>NSJW01000660.1:0-380412 GCA_019955255.1 Castanospermum australe
TTCTGCGTTGACCTTGGAACTAGAGAAGTATGCGTCTGTGGAACACTTTTTTCGGCGTTGCATGTATCTGTATATTCTTCGTTTTGTTTGGAGAACATGTTGATCTGGATTGAGTAATGCCAGTTTGTGTTGTCGTTTTCTTCTTGGCGTTTGTTGCGTGGGATTGTGATTTACAATAAAATAAGCAAGGTAGGAAAACCCTAGCTGGTATTGGAATGGAGAGTCTTCTGGGAGAAAGTGTAGCACTGGAGCCGCCAATTCTTCGAAAAGGCAAGCTTCCAGGGTGAGGATTTTCAGTTACACGACAGAACACAATGTTGATGGTAGGAGGCCCATAAATATATTACCAAAAAAAAAAGAAGTCCCATAAATATAAGTACTACTTTGATTGCATACTGAAGTTTCTATCATGTCATATGGTTGTGTCTACTGTCATGTATCCGAATCCAAATCGCGAAGAATTATTTTCCAACCTCTATCAGTGCTAACTACTACGACACCCATCGAAGTTGTGTCATCAACTTTGATTCAGGGAGGAGCGAAATTGCATTTATAACTGGCTGATGGGTCTCTAAATTTCTAAACTTATGTTTGGAAGGCATTTAAAGTGGAAAAGAAAATAAAAAGGTTAAAGAATTAGTCTTATTTTTTATTTAGTATTAATGTAACTGTTAAAACGAAAGATATTTAAAATGATAATATTTTTGGAATTTTCATATATATTTTTACATTTTTCTTTTATCCAGCAGATTGAGAGGGAAAAAAATAACAAAAATATTTTTTTTTTGGGGTTAAAAATTAAATTTTGCTCTCAATTTACCCCTTTTATAAATCTTTCATGCCAAATTACACGCTGAACAAGAGTCGCCAAGAGATAAAGTGAGTCTTGCAACAATCGAAGGTAGTGCTTCTAAGCTCCAAGTCACCGATTCTTCAAAGCTTTCCCAGTTCCTCTCATCTTTTCTGTTTAGGGATTCTCTTATCCTCCAATATTTATATGATTTCCTCTCTGCTCTGCTACTATGCAGCGACGCCAGTATTGTTGGTGACAACTCCATCAGTTGTTTCTTCTCAGCGACTACACCGATGGTAAGATAAAGTTCCATCCATTACTTTGTATTTGTTTGAATTTCAGATTCTGAATCGGTAATGCGATGTTTAAATATGAAAGGGAGTTGAATAATTGATAGGAGTTGTAGGGTCGTAGAGGACGAAGTAGAAAAAAAACAGAAAAAAACAAGGTAATGAAGAACGAAGAGTATAGCTTACGAATGTCAATGTTATAAGCTTAAGTTTTTATCATTCAGGGAAGTTCTTCATGTAAATCAATTTTAATAGTTGAAGGGTAATAAAGTGATTGTCATATATTACGATGTTGACTTTTTGGGTAAGAGATGTACTATGGTGTTAATGATGATGAATGGTTTCACCAGAGAAGAAAAAACTATAGTTTCCTAGTGGTTAATATTTTTTAAATTTTGGCAGCCCCTATCTACTATAGGGTTTGTCTGGTGCAATGAAGCATATTTTATTGGACCGATAAGTGCCTGTTGGGCCTGATAAAACTTTTTGATAAGAACAGGCAGGAACATTTAGTGTTATCTTTGGGAACCAATAAAACTTCTTCCATCATGTAAATATTATATTTTGTCTTAATTTTTTCTTTCATTTTTGTTTTAGGTTCTAAATTACTAAATGTTGGATCCAATCTAATTTCTTTGGCTATCTAGATCTCCACACCCGTTGGTGTTATTTTGAGAACCATTCCATTGATATTCCAGTTTTGTTTAAAAATTTTAGAGGCCAAACCCATGTTCAAAAGTAATCATTAGTTAAATAATTTGATTTGAGAGGAAAAATTAATAATTAGTTTGAATTTCAAATTAAATCTAATATGTGAAATTAATGTTGATTGATTATGAGAATTAATCAAAATTAAAAATTAATTGAAAGAAATCAACTTTAATTGAATATTAAATAAAGGACATTAAATGGGCCTGGCTCTGAAAGAGAGGAAAAGGAAAACCTAGATGGGAATTTTTTTGGAGAAGGCAACAAGAAAGAAAAGGGAGGCATGACAGAGAAAGAAGGAGAAGAAATTAGAAACCCTAAGATAGACAAGAAAAGAGATTTGAGAGAGAAGACACCATGTTTGGAGAGACTTGAAGATGCTATAGCCAAAGGAAATTTGAGAAGGCTTAACAAGAAGGACGGTTGAGAGTTCTCTAAGTAAAAAACCTTCCTACCTTTTCTATCATTTTTGTAAGCTTGGTGGTGATTTACCTTCCTTTCATGATCTTTGTTTCATGTAAAATAAGAAGATGAAGATTCATGGGGTTGTTGGTGATTGGTGAGGTTTGGCTTCCCTATTCAATTGATTTTTATCTCTGGCATTGAGCTAACAAATTGACGATAAAGGGCCACATTAAATTAGTAGAAAGTATTGGAACATATGCTGGCAGTGAGTCAATAACATAGCCAATATGTAGTTGTTGTTCTTATTTCAATTATTTCTTATGTTTAATTTGTCTAATTCCATTATTGAGATTGATGCACGGCCCAATGTTTTCATAGCTACCTAGTTATTTTTGAGTGTAGGGATCTAGCTTTTATATAAACGTGAATCTTAATTTGCTGTTTGTTTAAATTGCCATTTTAATCATTATTAAATTGTGATTTTTTTTTCAGTATTAGTAGTGATAGGTGTTCGTTCTTTTTTGTGTTTAGTTTATATTTAATTATAATCATATATTACTTCCTTTAGCTTTTATTTTGTTTTATTTCTCTATTTAATTTGATTTATTTGTCTCTAATTGTATTAAATTTGTGATTTTGTTTAATAAAATAGAGCTTGTTTAAATTAAAACCCATAATTCAATATACATTATTTAACTTTGTTTTTTTTTTTAACAAATGTTAAATTTTTTTGCAATCCGCGCAATGGCCGACGCTACTACAAATTATGTTATTAACAACAGAATTTTTCTTTGATAATAACAAAAATTTCATTAGTAAATACGAAGTTATCGACAGAATTTCAACGACCAAACGTACGTCAAGGAGTGTGGCGTCGATAAATGTACATCGACTGTACATTTTGTTCTGTTGGCAATATCCCAACGGCACATGCCGTGGTCTATACCATCCGTAAAATGTGTGTGGATTCCAAAAAAAAAAATTGAAATTGACACCTGTTGTCGATGACATTTATTTATTTTACCGACAGATTTATCCCTTGGCAAATATCCAAGGACAATAGCCGTCAATAATGACGTCGATGAATGACAAAATTTGTTACTTTTTTATTTTAACATTGACGGCTATTCGTTGGCATTTCCATTAGAAATTTAATTATTTATATTTTTTATTTTTAAAATTCTATTCATGAAATATTAATTAAAAGACAACGTAAACAATAATTTGTAAAAGAAATATTAAATTAATATGAATAAAATGTAAGTAATTATTGTTAAATTAATACAAAATTGTAAAAAGGAATAATATGCAACGATTGCATAGAAAGTTAATAAAACTATAAAATGTCTAATAAGGATAAAAAATAAAAAATAAAAAGGTCAGTGTAAATCATCTCTCAACCAATCATCATCATCCAGCCTCTCAGGATTCTCAGATGATGGTGTAGCTAGGTCTGGTTGTGGTTGGGACTGTGGTTCAAGTCGCGACAGTGGCAATGTGATCTAAAGCTCAGAACTGAGATGTATAACGATTGCCATAAAATGCTAGTGTTGTTGTTTCAACGCCTCAAACCTCTGCTCAAACTAGGAGGCCACAGCAGCAACGCGTCTCTCCAGCTTCTGTTTAAACTGTGGCGATGCCAGGATGTCGGGCATTGCCGATTACGAGTTAGAAGTGGATTGATAAGAGGATCAAGTACTCGCATCCAATACAAGTGGTGCTTGCAAACTTGTCCCATATATGCATCCCTTCTTCAACCTTTTACTAACTCGATCTAGAGATGTGTCTCGTCGATAGTCTCTTGAGACGCTAACATCTCCTAATTCTCCTCACGCGGCCTCTCTACCTCAGCCTTTTTCTGCTGAAACTTTGCCTACAACAAAAAAAAAATGAATATTATTAAAGTTACATAATATATATATATATATATGTGTGTGTGTGTGTGTATGTATATCATAAAGAATTTATCTATAATGTACAAATTCTAATGCTTACATATTAATTCGGCCACGGACTGTGCATCCACGAACTGTTGTGTACCATTTTTTTGTGGGTATACAAATATACCTCAATTGGAGGGTATGCGTCCTTTCTGCATGCATTTGTCTGAAAATAATTTTGACAATAACATGCATGTTACGTTTATTTATTAAAATAAATGATATATTAATTGAAATAATTTTCACTTACATTTTCCTCTTATACTCGAACGTGTTGAACGAGCCGCTGGTGCAAAAGGGACCCCTAGTTGGGGACACCTAATTCTCCTTTGCCTTCCGTCGCTCATCAGTAGTGTGGGCCATCATATGCTCACAGACATCCTCCTGGATCAGCAGCTCAAATCCCTCTGAGAGTTGCCTAGGATGTCTCAGTCATTCTCCAGCCTTCCTCACAAAGTTCTGCTCCATCTGAGCGTCATACTTTGACATCCACTTATAATTTTGTGCAAAAGAAACAAGTATAATTTAATAAAGAATAAAGAATAAATTATGATAAATAAATACGAAGTTATATTAATTAATTGTTGTTTTGATTAACTGAAATTTGGCCATCCAATGTTTTTGTATGACCTCAAGTGCCTGTCGGTATGAATAGCAAGGCTCATCAAACTTGCTCTTCGGTGCTGATGTGAGGGCTCAATATCAAATTAATACGTTAAAATTAAAATATAAAATCAAACAGCATATGTAAGTAACTTTAATCATTGATAATGTCAAGAAGCATCCATTATTTTTTTTAAAAGTTAGCTCAAAGAATTAGAAGTATCTTCTAATTTAAATATGATTTTTAGGTCTTCCTCTTATTCTATGTAGACTTAGACTTCTGAATACTACTAGTAGTTTTTAATTTCTACACTAAATATAAAATCATCGAAATAGACAGCTATACCAAAACTCTGATATCATATCAAGAAGTATTCATTACTCTTTTTAAAAACTGACTCAAAGAATTAAACATATTCTTTAACTTAAATATGATTCTTAAGTCTTTATCCTATGTGAATTTACACTTATAATAGATAAATTCAAAAGCAATAATTAAATATATACTTCTGAGTTAGCTGGGCTCGTGTCCAAATTTGCCCGTCAAAGGGATCTTAACCAAAAGGCTCCTGCAGGTCCTCTAGGTTAAGAGCTAGGCCTGTGGATGAGGATGGACCCGCGGATGAGGATCATAGGATAGAAACTCACCATCACCGGAAAATGAATAAAGAATGGCCAGAAAATATGTTGGACAGCGGTTGGGGCAACTAGGGGCTGGGAAATCACATCAAAATCAAGTCAAACACAAAGATTCAATAGAAAAGCATAGAAAGGGTAAGTAAGTAAAAACACAAAATATTTAGATGAAAGAAAGAACCATAGGATAGGAACTCACTTGTGACGCAAAATGACCGAAGAAATGTCAGAAAATGACCTGGACGACGACTGGGCTAAGATAGTGTGCGAGAAAGAGTAAGAGAGAGCTAGAGAGATGGAGAGAGGAGGGAATTCATAAAATGAGAAAGAAGGTATGCTCATCTAGTGCAAAAATTTTGGTACATTTATAAAATTATTCAATTACATAGTACTATTAGACTCACGTTTTAGGATCAAGACTAGCATGACAAGATCTCCAAACAGCTTCTAGGCCAAGCTAGGATGACTTAAAAAACCCTGCCCTCTGAGTTGGATCAATTGCCTCCGAGCGTAGCATTTTCCCTAACCTGAGTTAGGATGACATCAGAAACTCTGGTCTCCGAGCTAGGTCACCTTGCCTTTGAGCGTGGTGATTTTGCTAGCCTCCAAGCAAGGATGACTACAAAAACCCTGGCTTCCAAGCTAGGATAACTTCAAAAAGACTTGCATCCAAGTGGGGTCAGCTTGCCTCCGAGCATGATGCTTTCGAGGATGACTTCAGCAAAAACCCTAGCTTTCGTGCTAGGTGCCCATAGCCCCTTCAAGCCCTTAACCTAGCTTTCAAGCTAGGTACCTTTTTGAACTTTTGAGCTAGGTGCTTCTTTATCAGAAAAGCCTAGCTTTCAAGCTAGGTGCCTTTTTGACGTTCGAGCTAGGTGCTACTCCATTAGCAAAAACCCTAGTTTGCAAACTAAGTGCTTTGAGCCTCCAAGTTAGGCGTCTCTCTATCAGTAAAAGTCTCAACCAGTAAAAGTCTCAACCTATGAGTTAGGTGTCTCTCCACCTTATCTTAGTCACCACAACAACAAAGTTAGTGTAATTAAATTATTAAATAATTAACATTTATTATAATTTATACACATAGACACTAGACACACAACGTATCAATTATTAAGCTAGGGGTCATGGACTAGTAAGTCTTTGTTGGGCGTGAGCCAATGTTATACATAGTCCATCCTTTCAATCCTTAGAGACCCCACCTTCTCTATTTATATGCGTCTTATAGATTACTTTTAAGTATATTCATTCTCTACCTAATCTCTAACTCCCACTTTATTCTAAGACTAACTTGAGTGTCGCAATTAGGAACAGGCAAAAACAGTTGCCTTGAGCAACATTTATATCATGCTAGCCCTTTTCATTGTTCGTATGGATTTCATCTTATTCTTTACTTGATTACCTGTGTGTGAATATTCTCTATTTGAATCTCTTCACAAAAATATAAAAATAAAAATAAAAGAATAACAACCCTCAGTTAAGGTAAGATGCCTATTTTTTCTTCTCAATCTAATCATATTTTCTTAAAATCTTTTAAATTTTGCGAAAAAAGTAATGTACTATCACTAGGAGTATTGACCAAGAGATACAGCACATAAAGACTTATGCCAGGTGGAACAAGTTTTCTGCCTTCTATCAAATCACAGACAGATATTATCAAAATCACGTATCCAACACTTGCATAGGTCTAAATTTGATTTGTGTTATTTTCTAAAAGCTACTTTTTGTCATTTCTCACGCGTTGGCCAAGGTTTCCTAGTGGGACAGCACAAGGAAAAGAACATGCTTTAGTGGTGTCACACCAACATGGTGATCGCAGGGACGTGATCCTTTTTCTAGTCATTTTGGTATCTTGACATGGGTGTTTATTCACTATTTCCTTTGTTCCTTTTTAAGATGAACTCCAACTTTGTGTTGATGTGGAGACATCATTCTTTTGTATACACATCCAATTATTGACACAAAGAAGAGCCACCATATATGGTAATGATTTTATAAGTTTTTTTAGGATAATAAAGTAATTTAATATTTATTTTTATATATTTTTATTATTTTTTAAAAAAATTAAACAAAAAAAAGTCTTTTTTTATTGAATGATACTAAATAATGTGATAACTCATTTACTTCTTTTTTTCTTTCTTTTTTTTATACCATATTATATTTTTTTTTCTTTTTCGCTCCATGATAACAAATAAAGTGCAAGACAATGTACAAAAATTGGAAGTGGTGGGACGGAAATGGCTATTATTTACATGGAAGGTTAAGCGATTCATTTATTCTTTAAATCTCTATAATTTTCAAATAATTTATAAATTTTTAATAATGCAAAATTATCTTTTTTTGGGTGACTATAGTTTCACTTCAAGTAAAGATCAAACCAAAATAATAAAAACTATTTTATATTGTCTGAAAATTATATGAACCTTTTTAAACAGTTTTAAAATATAAGGACTAATTTAAATTTGGAGTGAAATTATAAAGAACAAATAAATAATTTAACCTAATTTCCAATTAGGTTATTGTACTTGTATGACTTAATTAACAAGGGTTACATTATTGATATTAATAGAGCTAGGAACAAAATATACAGTTTTAGGTTTAAAGAACTTGGTTTTATATGGTAAATAATAAATTCGTAGGTATAAACTTGAAGGGTTACATTACAATTAAAATTTCAAGTAATGGAAAATTTTATTGCAAATATGTTTAAAAAAATTATTAATATTTTACTTTGCGATGGAAATAGTGTGATAGAAATTTTCTGTCTCTCGTTTTTCTCTTGCAAATCCATAGCGACAGAGAATTATAACTCTGTCACAAATCTGAAACAAAATATCTTTTTTATATTTAAAAATGAGTGAATACTTCTTTCACTAAATTGTCTCTTGGGGATTTAATAACAAAATTTTATTATTTATTATTTTTAAAAACCAAATAATTCTCTTATAATTTTATTTTCTAAATTATGAAAAATTATTATTATTATTATTATTATTATTATTATATATTGCTAGTCTCATGAAGCTCCAACACCGAGTTGGACAACAATAGGATGGTTTGAAAATGGACGAGTTTAGGCTGAGTTGGGACTAGGTAAGGTCCTCCATAGCTGTTTAGGAACGCTTGGAGCAGTACATGTATTATCATGCATTTTCCTTCCATTAGGCTCCGTAACTCTTGATTCCTTCATATGAAAACGGCTATATTTATATTTTTATAAACATTTGCAAATTTCATTTACTTAGTCAATAACTGTGGCTTAGTGCGTACGACAGCCTAAATGTTCACTAAAATTGTGCACACCGGAATGGTAAACAACATTCGTTCTAGCTAGAATCTGAAAGTTAGAAGCTGCGGTGGAATATGGAATATATATATATATATATATTATTCATATATATACCAGAAAATATAATTATTACTCATAAAGCTTTATTTCGTGTCATTACTCTTGTGGTTACATGTACTTGTCTGGCTCGTGGCTGGTACTGAGACCGAACTGTTAGCATTATTTATTATTAATTAACACCTATAGATATCATGTGAATTACAGCTCAAAAGCTTCCTTCACTCTCCTCCTTTTACCTTGTTGCCGACGAAATTCTTCCATGAATTCCTTGAACCGATAGCTTCGGTAAATGGGAGGGTGCTCCTCATCGATCAACTCCTCCATAGGACCAATCACTGTTTCATCATTTGGTGCATAGAACATACCCAGTGACAACCGTGGCAGACACCTGTTCGTTACTGCCCTGTGAACTGGACTCTTATACCTTCCATTAGTGAGCACCTGATGAGCGTTCATTTGAACCAATCGTTCACACATTTGGACCATTCAAGACAAGAAAAAGCATAATCAGTAAAGGAAAATCAATTGATGTTGGACACTCAGAAATGAAAATTATATAAAAAATAGTTATCAGTTGGTTACTGATCTCACACAGCTTCTGACTAATTTTATAAAGGTCACAACGATTATGTATATACCTGCATCTGATCAGCCAGAAAGACGACCAAGGCACCAGGGACAGGGTCAACTGCTACCCAGTTCCCATCTTTCTTCACTTGCAACCCAGGGACTCCATCCGACTGCTGCAGTATAGTGAGGTCGGTGTGTTCTTGCAACCCCAAGGTGAGCTCTGGCTCCGGACATGGTGGGTAGTAATTTGCTTGGGAATAAGGATTAGGCCTCTCGCCCAACCTTCTCACCAGAGAATCCTCCTCTAGCCCAAGCCCTTGGGACATCAACCTCAAAAGCCTTTTGAGTAGGACACCTATCTTCCTTGCATATTCAGCAAAAACACCTCTGAAGGCAATTCAAGAAGGAAGATAAAGGAACTACCATCTCCTTTCACTCTTTCTTTAACTAATTTATTAGAATCTCTTTATATTATTATTATTATTATTATTATTATTATTATTATTATATATTGCTCTTTATTAGAGTGACAAAATATTCAGCAAAAACACCTCTGAAGGCAATTCAAGAAAGAAGATAAGGACTCGACTTATTACAGATCATGCAAATGCAAAACTTGAATTTAACTAAGCCCAATATGTCAACAGAGGGAGAATGTTTTATATATGATACCTGTATTGAGGAGGGTTTGTGGGCAAGCGATGTGTGAAATCCTCTTTAGGATGCCATGGGTGAGAAAAAGTTTCACCCCACATGGAAATCTTCTTATCGTCATCACGCTTAAAGTAGTAGTTGAAGATTTTGACTCGCTGGGAGTGATCTTCTGTGAAGAACTGGGCTCTTTCTTCATAACGCAGCTGAAAGAACTCAAGCAGAGCAGCCATCACGCTTTGGCATAGATCTGGTGGGACTCCATGGTTGATGACCTGAAAGACTCCAAATTGCTGCCATGCGTCTGATACATTTTGCACCAACAAGCGCTGGCATTCATTCAATCTTTGAGGTCAATGATGGGAACTGAATTGATGGAGGAAACATCTGAGAGATATGGGCGTTTCTCTTCTGGGAGAATGAAATCGGGAGAAAGGTATAAAACAGTGTTACTTGCTAACGGAAACGGTTCATCCATTTGGAGAATGGTTTAATTAGCAGTCTAGCTTTAATCTAATTATATTGATTTAAGTATTGAGGCAAGGATGGTTCATTCATCGTTAGAATTTATGCTATGCATGATGAAAAGAGTAGAATTTTATAGAATAAGAATAAGTATAAGAATTGAGAAACTGAAATGAGAATACGAGATAACAATCTCATACTTTTTTTAAGGAATGGAATTTCATTAAATTATGAAATAAAATTTAAAATAAAAACATCGTTTAATATTTTTTATTAACAAACATAAAAATATTGTGATTCTAAACTAGAATGTAAAATGACATTTTATTCTTTTACACTAAAGATTTTTTAGTTTTCCTTCTCATTAGAATCAGAATATCCACGAAAATAATGGGTTTAATCTCTTGCAATTTGCAAAAGACAAAAGCAGCAAATCCACGAAAGTGTCAATTAACTTCAGTTCTTTTTTGGCACAACTAAATTTGTACCCATTTGATACACGATGAATTTAATTTATTATAAAAATAAATAAAAATATCATTAATTAATAATAATTTGTAATACTTATAATATTTAAAAGTTAAAGCTCTTAAAAATATTTATTAACTCATTTTTAAATGATTTTAAGAAAAAATTTGACTCAAAAAGGTTTGATTGGCGAGCGATCAATCAACCATCATATACAAAAAGGTAATAATACTATAAATACAAAAGGATAATTAATAAAGTAATATGTAAAAAGAATACTAAAGAGATTTTAATTTAAATTGTTAATGTAATCAATTCGGTGATATGTTAAAAACATACTAATAATATATTTATTGGTAAAATACGATCTTTTGTGACAAAATATGATTTTTTTGTGACAAAATTTAATTTTTTTGCACACAATAAAATATGAATTTAAATTCCTATTATAAAAAGCTTGAGATTATTTCATTTTAAAAAATGTCATAACAGTAGAAATTTTTTTTCGTAATCAATACATAAATCATTCATGCTTTAACAACATTAAAAGACGTAAGAACATTCTATGAATTCAAAACAAAACAATATTAAAACAAAGATAAAATTTAATAATAGAAAAGTCAAAAAATTAAAAATAATGAAAAAAATCACCAACAGACTTAAAATAGCTTTATAATGAGTTAAAATAGCAATAAAGGAATTGAAATCACTTATGGTTTGAGGTTAAGACATCGTAAGAGGTAAATTTTCTTTAATTTGTTTTTACATGAACTTTGTAGGAAATAAATGTATGAACAGAAAAAATAGAGTGCATGAATGAAAAAAAATTTGACGAAACTCTTACTTTTAATTATTACAATAGGTTTGTTTCTCAAATTATTACAATAATTTATGTAGGTAATTTGTTTAGATCAATTTTGATTGATCAAGTTTTAATTTTTCTTAATTTGTGTCAGCTTGAAATTTGTAAGAAACGAATGCATGAGCAAGGAAATAAATTTGGGAGAGATCCTTACTTTTAATTATTATAATAAATAATAAATTTATTTCCTAAATTATTATACTAATTTATGTAAGTAATTTGTCTAGATCAATTTTGATTGAACAATTTTAATTGACTTTAATTTTAATTCACTATTAGTGTAAAAAATTTTACACTATTATTCAATTAAGAGCTATGATATGAATTGTATAAAAAGGGTTAGTTAGTTAGTTAACTATTATTTAGTTAGTAGTTAAATAGTAATTAATTAGTAAGAAAGATTGTATAAATAGTAAAATAATAGCATTGTAACATTATAGTTGAAAGTAAATAGGATTTAAGGAGTCTTTTCTCTTACTCCAAAAGGGATATAAAGGATTTTATTCTTAACTCGAATGACGAACATATCAGGATACTAAATCATTAAAAAAAGTTTAACTAATTTAAAAATTACTTAAAAAGTCAAATATTTAGTAACATATAATTGGATGATATTGTAAAAAAAAAAATTTACATTGACAATTAATTAAAATTAAATTTATTTTAATTTTTCTTAATTTGTGTTTGTATGAAATTTGTAAAAAACAAATGCATGAGTGAAAAAAAAAAATTTTAGAACAGACTTTACATTCAATTATTATAATAGATAATAGACTTATTTTGATTAATAATTTTTAATTTTCTTTAATTTATATTCACATTAAATTTGTAGAAAATAAATGTATAAATAAACAAATAAACTATATTAATTTTACTCTCTAAATTATGAATTTTTTATTATTATAAATATATATTGTTATCGTTACCAAGCTTCCAGATCGGGTTGGACCCACTAGGATGATGGTTTGAACCGAATGGATTGATTTAGTGCATAAAAGCCCATTTGAGGGTAAAAATAATGTATTGAAAGTTATGTTATTATGTTTGGCAATCACAAAATAAAATTATTTTTTATTTGAGATTAAAGTTTTAATTAAAAAATTTTTTTGTTATTTTTGCGTTAGAGTAAAAGTCAGTTGGAGAAATTTTGATATTTTTAACCTTAAATTTTTTTTATAATTTATTTTATTTTTTTTCACTATACATTAACTTATATTATTATTTATAATTATATATTTAGAAATAATTTTAATTAATATTATTCAAATAATATTTATTTTGTTAAAATTAATTTTTAAATAAAATTTTATAAATATACATTACTTCATTCCAAACTTACTTCTGACTAAAATTAAGTTTACAAAACGAAATAAGGTCCTCTGTAAACTGTTTGGGGAATGTTTGGAATATTATCATGCATTTTCATTCAATTGGGCTCCAAAACTATTGTTTTCTTCAAATGAAAACTGCTATATTTATATCTTTTTATAAACATATGCAAATTACATTTAATTAGTCAGTTACTCTGGCGTAATGTGTACAACAACCTATTTATTCACTAAAATTGTGCACACGGGAAAAGGAAACAACATTAATTCTAGCTTAAATCTGAAAGTTAGCAGCTGCGGTGGATTATGGAATACAGAAAAGGGTCATAAAAAATAATCGCTGTGTGACAAATGGGCCTCCTTACGGCACTCAAGCTTTTAAATTGGGTATTAGTACGCTGTCAGTCAAAAAGACTATATTAATATAATTTTATAATATATGAGATTAGATTAAAATAAAAATTTTAAGAATAAATTAAAATTTATATTAAATATTAAAGGCCAAAATAAGATTTTAGCATATACATTATTACTCATAATCTATTGCGGTATTTTTGGTACCATTACTCTTGTGGTTACATGCATTTGTCTGGCTCGTGGCTAGCACTGAGACCAAACTATAAGCATTATTCATTATTAATTGACACCTACGGATATACATGGTGTTAATTACAGCTCAAAAGCTTCCTTCACTCTCCTCCTTTTACCCTCTTGCCGATAAAATTCTTGCATGAATTCCTTGTATCTATAGCTTCGGTAAATGGGAGGGTGCTCCTCATCGATCAACTCCTCCATAGGACCAATCACTGTTTCATCATTTGGTGCCTAAAACACACCCAGTGACAGCCGTGGTAGCCACCTATTCGTTACTGCCCTGTGAACTGGACTCTTATACTTTCCATTAGTGAGCACCTGATGAGCGTTCGATTGAACCAATCACTCACACATTTGGACCATTCAAGACAAGAAAAAGCATAGTCATTAATGGAATATCAATTAATTTTGGACACTCAGAAATGAAAATTATAAAAAATAGTAATCAGTTGGTTGCTAATCTCATATAGTTATGAGTAATTCTATAAAGGTCACAACCATTATATATATACCTGCATTTGATCAGCCAGAATGATGACCAAAGCACCAGGGACAGGGTCAACTGCTACACAGTTCCCATCTTGCTTCACTTGCAAGCCAGGGACTCCATCCAACTGCTGCAGTACTGTGAGTCCAGTGATGTCTGTGTGTTCATTCAACCCCAAGGTCAGCTCTGGCTCTGGACATGGTGGATAGTAATTTGCTTGTGAATAAAGATTAGGCCTCTCACGCAACCTTCTCACTAGGGAATCCTCCTCTAGCCCAAGCCCTGGGGACAGCAACCTCAAAAGCCTATTGAACAGGACACCTATCTCCCTTGCGTATTCAGCAAAAACACCTCTGAAGGCAATTCAAGAAAGAAGATAAGGACTTGACTTATTACGGATAACAGCAAATGCAAAACTTGAATTTAACTAAGCTGAATATTTCAACAGAGGGGGAATGCTATATAATACCTGTATTGAGGAGGGCTTGTGGGCAAGTGATGGGTGAAATCCTCTGTCGGATGCCAAGGGTGAGAGAAAGGTTCGCTTCACATGGTAACCTTCTGATTGTTATCACCCTTAAAGTAGTAGTTGAAGATTTTGACTCCCTGGGAGTGATCTTCTGTGAAGAACTGGGCTCTTTCTTCACAAGGCAGCAGAAAGAACTCAAGCAGAGCAGTCATCACGCTTTGGCATAGATCTGGTGGGATTCCATGGTTGATGACCTGAAAGATTCCCAATTGCCGGCATGCCTGTGATACATTTTGCACCAACAAGTGCTGGCCGTGACCATCCTGGCATTCATCGCCATCTTTCAGGTCAATGATGGGAACTGAATTGATGGGGGAAACACCTGAGAGAGATAGGCGTTCCTCCTCTGGGAGAATGAAATCGGGGGAAAGGTATAAAGCAGTGTTATTTGCAAACCGAAATGGTTTCTTCACTTCCATTGGATAATGGCTCAGTTAGCAGTCTAGCTTTAATCTAATTATGTATATTTAAGTATTGAGGCATGGGTGGTTGATGGTTAGAATTTATGAGATGTTTGATGAATAAAATAATAATATGAATATGAATGAAAGTTGATAAATTTGAATGAGAATATTATTTCGATTCCACGGTTTAGTTCAATGTGATATAATATAAAATGAACTGGGATTTCATATTTTATTGTACGGATTGTAATATGATATAAAATTAAAAATGATACAAATAACATGACATAATTATTCTTAATGACATATTTTGGTTTACAAAAAAAATGAAAAAGAGATTTTATATATATATGAATGTGTATTTTTTAAATAATATTCAAAATTAATTTTTCAACTTAATAATAAAAATTTTGATAATAAATTTTTATTGACATCAATTACAACAATAACCTTATTTTAATAACATTATTATTAAAATTCTTTCTTAAGGGTGGGTTGGAATTTGATCGAGAGTACCTCAAGAATTAGCTAAATAAGAGTCCCACCTTGTTTTTGAGAAATGAAATTTTACAAATTTGTAAAGTAGAATTTAAAATAAAAATACTATTTTATATTTTTTTTTCATTGACAACGTAAGAATGTTATCATTCTAAAATTGAATGTGAATTCACACGAAAGATACCATTAGAACCTTTAATTAGACAAATGTTGACCATTCTCCATTAGTTGTCTTTGCTTCTTGTTCAATTTATTGATACTCTCTCATATAAATGTCTTGTTTCCGCATGCGTGTTCAAACAACATATAATAGCTTCCTATTTAGTGTCCATTAGTTGTCATAATCCTTGCACATGGTCTCATAGTAAATGGCTTCGTGTCAATTAAATATGAAACTTCCTTCGATGTAAATGCGACTTATTAAACTGACTATGAACTGTGATGATATGATTGTATACAATTTTAAATTTAAAATTGATGATAAACTTTTCTAAAAATTGATATAAGTTAATCAAAATAAGTAAGATATTGATCAATAGCTTAATTAATTATGTAATAAATGTCTAACGTGATGAATATTTAATTTTTGCGTCGTTAGATAATATAATTAAGTTTTTGGTGTTTGATAAATTTTAAAAAAATTTCATATTATTTTAGTTTAAAATAGTTCTGTAAGTTCAGTTTCATAATTTTTTAATATAAATCTAAATACATATCAAATAATTCATAATTTTATATATAATTTGATTTTAAATTATTTGAATGTCATCTATTGTTTAATAAGTTTTTTTTTTTTTTGTATTTTAGATGATGCAAAAAGAGATAAAGGCAAAGAAAAATGGCTTTTCGAATTTTGAATTAAATAATGACAACCACATTAACTGCTGCACATGGGAAACTCCAATTCTAACGCGGTAATGCCACGTCTTCACATCGCAGGTGACAAATTATTTGACAAAAACAATGTGCTGTAATCTTTTTTTAAATTATAATAATAGTATTATTTGAGTAAAAACCCCAATAGAGTTTAAAAAATTAATTCAAATAAAACCTAGTTTAAGTTTAGATTTTTGCAATCAATCAAATTTAAAATAATTATCTTTCAAATAAGAATTGAGTATAATAATAAACAAGTCTCTCTCTTTCATAATGACATAGTAACATTTCAAACATATGAAATATCATATGAAATAATTATCTAACATATAAGATTCCCAAAACTAATCCCATTATATTCTATTATTTCTTTTTTTATTTTTTATTCTCAGTTATTTAATTTTTGAACATTGACAAATTTGCTTATGTTATAATAGTCTAATGTTTTAACGAAATTTTAAGTATTAAAAATATGCTATAGTCCATAGATTACCCTTTTCTTCAAAATGTTAATATATTGGGACGGTGTCACTTAGACTTTTATGGTATAGATAGCTCTCTTGTCTATGTTTTGATTTTTGTTTTTTCTTTTTGGGAATGAATCTATGCTTTGATTATAACGTTACTTTTTTCAGTTTCACTCCCCATAAATATCCACGAAAACAACGGGTTCAATCTCTTGTAATTACGAAAAGATAAACATAGCATATCCACAAAGGGTCATTTAACTCTTTTTTTTTAATACGATATTAAAGTTATCATTTTTTACAAAATATTATCCAACAACTTAGAACTCATGGCCTTTAACTTATCTAATCATCAGCATTCGAAAATTCACTAAACTCCGCCTAATTTGTTTTGAACTGGGGTGAACTATTTATGTGAGACAAAGCTCTTCTAATGGTAATTTTTTTCATTCACATGGTTCGAATCCGAAACCTTATTTAAGGAGAATAAGCTCCTTACTACTTGAACTAATTACTCGTTAGTCTTATCTTATTAATATTATAGTTTGATTATAGGTAAAGTGTCAATTAACTTTAATTTTTTTTTTGTACATATATTTTTGGTACACTTAACATTTTGTTTTACAACAAGTAAAAGGATTAATTTGAAATCAAATGTGGGTGAAGCCTTAACTCATGGTGGTGTTAATAGTTGGTTCAACCTATAATAATTATAACTGTACTTAAAAAAAACTAGGATAATTATTTAGTGGGTAAGAATCCTTTTAGTTGATTCCATTATTTCATTGGTTTCAGTTTTTTTTTTTGTTAATAAAAATTAAGGTTAAGGGGCCTTCTCCAGAGTAGGGCATGTCCCGGGTTCATCAGTTTTAGTTTTATGAATATATCATTTCTATTTTGCATAAAAATAGTAATTATAACTACCCAAAAAAAGAGTTATTGTCAATAATAAATGTGATGTTTTCATTGTTTTTTTCTTTTTTCCGTCAACGTGTTTTCATCAATGTTATGAAACTCAGCTCGGACCGGTCAGTTGGAGTGGAGAATCAGCGAACCGGTCCGAGTCATTGATTCGATCGAATATGTATGTGAATCGGATTGGATCATTTGACCCAGCCATGTTTGGTGCAAACCGTTTAAACCGGCAGGCCGAGTCAAGGAAGAAATCGGAAATTTCAAACTCCAATCGTTCAATGTCCAAATTCAAAATCCAGCATCTAGCAGCAGAAACTCCAGTGTTCCAGCGGCTCTTCCTTTCGCATTTCGTCCGAAGAGGGACAAACAGCCAGTGAAATCGTCAATCTCTGGCCACTTGCGGCGATTTCATCAGTGGAACGATGTGAAGATTAATGGAAAAGAAAGGTGAACAGAAACGAAAGAGATGTGAGAAATGAACGAGAAAGAAGAACACAAATTTTAGAGGCGGAGCCGTGGAGGTGGGGATGTATTGGGATTGGGGAGTTTGGTACGATAAAGGATCGGAGTTAAAAGGGGTCAAGAAAATAGGAGACGTATTGGAATGAAAGAGCATTAAAAGCTTTTTTTTTATTGTTGATTGATGAGCTGCTAGGCAATGACTTTTTAAATATACTTTAAAATGTTAGGCAAAGAGCTGCTAGGCGTGCTTTTTAATGTCTTTTTAAAAATTATAAATGATGTAAATTTATTTTTTAAAACTTTATTTTATTATAAATGTATTTGTTACAAATTAAATTAGTGAATATTAGGATTATAAGTTCATTTTTAAAATGGTGTATACATATACAATTTATTTTAAATATATATACATATAATTATATATTTAATTATATATATATAATTTATTTTAAAAATAAATTCATACGATTTGACTAATAACTTATTAGTTGAACAAATGACTCATTGACCTAATGCTTCAACCGAGTCAATAATTAATCCAAATTTTATTACATTAGTTTTCATTGTTGAGCCTTCTGGACCTGGGCTGGAAGGGTGTTCTGCATCTACAAAATCTTGAATGGGCCCAATTACAGCATTCATATTTGGGCCGAAAAATGCATTTTGTTGGTATCAATCCTTTGATGGACGCTTGTGAATTTTTTTTTTTGAAGACCAAAATTTTTTGACGTGGAACCTCCATTAATGAGAACCTACACAAAATAAAGTCAGAAACTTCACAAAAGTTATCCTTATTAAACTTCTTATCATGAAGTGGTTCAAGCAAAAGAAGACAAAGATATGAAATATTGCGTTTTTAGACTATAAATAAATAAACCCGTAGTTCTCTATATGTGGAATCTCCGGCACTAATGGCAGAAAAAAAATCGGTGGAACTGGCAGCTTTAATTATAAGCGTAATCAATAAAAAAAATAATTAATGTATATTTAACTTATTTTATAATCAAAATTTTAGTAAAAAAACTTTTAAAAAATAATTTTTTTTCTAAAAAATAAGTAAAGGTTAATTACAGTCCAAAAAATTAAGTTAACTATATTTTTACCTAATCTATTAGTCTTATTGTATTTTCACTTAGTACAATGCCTCTTAACATATTTGTGTTACCCATTTACAATAAAACAATTCAAAATTAATAACCATTAAACAGACTAATGGAAAACATACAAGTGTTAAGTATTTTTTAACCTTCATAAAATTTTATTTTAAATGATTTTTATTTAAAAATTTTCAATTTTATTTTCTCTTTTCATCTACTGATACAAATATAACTTAAAAAATCAAAAGATCGAAAATAAGAGATCGCACATGGTGGCGGGTACGATAACCTTAACTTAAACGGTCTTATTTACAGGTAATTGGGCGTGTGGAGATCTCTCATATCTCTTCCAAAACTCAGACAGGAAAGGGAATGTTCCCTTCCAATGTTACATGAGTGGATGCCCTTTTTTCTTCACCCAGAAATCCTTTTTTTTTTAAGAAAAAAAATATTAACACTTCCTAAACTTTTGTTCATTTACAAATCACTACCTTTCGTCTACTATTTCTTAAGTCATTTAATAGAAACATGATTATGTGACAAGTATATATAATTTTTAACGATATAACTCTATAATCATCATTAGATCTAAATAAATCTAAACCTTCTATTATAAAAATTATAATGAAACAATCATTGTCAATCCATATTAATTTGAAATGAAAGTTTTAAATTTATACAAATTTGATAAAAACTATAATATCATATCATTAAAAATTATATATACCAATCACATGACAAAAATTAATTTGAGTAATTTTTATAATTTAAATATTAATTAAAATAATTTTAAAATTTATAGTAATAATTTGTAAATAATACTTTTTTCCCTTTGTTTTAATGGAGAGGGGATGAGCTTACTTTTATTTTACTTTTTGTTCTGTTATGTAGCTTTTCTTCTTTAAAATACCTTTTTCCTTATTATCTTGGTTTTATGATCAATGGGTATCATATATCTTCAAGTTACTTTGGCTGTCCTCAGATAGCTTTCAATTTCATTGATCAATTCATGTATCTCTTGCATGGACCCTTACCATCCGTTTCCAACTTGCATCGGCATCCCTTTTGGTTGTTACTTGTTCATACAAATCCAACATGTCCGGTGTTCACAGTTCATAGCAGCACTTCAATTGAATCTAGCTCAAATCCATAACTGAGAAACGAAACACTGACACAAATTTAGGCAGAGGACACAAAAATGAAGTAAGACACAAATTCTAAAATATCAAGGAATCTTTTGGAGGCTTTTGCCTGTGGGACAAGAACAAAGCAAATGACTGTTGTAATATGATACAGAGATACTCTCTATCTAATCTTCAAAGAAATGCCATATATTCTTATTCTGTGATATAACAATCACCATTTTTTTAAAATTAAAAACAGGGTATTAGATAACTGCTACCTTGTACTATTCCAATAAATGGAACATGAATTTTTCTTTTCCAATGGAGAAATGATGCTGCCAGTCACCCACTGTATAGAAAAGATAAATTGCTAAGCAAAAGCAAAGAGTAATGACGGCTACAATGCTATTAAGGGGTAGCCATAACTTTGAAGTCAAGTTGCAACTTACAATGGAAGCGTGCCAAATGCCATCTATGAGTAAAATTCTTTGTTGTATCTTCCTGATTGATCTGTTTCAGTCCCCTAACGAAACCTAAAACCAGAAATGCCAAACTATTAATCAATCAAATGCTGAGAAAAGAACTAAAAAAGGCAAAGTGTAAAAGAAATTCAAGGGGGGGAAAAAATTGTAATGACAGTGATGACAGAAGAAGAGCATAAGGCCATCATCTCCAAAGCAAAAACCATTTAGTGTAAACACGAAACAGGGCAACGCATAGTGAGAACAAAAGCGAGTAAAGGAAGCAGTTTGGCTATGGAATTCTCAGAATGAATAGAAATAGAACAAACAAAAATAAGCAAAAACCATACGATAGAAAAGTACAAACGAACTCACCATCACAAATTTGGACCCAAAACCAAATTGGACTGAAATTCATCAATGGCCAAAGCAACGATCACAATCTAAAACGCAAAATCCTTCTTAACTATTTACAGTCCCATTTTTTTTACATCACATACATATATTATCTTTAATCTCCTTTTGCCTTTCTTTTCTTTTTCTTTTTTGTTTTCTTTTTCAAATAAAAACTGGCTTAGTAGTTCCATCATCCATGGATGAAATCAAATGACTCCGGCGCTATTGCCAGTAATTTGGCGTTGTGGATGAGGTAAACGAGGCCAGGGCTCGCCTGACACTGAGCATGGTAAGCATAGTATGGAAGAAGAATATTCCTCCCAGTCACAGCATATTTTTCCATGCCAGCCGGATACGCCGTCGGCAGCGACATCTGATGGAGGCAACGCTGCACCACCGGTGGCACCACCGTATACCTCGGGGTACAACCACCACCGCTACCAGTAGGGCTGCGAAACGATGACGAGGAGGAGGAGGAGGAGGAGGAAGACGATGATTTTGAGAGAGAGGATGGCGACGAAGGGCTTGAAACCTTGTTGAAAGAAACGGGCGGCGAGAGGAAGGCCCTGATCTTTAAAGACGCAACGCGATCGTACTCCTCGATGAGATTGGCGAGATCCTCATCGGAGGTGACGGAGACCAGAGCATCGAGATCGTCGGCGGGCAATTGACAGCGAAGGTGGGTCACGGGCGAGCCGCACAGCTCCCCAAGCTTCACCAGTAGCTCTGAGACACAGGAGATCACAATTTGCAGCACAATCTCAGTCTCAGAATCAAAATCCATGGTTCAAACAGATTAAAATGCAAAGTGGAAAAAGAGGAAGAGGCGATGAATGATTTGAAGAGAAGAGAACCAACCGGAAAATGGAATGGAGCGGGGGACGGCGAGGACGCGGCTGTGGCCGCCGCTGTAGCGGAGCTTGCCGTCGGGGTGGCGGGGAAGGATTTTGCCGCCATAGCTGCAGAGGAATTTGAGTGTGGATTTGGGATCAGCGGGAGTTTGGGAATGGGAAGGAGAGGGACCCAGCATGCTGCGTTGTTGGGATTTGATTGGATGCGCTAGGAATGGGGTCCAGTTTTTGATTCAATGAAAACCGAAAGAGAGTGTCTCTTTGAACTTTGAAGGTGGCTTGGGGTTGGAGGGAGTGGCGTCTTCAAGCTTCAAGCCTATGGATGGTGCCATTTGTCCGTTATTTATAGGCCTTCGGAATCGCCACAACGCTGTGTCACTTAAACATGACTTGAATTCGAGGAAAAAAAAAACATGACTTGGATTCTCACTAGTCAAGTGTTAATAATTGTGTTTTTAAATTAATTTATTTTATAATTAAAATAATTTATAATTAAATTTTATTTAAGAAAAATTTAAAAAAAATTTAAAAAATAATTTTTTAAAAAAATTCATTTAAACAGACATTAAATATGTATTTAAATAAATTTATTTTAAAATTAAAATAATTTATAATTAAAATTTTATTAAAAATTTCAAAAAAAAATTATTTTTTTAAAAAATAAACTTTTCTAAACAAAACTAAATACAAAGCAAATGTTTCTTTTCGATTTTTAATCATCTCAAAATTTATTTCATTACTTTAAAATTAATTACATATTATCTGGTTAAAGACTTTAAGAATTAATTCTAAATATAGAAATGAGAATTACTATGATAGATTTTATCAAAAAGAGATTTCTTTAGTATTTTTTATTTTTATAAGAGTATCGTTATTTTTAGTAATTAGTGATTAATATTTAATTATATATTATAATTAATTAAAATATAAATAAAAGATTATTTTTAAGAAAATTTGATAAAAATATAATTTATGAATAATTTTTATTTTTTAATTTTTTAAAATATAATTTTATAAACAAAGTAATTATCATGTAGTTATTAGAGCAAATAGTTAACAAATGATTTTTTCTTTTAATTTTTAACTTTCAATATTTCTCTTAAAAATTTTATTTTTTTCAAATATAATTATATATATCAAATCATTATCAGAGTAAATAACTATTAACATAATTTATGGTTGTTTTGATTTATTGATTTATTTATTTGGGTAAGATAAAAATTATTTTTTATTTCTTCATTTTTAGTTTATATATTTTAAAAAATAAAAAATAATTATTATAATTCAAATTAAAATTATGATTAAGTGATATTATAAAACACAAAGATGTATGAAAATAAATAATTTTTTGTGTGTTTCTATACAATTATAAAGAAGAATATATTTGGTTTTGAGGTGAGACTTAGTAATTATAAGTAAAAAATTATTAACACACTAATTTTAATAAATTGGACTAAATATTCTTTTAAAAATATAAGTATAATTATATTTTAAAAATATTATATTTTATAATAACAAAAAAATTTTAAGTAATATATAATTAAACCTTTTATAATCAATTCTTTTAATAACATGCTAATTTTATTAAGTTAGACTAAACATTAATTTTTTTTTTTACAATCAATTCAAATGGTTTTTCTTTTCTTTTTTTCAATATTTTGGTCGAAAACGATAAAGTTAATGTGACACATCATTCTTAAAAAGATTTTCACAAAAGCTATTTGCATAATAATCTTGTTCGTTTTTTTTTTTTTTGGTTGATATCTTGTTCCCTTTCTAATAAAGCATTAACAAGATATATAGAACGTATGATGATTTTTATTAAAGTAAAATTAAATTAATTTTTAAATGAATAAATCCTCTTATTCTTATATGGTATTATAAATTTTTCAAAGAAATTTATTAAATCTAAAAGTATATCCCGACCTTTTTACATTCGGTCTGACATTTCTTACTACTTTTGATATCACTGTAAAAATCCTCGATATTCATGCAACATCCACCTCGAGCGAACGCAAGAGAAATACAGTTCTTTTCATAAACATATCAAAAAGAAAAAATGTTTACATATGATTGGATTTAGCTCCAAGGTTACGTAGCATACAAGCTTAGAATGTTGACTTTCAACACATTAAATTGACTCAATTTTTATTTGGAAATGGTTCCTAGTAGTAAAAGACGTATCTTTTTTAAGTCATTGGTCCCCATCCTTTGCTAAATTGTACTTACATGTTATTTACGCACAAATGATTGGTAGCAATCATTAACACATCGACATATTAAGAACATAAATAAAACTCGAATTTTAGAATAGCTACTTAATTAGGAAAGAATTTTAACCGTATTCTTGATCTTAAGAAGTAAGAATTTTTTTTTACTCTTTTAATAAAAAAAAATTCATTTATGGAAGTATTATAACACAGATATGTGCATAAATGCATAGAAATGGACAGAGAATGAATATAATAAATTATTAATTAAATAAAATAGAGAAATGTATTTTGTACTCCACATAAAAATTTGTTTCTTCTCAAGTTTGGAAGATCCAAAATTGATTCTATTATAAGTACATCTTTGTTATTAAGATAAATAAAATTCAATCTAGGCATAAGAACATCAGAATTTGGGTTGGGCTAGTGATTTGGAACAATTTCTCTTTAGCATATCGGGTATGATGAGGAAGGAATTTGGGGATTTTGCAGCAGTTGTGCTAATTATAGAAGTGGTCATATGCCAGTTAGTTAGGTGCCTTTCATCATTATGATTTGATACTTATAGCTTTACACTATAAGTGTTTTGTGCTAATAAAACTAAATACATTAATAAAGAGTGACAAAAACCAAATTACTTAGTCATACAATTCGACTCAAATTACATAAGATGATAATAATTTATGAATGAGTTTTATATGAAAAAAATGTATGAAAAGTTTAACCTAATGTTTTTGTAACACCAATTTTAAAAGAATACTAAATTAATTTTAAACCAAAAAAGTTTAATAAAATTTTGCTACAGCACAGAAGTTTTAAAGGCCACGAATTCGTCCTAACTGACAGCCAAAAATTTGCAGACTCAGAAATTGAGGATAGCATAATATATATGGAATTTATCTTCAAAATGGCCAATTTTTTATTTGTTTTAACAAGATATTTTCATAAATATTATTATAAGATTAATTTTTTAAATACTGTCATAATTAAAAATTTTTATTAATAATTATTTTTTGTAAAATTTAAACTTTAATTTCCTCTTTTAAAATATAGTTCGTTTATTAATGCACCCAACACTTATTCAGGTTGGCCATTTAACTGCAAATAAACCCCATCACAAGAGTTTATATGGTGCAAAGGTGCACCATGCTTTGCAGTCATAGCCAGTCCTATTCATACTTAGCAATCTGGATGTGGAGGGAATGTATCCACTTGGTTTCAAGGAAGACTTCAGGGTTGACACGTACCTGTTAAAGGTAACATTACTCCATGTCTCATCCTTAAACTTCCATTTCCCCCTCTATTTTTAGCATTTCTATGTTATTTAAATCCATTCTAGGAACTAATCTTTAAAATGGTTTGAAACCTCAACTTTTTTTTTTAATTTTAATCTGAGAATACTACCTCATTTCGTGCGTTGCTGGATGATTTGCATTTGTTGTACGTGGTAATAATCCATGCTGGTGTGTTGATATGATGAGTAATTTTGTGAGAAAAATAGAAACAAGAAAGAAGAACACTGAAGCATGCGAAAACTTTCGAGAATAAAGTAGAGCAGTTAAGTCAGGAAGAGAGAAAAAAAAAAAAAAGAAGGAAGAAAAGGAAAAACCGATGACCTAGCAAGTCACAGACAAAAATTTGGCTAAGCCTAAAGCCAGATTCCATTGCCGAGTTGTGACGTGGGTCCCAGTTTTTAATGTGCTATCATTATCTAATTGGTTGTGTGCAAATGTTTCGTGTTAGAATTATATCTAAGAAAATCTCGTCAAAGTTTACCATGCAATTATATATTCTGAGTCTTACTGTCATAGTGACAGTCTCTCTATATGAAATACATACAAATAACAAGGTTTGGATAATGGAAATAATTTAATTGAAATAGTTTTAAGAAATAAATGAGAATCTAAACAATATTGATGGCTGCGAATGGACACATTTATAAGCATCTATTTTGCGAGTAAGGAATGAAATTTTGGAGAGGGCTAACCAACCTTAACCACAACTAGTTCTCAAGCTTGTAAGTGCATATGTGGATAGTCATTTACACTAATCAGACTAGTTTTTACAGGTTTAAATAGACTTTTATTTATTATTTATTATATTTATTTTGATATTGATATTATTTTTTAAATATAATTTAAATTTTAAAATTATATTTAATTTAAAATAATTATTTATTATTTTTACGTTAAACATAATTATTTTTAAAATATAAATTAATTTACTTAAATTAATTTTTATTTAAAATTAAATTTATTATTTAAAATTAAATTTATAAAATATAATCTAAATACACAATAAATTGTGCATTGTGACAGCTTTTAAAGAACATCCCATCTTGTACTTATATCAAGATTCTCAACAACTAGTGTGCTGATGAAAGTCCAGCACTGTATATTCTTATCCACACACGTTGCAACTTGTAATAGGCTATAGCTAGAAATGCTATGCTTATAAACGAGAAAATAAAACTATGGTTTCGTCCCCACATTAATTTTGTACAAAAGAATACAATGAATGAGTGTAGGAGCCCATTTTAGACGCAACGCTAGCGTTTGTCAAAGCCATCATTATGGTGTTAAACAATTCCAAACTCTCAGTATTTTGTATGCTTTCCTCGTTTGGCATTGCACAATTGAAAAATTCAACACAGGCAGAGGCGTGCAGAACATGAATGATAAACCTTATCCTTAAAATTTTTTTATTTTATTTTTACCCTCGTACTAAATATATAGTACGATTGTTGTCTTTTTCATTGATGAATGATGATGATGCCACGCAATTATTCGTGCCTCTGTCTCTCAATTCGCTTATTCATGTAATTTTCATAAAGGTGCCATTGCCAAGCATATCCACATTCCCATCCTTCGTTGGACACCAGAATGGTGCACTTCGTTTGGTTCATTCGCGTACATATGGCATTATGCAACTTTTAATAACCATACTACAATCCGTAGGCTCGATTACCAATTTGCCAAATCAACTTGGAATAGGGGATTTAGAAAAGAAAATGAAAGAAAGAAGAAATATATCGTAATAATTTCTCTTATTAATTTTTATCAATATTTTAAAGTAACTTTAATTTAAAAAAATTTTAAAAATTTTAAATATTTAAATAAAAAAATTTATTAATTAATCTTCTCTCTTTTTTATTTTTTTTTAAAACTTTTAAAAATTTTTTTTATTTCTTTTAAACTTCTAAATATAAGAATCGAATAGGAAAATTTAAGAATCATATTTAAATCATGACAAAATATAAGTAGAAGGCCAACTAAGTGAATTAATTCCTAATGGTGTCAAACAGGCTATCTATTATTTAGTTCCCCACAACTACTTTGATTCCATCTAAAACACAGTCTGAAAGTTGAAGCTTGGGGCGTTTTAGAAAGGAGGTTTTGATGTTTCGTGGTATTAAGGTGTCTTTCAGTGAGCATTTAGGTTACTCAAATGTGTTTTTAGAGGCTTAAATAATTTTTTATTTTTTTTAGTTGATATTTATATTAATTTTTAAATAAAATTATAATATTAAAAGTTCATTTAATCTGTAGTAATTATTTTTTATTTTTACGTTAAATATAATTTTTTAATAAATATAATCACTTCACTTAAATTTATTTTTAATTAAACTAAATTTATAAAATTAAATTCATATAAAATTAAATTTATAAAATTTAATTTAAATACACAGTTAAATGGTATGATATTTTTAAATGTTTTGAGTTTTACTTTTACTCAGTGTTTATAAGTTCTAACTGTAAATACTTATAGTATGTTTGAATTAATTTTAAAATCTAAAATTATAATTTAGATAAAAATAATAAAAAATATGTTTTTGTTTAAATTATAATTTAAAGTCTTTCAAAAGTAAAGAATTGTAACACGTCCAAAGCTTCTTTTTCTCAAAACGAAAAGAAATAGAGGGGGTCGGTTGTCGTTTTGCTGGAGATTTCAAAAGCGTGGGACAGCCCCGTTCGCTCTTCTGAATTTGGAAATTGGAATATGAGTCTGAGGGCTGAGGCTGAACTGAGAAACTTGTGGTGGGAAATGATGGGGTGTGCAGTTTTAGTGCCTGAAAAAATGTTTGGCACGTCTGACTGGACGACGATGTAGACGTAGTCGAGCTGACATCGGAGCGTAAATTTGAAAACACGGAAAGTACCCAGAAGTCTGGGAAATGTATCGTGCACGTGCCTGTGGATGGTTTGGTGTCGCGGTGGTTGTGAGTTGCAGACCCATGATAGTTTTCAGTTCCTTCTATTTACCTTTGCATTAGAATTTATAAATTTTTAATTATAAGTAAATTTAAGTGAAATAATTTATATTTAAAAAATTATATTTAATTTAAAAATAAAAAATAAATATTTTAATATAATTAATTTTTTAAAATTAAAATCATATTTAAACAATAATATAAACATTAAAAATTATCTACCAAATTATCTTCATGTATTTACACAGATGTCATTCCTTTGCATTGTTTTCGCATTAAAAGAACAATTTTTTTAAAAAAAGAATTAAACAAAAGAAATTTTTTTAGATAGATGTTGTTTATCATATTATCTTTAAACAATTAATTTGCATTAAAAGAAGCATTTTTTTTCGTAAAAGAATTATACAAAAGAAAACTATTTAGATAGCTAGGTGCTCCTTACCATTTCATAATTAGATACTCAATTCAATAATTCATATAAATTGATGACTTACATTTTTTACATATCGATTAAAAATACTAAGTTTTTGTATCGTGTGAAAATTGCAAGTGTGTGTTGAGGATTGATGGTATCAGTTGGAGGTGGACTGATTTTTTCGAATATATGATTAAGAAAAAGGAGAAAATTAAATGGACTTTGGAATATTTGGCGTTTTTAGGGCATACAGAATATGAAAGTCAAAAAATGTAATGAAGGCTTTGAAATTGTGGACTTTGAATAGGGCTTCTGATAGACGATATTTCCCAGGTATCCCAGAAGAACACTTTGGATGGAAGAAATAAGAAGAATAACAAGGTACAATACCAAAGGCCCAATATATATATATATATATGTATTCTTCTCATTTTTTGCTACAAAACGACCTTGCCAGTTGGTATAAGAATGCTTACTCTAGAGATAAAACAAATTTGGACTGAAATTAAAGCTTTATTGAACTAGAAAAATCAAATTAAAGTTTTATCAATTTTTTATTTTTAAAATTAGATTATATAATAAAAATGTTTAATTTATTATTTTTTTATAAAAATATAATTAAAAAAAAATTACATTGACGCTTATTATACTCGATACCTTTCTTATTTGAGAAATTATATCTATCTTATTTACTTTGTTATTTACAATAAGAATTTGTGTAGGAACTATATATAAAACAAGGAAAGTATATATAATTAATTTATAAAAAAAAGGATGTTAAGTGTAAAAGTAATGCATAAAATAAGAATGCAAGCTCCAAATAAAAAAAATATCAAGTGTAATAAATACTAATTTCAAGAAAAGTTAATATAATTTCTCCATAATTTAATTGATTTTGAGTCCATAGCACTCAAACTTAATATTCAAATTTGACTCAACACATAATTGAACCTAATATTATATTCAAACTTTACATTATTGAACTTCAAATCGAGTCAAAACTTCTTAATTATGATTTTTTTTCACATTCAAATGAGAAAAATGAGATATTAACACTACTTTTACTCTTTTTGGAAGGTTTTTCCTTAATTCATTTCTTGAATCTTAACATGAAATGTGTGAGTACATTAATATATCATGAAACCAAGTATGGAACTAGCATTATTCATTTAACTCATTGACATATGCATGTTTTTCTTTTTTGAAATAAACAAGTTTAATGAAAGGAAAAGTTACCTCAATTTAAGGAAATGACGTGTCACAAATTTTAGTAAAGACTTACAATAGTAGATGGAAGGATTCAAACCTAAATTTTTTTTTTGTTGGTATTCAAACTTAAAACCTTTTTAAATACACAATTTAAACTTAATAATTAAGCCAACCGTGATTGGCATTAACATATACATGCCTAATGTTCAAGAGCCACTAGAGAATTGTGAAACATCTATCCAGGTAGCATAAAAAGCATGAGTCCAATGGGTTTGGTTTTTTGGTATTCAGCATGAGTCCAATGTGAAACATTGGATCCTACAAGTACCTTGGCCCAAGCTTATCATATGTACAAAGCTGTTCATCCTTTCGGCCCGCTAGAAGAGGACAATGATGGGCACATGATGAACATATCTATCAATTAACAAACCCAATACAACCAGCCGATAAGTGACAAGGAAGCCCATCACTTGAATATACACAATAGGGGAGTCCATTCCTTTTCTCTAAAATCATCACTCTCTCTTTGAGCATATTATTTTTGTTTTTTGGGTTTATCCCAATGGAAGGGGGATTCGAACTCGGGTGCCATATTGACATGGCAATTGATTTGCCATTTAACCACTCCTAGCTCCGCTTTGAGCATGAAGTTGTAGAATATAGTATTTCTCATTGCATAGAAAGATCTCCACTATAGTATCTCCAGTAGGCAAGGTCACTTTGTTTAGAGTGGAGTGAATTAGGTATAGAAAATTATTTTGGGTGACATAACAAAAAATTAAGGGTTAAAATTTACATTTTTTTAGTTTGAATAAAATATGGAAAAATTAAACTTGAGTTTCATTTAAAACTAATCTCATAAAAAAGGAATAGGAAATGAAGAGGAAGGTAGATCAAGTGTTTATACATTCTAAATTAAACAGTGAGTAAAGACTCATTTTGGTTTTTCATAATTTTTTTTAATATGGTCATTCTTAAAATAAATGTTGATTTAAAACTAATCAATTTCAAAATTTTTCAATGTTGTTATAAAAATTAAATTGAAATTAGGTTGGGAGCAACATGAGTCCAATATTCCCTTAAAATGGTTATAGACAAATTGGATTTAACAAATACTTTGGGCCAAGCCTATTTAACAAATGCCTAATGCTATTCATTTTTTAAAATAAACTTTGATACTAACATGTATTAGATATGATGATAAGCGAATTACTTTTAAAAAAAAGATTAAAATTTAAACTTTAAATGAAATACTTATTTAAAGCGCATCTTAAAAAATTTAATTACTATAATGACTGAAAAGTTAATTTTATAACAATACTTGAAAAAACTTCATCACACAAATTTGCCAAATTGCATATTGGATTAACAAATTCCAAAAAAGATAAAAAGAGGATTACCAGTTTACTACATCAAAACATGATAGACAACAAAGAAACAACCAAAAGAACAAGGCAAGTCCATCCGTACACGTGTATCTCGCAGAGACATGACATGTCATGCATTGTTTATCTCTGGATAATGGTGCCTGAATTTCTTTTTTCTAATTCCCACCTCAATATTTCTGAATTTTATGTTGCCATGGAAATATGGCTGGTGAAGAGTAGAAGTCCCTCAAGAACAAGAATCAATCACCAATCGCCACTCGTTTCCATCAACCAAAGCAAGCAGCCAAAACCACTCTCACCTCACTCTCCATTTCCAAACTCCCTAACAAAAATCCAGCATCAAAATGCTCTCTCCAACCACACTCCCTTGCCTCTTTCTCCACCACCACCTACTACTACTGCTGCTACTGCTCCTACTCTCCTACTTTCTCTTCCTCCACATCCCCATGGCCAAGAATCTTCCTGAATAATCCCTTGCATATTCCAGACTCTGTTCTCCTCTATAAGACATGAATCCCTCTTGTCGCTTCTCTTCAACCAAACACACAACTTCTCCACCAGAAGGGGTTCTTCTTCGAAATTCTCATCCCTGCCTCTCCAAATATACTTCCCCTTTCTTTCTTAGCGAGGCCTACAACCCCAAGAGAGAGGGTCTCCATGTCAAGCCCAGTACTCTGTTACCACGGATGCCGAAGGCTTCTTCTGCCATTCTCAGGATTAAAAATTGCAAACTTTCACACCCTTTCGCCACTTTATCGTCTTTCGCAGAAGCTGAAGGTGAAGAGGAGCAGAAAGAGGAAATCCTGCTTGATAGGCATCACCAGCACACAAAGCCAGAGACTGGGGAGGATGATGACTTGCCTGGATTTGCCCAAGCCTTACATATATCTTCAAGCACTGCTTCTGCCATATCAATATGCATGGCATTGGCTGCTCTCACTTTTCCTTTCTTCATGACATCTTTGGGACAGGGGCTGCCCTTGAAGACCAAATTGTTGTCTTATGCTACACTGTTACTTGGGTTCTACATGGCTTGGAATATTGGGGCCAATGACGTTGCAAATGCCATGGGAACTTCAGTGGGCTCTGGTGCACTGACACTTCGGCAGGCCGTCTTGATTGCAGCTGTGCTGGAGTTTTCAGGGGCATTGTTGATGGGGACGCACGTGACCAGCACAATGCAGAAGGGAATCCTCGTCGCTAATGTGTTTCAGGGGAAGGATTCTCTGCTCTTTTCAGGGTTGCTCTCTTCACTTGCTGCTGCTGGTACTTGGTTACAGGTAATTGCCTTTCTGCATCCAACGAAGAAGGAGAGTCTATGTTTCTTGATGATTCTTGATGACTTTGAAGTTGATAATAGAAATGGCGAAGTCATTGTTACTGAGTGCTCCTGCTGAAGTTTTCAAGTGAGGTTACAAAAACAATCTCTATGAGTTATAACAATGCTAAATAAGGTTAACGCTCCAAAACGTTATTTCTGATTTTTGGAGCTACTTTTTTGTTCTGTTCTGTTCTGTTCTTTTCTTTCTTTTTTATTGTCTTCAAAATTATTTATTGTTTTCCTGGTAAGGAGAAAAGTGCGTGAAAGGGTCAATTATGCCTAAGAAAGTGCATCTTCAAAATTGTCTTCAAAATTATTTATTGTTTTGTAGTGTTCATTCTTAGATGCTTGTTTTGGTGTTTGATCGGGTCAATTATGCCTAAGAAAGTGCATCGATGTTTAAATTATTGTTGTTTTACTTTACCTACTTGAGTATTAACCTGCTTGTAATAGGCAAGAGGGGAGCTAATAACAAGATGGCTTTGTGAGATTGGAATGATTCTTACGAGCATATCAAGAGAACTGGTTTAAAAAACTCTAGCTAGGAATCTAATCTTTTGAGCATCTTTCCATAAGTTGGCATTTGAAAAACTATTATATTACACTCTCTCCTGGCGTAAAGGCAAGGAAGGAACACGATAATTTTTCCTTTTTTTTTTTCTTGCCATTGGTAACAGTGATCTTGAAGTCTAAGACATCCGTGTGTTCCTTGCTATCAGAAAACAAGAAAATGTGTTTCTTTACCGATCATACTTTGAAGTTACTGGTGTCAGATGCTCATTGATTCCTTGAAGTTGCATGCATACTACTATATACCTCACCTTTTTGCAGGCTGGACCCGGTCATTGAGCTCTACGAGTAACTAAGGAACCAATAATAATTTGTTTATAGTTTGGTTCAAAAGAAAAAAAAAATTATGCTTTAGTTAGATATTCAAACAATTCAATGAATTCATTAGCTATTTGTAATTTCTTGCTATGCAGATTGCATCATATTATGGTTGGCCAGTATCTACTACCCATTGTATAGTGGGAGCAATGGTGGGGTTTGGTCTAGCCTATGGAGGAGCTGGAGCCGTTTTCTGGGGTTCACTGGCAAGGGTGATTTCTTCTTGGGTTATCTCACCACTAATGGGAGCAGCTGTGTCATTTCTTGTCTACAAATTCATTAGGAGGGTATGCTCTTACTGTAAGACAGCACATGTTCAAGGTTTTTCCATTTGCTGAGTTGGTTTCAACGGCAGTCTATGAAAAATAATTAAAATACAAAAAAAGAAATACTTTTTTAATCCAAAATAATTTTCCTGCTCAAATTTATGGTGATCCTTTAATTACAAATAGGAAATTACGGAAACTTTCTCAAATTTTGAAATTGTTAGCAGGCTATCTAATCTTTTCCCATATTCAGTTCGTGTACAGTGCACCAAACCCCGGCCAAGCAGCAGCTGCGGCAGCACCAATTGCTGTATTTCTGGGTGTAACTGGGATATCTTTTGCTGCATTCCCACTTAGCAAGAGTTTACCTTTAGCTCTGGCCCAGGCTTTAGCCTGCGGAACTGCTGGTGCTTTTCTAGTTGACAGAATCATCAGAAAACAGCTTGGTCATCTTCTTGACAAGCGTAATACTCCACAGCCTGATCCAAAAGAGGATATTGTCCACAAAAATATAGGATTGCTCTCTAATGTTGCAGGTCCAAAGGGTACCCAACTGGAAATAGTTTATGGAGTCTTTGGGTACATGCAGGTCCTCTCAGCATGCTTCATGTCATTTGCTCATGGTGGAAATGATGTCTCCAACGCCATAGGTCCTTTGGCTGGTGCATTAGCTATTCTTCAAGGTGTTGCCAGGGGAACTGAGATTGTTATTCCAACTGATGTTATTGCGTGGGGAGGATTTGGAATCGTTGCAGGGTTAATGATGTGGGGTTATAGAGTAATAGCTACAATTGGAAAGAAAATAACAGAACTTACACCAACCAGAGGATTTGCAGCCGAGTTTGCAGCAGCCTCTGTGGTTCTTTTTGCTTCAAAGCTGGGGCTGCCCATCTCAGCAACTCATACTCTAGTAGGTGCAGTAATGGGGGTGGGATTTGCAAGGGGACTTAATAGCGTCAGATCAGAAACTGTGAAGGAGATTGTGGCTTCATGGGCTGTCACTATTCCAGTTGGTGCTATGCTATCAGTATTCTACACGTGGATCTTGACTAAGCTTTTGTCCTACATTTTGTGACTTGTGCATTCCAAGATATGAAGAACATTCTGATTAATTCAAGTTACTAGCACCGTCTTTCACATCATTCTTTTTCGTGGTACAAATTGGAGAATTGGATTGGTGTGGCAGCACAGGTATCTTGGTTGAGGAGTCTCTTAACTCATCAGTTGGCAAGGGATGAATAATGTTTGGATCCTAAGGCAAACCTGTAATTGGCTATGCCCATTTCCTCTCGGAGGGGAACTTAAATAATCAAGAAAACCAGAGTGAAGAAACTGTCTGCTCCAGCATTTTTAGAACTGTTATTACCTTTTTCTTTTTTTAGCTAAGTTAAAAAGTTTAGCTATCCTCAGACGTGTAAAGGTTAAAGATTCATAAAAATATTGGAAAAAAAAAATCCAAGCGTCTGTACTTCACTTAATAGCTTCATTTTCAACCTTTTTCTTACATGGTTATAATCCACTCGTTGAAATTTTCTTCAGTAATAGAGCAGTAGGATTCAAGGGCCATAAACCTGTATATTCAAGAAGGTTTCTTGACTCTAGACCAGATCTTTGTGGAAGAGTAATATTGTTGTGAAAAAAGTGATTTTAAAGGGGTGAATTATGTTATTGTAAGTGCAATATAAATCAGACGAATAGAGCTGAATTAGATGACTGGAAAACAAATTTTGTCTCAAGATAATAGAACTATATGATGGCAAATGGAAATTCCTTCGGCTTCTGAAATTTAGATAAAGGGGCTTATGTAGAACGTATAACATCTAAAAGGATTGAAGTTTCAGTTTTATTATAAGGTTGAAATTTCTTATTATATTAGTGCCATCACCAATTATCTTGCAGAGGCAAACTGGGTGCCATCCCAAACCCATATATGAAAAAGATAAAAGTTGATCATTAATGTTGAGATGTGATGCACATATCTGGATTCTCAAAAGTAATATCAGGAACTCAGTTTATTTTTGTGTTATTAGATCCGTGCAAGTTATACCAACACTACCAATACATTTACATAATGGCTCTGCATTTTTCTTTAATTTCTCTAGAAGTTCTATATTATCCTTTCTCAAATCTGCCAAAGTTCCTTTCCTGTAAGTAAACATTAAAAAAAAAAAAAAGTGGGGATGATGTTCAATTTTATTATAGGAAATACCAATTATCTATTAGATACATACCAGAATAGGAGTTGAACAAGGAAAACCATAACAAAATCATGGAGAGAGTACCACCCCAAAAAACAATGAAAAAAAAAATCAAGAGAGCTCTTTCACAGTGGGGAGGCTGGGTTGCCATCCCAAGCCTCTATATGATCTTGCCTTTGGTAGAGGTGGCACAAAGGGCTTCTTCCCTTTGATTCCTTTTCGTCTTGAACATCTTTTCCACTTATCCTTACAGATATAGAAGTCCTTTGCAGAAGCAAAAGATTCCTCTGCAACTCCACCTAGGGACCTATCCATCTTTTCGTCCACTATCTCTTCGCCTAGCCCGTTTGCCTCTTCGACTTTACCGTTCTCTTCGGTTCTGCATCCACTGGGAGACACAGTTGTCCTTGCTTCCAACATCTCTTGGCCTGCTACTCCGTTTAGCACTTTCATTTTGTCATTCTCTTTGGGTTTGTGTCCACTGGGAGACCTCGTGATCTTTGTGTCCACTGTCTCCTGGGCCACCTCCCAATTACCATTAGGCTCTTTGGTTTTGCCTTGCTCTTGATGTTTACGCTTCAGCTTCTCCACATCTCTGGACGAGATTATGATGTACTTGTGACCAGGCTGCAAACGCTCTTCTGAACACAACACTGACTGATGAGGAATTCTGAAGACTTCTGGCCGGGCAACACACATCCCGGGGTACTTTTCCATCAACTTATATGCAGGGATTGCATGTTGATACAGTTCCTGTTTTCCTCCTGCATGAACTATCCTCACAACAAAATCCTTTGATTTCAAGCTGAATTCCCTGGGTGCCTTGGTCCCTCTCAGCTGGTTCTGTCTTCCAGGATCTCTATCAGTGTGCTCCACTAGTCCTAACGAGTGAGCAAAACGCTTCAGCATAGCCTGCAACTAAAAGTTGTGCAGTCTGAATGTTTCATCCTCGTGTTACGGAAGATGATGTTGAGTAGAGGATGAGCGTGAGGGAAGTCTATACCATTTAACCATTATCCACCAAGATGCTTCTTGTTTCCAATGGCCGGCTATCTCTAATTTAATATTTTTCACCCCATGAGACAGTGATGAAACCGAGGCTTAGCACATAAGCAAACAAAGGGGAAGAAATGGCTTTTCTTCAGTCTTCCTAGAGTGAGAACAAAAAAATTTTGTAGAGTAGATAAGAAAGCATCCACTCTTTCCTTAAAATTAACTTCATGATTTGATACTGTGCCAGCTCCGCAGACACATCCTTGTGCCAGGATCATATTCCCATAAACCTGACAAGACCTGGCGCTCCAGCTTCTTCAGCCTCCCACTGATCCAATTGTTGTGGATAATGAAACATCCCTTCTTCATGCAGGTTGCTTTGACATTCTTTTCCTGCCACAGGTCTTGGTAAGCACCATTTGGAAAAAGGTCTCTGTCTAGGAATTGAACCGTCAGGTTTGTTTCAGGTTCCACACATCTATTATCACCAACACGGTTGGATCCTCCTTCCCCACATAATACATCATAGAAGCTTGGCTGCTCAGATAATCCTGAAGTTTCTGCATGCCTCACCACCTTCTCTATAGCAGCAATTGTTTGACCATCAGAATGAGCATAGTAGAAGCCAGAGTTCAAGCGTCTGGGTAGGTTTATTGGTCCTGCACAACATGACAATTCATAATCTTTGTAAAAATGCGGAAAAAAAAAGAAGAGAAAATTCACCTTTCGCCAAATCTTTCTGTATATATATGCAAAATAAATGGAGATAGAATGGAGATTTCGTTATAGGTGAAGCAGACAGATTTGTATAGTAAAATGTTGCATTTCACCATTCCTTACTCGATTCATAGTATATATGTATTTTATACTCCTAATCAGGAGAAAAATATGAATTTCAAGTATGAGATGCTGGAGTAAGCACCTTGTTTATTGTATTCATCAGACTGTGCAGCAAAAACTGCAGGGCCAAGAGAGTGAAGCAATGGAACTGGGTTTTTGAACCAATATGTATCTACATCACTAAGAAGTACATTGTAACCTAGCTTGAGTATCTTCAAAACAATTCTGGACTTCACTTTCGTCACCCTTTGAAAGCACTTTGTTCCAAAGTGGCAATCGTTAAAACTGATATCACTTGGAGCTATTGGATCTCTGAAAACTGGAATTCCCTACAATAGCCAAAAAAGTGTCAAGGAAAAGAGGAAAATCAAATTCAGATAGAAAAAGATAACTACTTCGAAATAGTTAATAAGCTTTAGGAACATTCTAATGGTAATGGCAGCATATAGCACAAGGAAGAACTCATGAATCCCTAACAAGCATAACATGCGTTACCAATTTTTTTAGGCCATTAAATATAACATGCATTAACAATAATAATGATAGACTGGTTTCTTAAGCATTCAACATAGTGCATATATAGCCATATGAGCAACAGCTCAAGTGGTAACCTGGCCCACCAAAGAACCAAGTTCAAATCTCCCCTCGCTAGTTAGAAATGCTAACTCCTTAAAGACCGAAAAAAACATAGTGCATATACACATACACACACACAAAATTGAATTTTATCGCTTTCATTTCCCTCTAAAAGAGTTTTAAGAGTTGAATTATTTGCAACCTTGTAGAGAAGGTACATATGAAAGAATTAGCATTTAACAGGTCTTTATTGCTTAGATTTGGAGTTTATTTGAGGGTATGACTCATACCAGAAGATGGAGAATAAAATAAAACAACATTGGCAATAAAAGTAGCAAACATTACATTCTCTGTATGGAAGATTCAAGGCAAACAATAATAAGGCCAACCAACAAGATCAGTTGATTGGACCTCTCATTAGCGGATACAACGCCTACACTTGAATTTCCTTCAAGTAAATTGAGATTGTGTCAAAGACCAATATGCACACTTAAAAAACATCCTTAATTGATTATAAATAAATAAGTACTTGCACATATTTTATTTTTGCAAAGAAAGACAGCACATACCTGCAAGATGGAGAATTGATAGGTTTCCTGATCAAGGGCACAAACAATAAAGTTTTCAATGGACAGGTTGCGTAATCTGCAAACCCAACTCATGAGCATATCCTTGTAGCTATATCCAGCAACTGTAAGTACAATTGTTTTAGTTTTGTCTGCAGTGACAGACAGGAGTGATTCTAAGGAAAATGGAAGCTCCAAAGGCGCTAAAATTTTTGTCTTATCCTTGAGAGAGCAATCAACTGTTCTGGCCAGTGATTTCAGACGATCAATGCAATTCATTGTGTTTTCCTTCAACCAAGAATGAAAAATCTTTTCCTTCCACAGGTTCATTGCACCTCGGTTTCCAATTGGATAAACAATGTTTTTCTGTGTGCCAATGATAATATATTGATCATTACACTTCAAAAGTTTGAGCAGGCTAGAAAGATTAGTTTCAGTAAAGAAGAATGAGCCATAGTGTGCCCCTATATGGGAATTACCAATGTACTCCCAATTTCTGTTTTCAATATCTAAACCAGTAGAATTCCCAATTGTAGGATTAAAATCATCCTGACCATTCAGATGGAAACTTGTGATGGTCCAACTAGCATCAAACACAAATCTGAACTCAGATGACATGGCCTCGTGAATTACCCAACTGTTGTGTATACCCTTCCCATACAAGAAAGGAGGAAGGACTCCATTATGTAGAGGCATATCCTTGCTGTTCCATGCCATGAGCATTCTTGTATGACAATGATTCTGCTGCCAATTCTGTTGAAGTATTTTCTGCATCTGAAGAACAAGGAAATTCAATATAGTTAAGTTGACCAGATATTGAGTGTGGGTAAGGAGTTGCATCAGTGTTTGCAGTTTGTACTTTCTCTGAGAAGTGAGACCTTCGAATAGATTTATTGATCTACGATAATAAAAAAAGATTGGTCCTTCAGGCTTTGCTTTGGAATATTTTTCATACCTCCTGGATCTTCATCCATTTCCCATTATCTGTCTGCCATTGTTTTCCAGACTCATCCAAATGGAATGGAAAGTAAGAAACATTTTGAGATGAAGCTACAAGAAGCCAATCATGGTCAAGTTCATATGCATGATTTAGGGTGGAGATGAATCCAGAAAGAATAATGGTTTCAGGATCAATGATAACAGATATCTCTGAATTGAATGAGCGTGATTTTGCAATCATGGAATGGAAAAAAGGAGTACCAAGGAAGCTGCATACGTAAAAACATAGATTAGAAGGCAATAGTTTAGAGCTTTCCTTGTACATTAGGCAACAATACCTTGGCTTATTTATACAGTTAATAATACCAATAACTTCATCACCATGTATTGTTATATTTTTTGTCAAAATCTTTGGAAGCAAAGAGGATACCATATGATGTTCTCTATCTTACATGAGATTTAGTAAAAATCAATTAATCTTAACAAATTTTGATTTTGTACTATTTTGTGTATTTAAAATCTAAATTGGTCAATCGCACATAAAAAGCAAAAGCAATCTTTGCCAGCAACTGATAGAACTCTTCTAATAATAGGATAAGTTTTAGAAAAAAAAATAAACGAACTAAAAAAATAAAGGGATCATTTCAGTTTCCCTTCCTGTCAAGAATTCATGTTTAGAGACTGCCTTTAGTGTTGAGAAACACATTCTTTTAAAATGTTGAATCAACCTTTCAATCCTTCTCAAAAGGAGCTGATTATGATTGTGATAGATTGTTAATAACAATATTCTTGTAGAGAATCACTGATGAGGATGTGTAGGTGGTCATATGGAAATACAGCTTAAACATAAGTGTTTTTGTGAGTAAGACATCAAGTATAAGAGTCCAAGAGGATTATATGGAAAGAGACCTAAAATGATGCAGGAGTATATGTATGTATTTATACATGAGCTACAGTTAAAAATATGACACCTGACAATATAACATGATTCAAACAACCAATTCAATAAATTTGGTTTAACAATTCATAAAGCCAACTCGAGTATTTGAGAAGTCAAGTTTTTTGGTTAAGTTGATGAACTTGTAGAAATTTTCTAAAAATCATGATAAATATGCTCCTCATTTTGTGAAGTCCTTTAAATTTAAGCTTTAATAAGATTACCAGACCCTGATAATGTTAATACTTGTCAGTATGCCTACCTCTTGCTTAAATCACTCATGACTAAGCTCAGTTGTAAACTTAAAAAAAAAATAAAATTCTTTTGATTCAAAAATAAACACAGCATGCAACATTGATTTTTTGTTCTTTTTTAAAAAGAAAAGAATAGTGTGTTTCCACTCTCTGACAGAACAAACAAATAAATGACCTTAAATAATGCAGTAAACCAACTACAAGACCAGCAGTATAGCAAATTCTCTAATAGACCAGTTTGCTTACGTGAAATCAATGTTGGTATCAACTGAAACCCGGGAATCAAAAGTGCCGGCAAAAGACGCCACGGATGGGTCTTGGCTGTACAGAACAACAACAACATGGGGAGATAGAGCCAGCCATGATCGAACAGCCAGTGTCTGTCTGGTCCCAGTAGAACCCGTAAAAGGTTTAGGAGCCGTGAATATGGTAATATTGAGACTTCTCGAATCCAAGATAGCATGTTGATTGAGCTTGGGAGTTCTGCTGTGATCCTTGAACGAAGGTAATCTCTGAGTGGCATAGAGAGAGAGACCAATCAAGACAAACCCAGATAGCCAAATTGACCAGAGCTCCACCTGAGATGCCTGCCAATCAAATTTCAAGATTAACACAGTAAGAAACCAGGATTCCAAAGGCAATGAAGAATGCAGTTCAGGGATACATAACGAAATAGAATCACGGAGTTTCATATACAGAACGTGTCTTGACAAATTTTGTTCAAAGAAACCGAAAAAGGACCTTCATGGCTTGTATTGCTCAGAAAATTCTGGTTTGCTTGTGTTTTGTCAACTCTTCCTGGTTTATTAAAAGGAGAGAAAGTGTAGCTTTAACAGAAAGAAAGAAAGAAATGCAGCATTAACAAACCCACTAGGCCACTACTAAGACATGTGAGGTTTGCCGTCACAAGCACGTTATCTTCTTTCAAGGTCTTCATGGAATATAGAAAGAAATACACTGGTACGCTAGTCAAAAGTCAAAACTGGCTCGCAGTTTCTGTTTATATCACATTAAAATATAGATAAGTTCAAAGTGCAAAACACGAAGTTCAATCAAGAGGTTCAGCGCTGTTACAAGTTTTCTGCATCACGATTGGCATGCGGCCCTTCCCAAATACATAACGTAGTGGAGAAACAAGAAGTAGGAACGTGTACTGAAATTCACTCAGTGGGAAAACTAACGCAGGATCAGAGAGAAGACACTTGCACTTCAGCAATTCAGTTACACTTGCAATCAGTAGTTTGATCTTACGTTGATTCCATGGCTGACAATTTTGCAGTGCTTTCTTTACGGAAGACATTAATCTTCGCTCAACTCATCTATTCAATATTTGCTATGGCTTGGGCGCCAGTCAAGCGAAGGAGAAGAAAAAAACATAGAAAACAGAAGAAAAAATGGGAAAGCAAATCAATTTAATGAACAAGGGATCTGAATCATTCAACCAACACGTTGAGTAAAATTTGAATATCATTCCCATCTATTGAATATATCAGTAGGAATTGGAACATTGATGGGATTAAATACACATCAGAATTCTAACGTTGATAAACAAAGCTATGGATTTTTCGGTTTTTTTTACATCAAAACACGTTACAACACGTATCAAACTCTAGCCCCGTTTCAAATATTTCTCCTTAAAGAACCGCAGCACACAGGAAAATACGGTATGGATTTGTCAAACCTAAAAAAATGGTAAAAGAAAAGCCATCCCTTCCCATAAGTCCTCACTGATACTCCTTGCCAAGAGAGAACATCACAAGTTTTGCTCCACGCCCTCCAAATTTATGTTCTTTTGTCTTGTCTGAACCCTGTAGATGCAATCATCTGTGCCCTTGCCATCCAGGGATATTTCAAGAAAATCATCTTTGCCGCCGAACAGGTGATCTGGATCTTGACCTCCTTCCTCTGCATAAAAAGCAAACACAGTAGATAAACAAGGCAGCACTACAAGGTAAATATTAAGAAGCCTGACAAATTCACCTGAGTAGCTTATAAGATGATGGAAGTTTTTGTCTCAAAAACATAAATCTTAATCTTGGAAAACATTATGGCAACAAACCTGGAAAGAATCAAGAGAAGAGTAGGGAGAATGCCTGCGCTGAGAATGCTTGCTATGAGGAGACCGCGAAACTTGTCTAAAAATGAAACCACCGTACTGACTTGGTGAGTTAAAAGTATTAAAAGTTTATAAAAAGAACTCAACCTGGTAGAGAGTCAAAACTCCATTGGAAGCAGCCTATTACCATAAATCTGTTTTGTTTTTGATGTATAAGATAGAAGATACAGCCAAAAGTTTACTAGATCTTAAAACCCCAATAAAAGCTACAAATCTACTAATGATATCCTTCCCTTTTGTGCACAAAACCACAAGTTTCTTGCTTTTCTCTAATGTCTTATCAAAGATTATAGATGGATAAATTGAGAGAACACAAGCATATTAGACTAAAAGATGCATAAAAATGGCAAATTATTACTCCATAACAACCTCTACAGTAATAAAAACATTCAGTTTCACAGACAATAAGCCAATATGACTTCAAACTAAACAAAGACCCAAGTGATTAAATATGTGGTGTGACATCACCTTTAGAATCCTCTAAATGCCAAAATCTTAGGCTTAATATGTGTTCACAGAAACAAGGTGTTAGAATATTGGGGCTATTTATGTGTAAAGAGTCTTGTTATCTTACTTAGTAGTCTTATTGGATTGGGCTTGTACTAGTTGTATTACACTAGTACTTGACCTAGATAACTAAGTGCTTTGTATATACAACAAAAATTCAAATATTATTCAAAGCCCCTTTTCTCTTTTCCTCCATTTCCATCTAATTCTATAATATCAACACAAGGTATAAACTAAGTAAACTATCATATGGTACACAACAAATTATAATATCTATAATTCTTGGTTCAGTTTTAATGTCTCCGCAACTTTTGTAACAAAAGTTTGTTACAAAAGTAATGGAAGCTTCAGTAATCTCATAAATAATGGAAGCTTGCCTGGCAGAGGTATACTGATGATACATACATGTATCTACGAAAATACCTACCTATACAAGCATACACATGTAGGTAGCTATTGTAATATAGCAAAAATATTGATAAGTCAAATAAAGATTTCTGATAACCAAAACAAGGTAAATAAATGATGAAATACATAAAGATTGCAGAGGGCCACTGTAGAAGTCCAAAAATAATGCAGAACTAAATATGTAATTTTCTGGTCTGAAATATAGCAAGCTAAATTGCTTCAGCACAAGATTTAGGGAACTGATTGAGCCTCAAGTCATAAGAAGGTTGGCCTGAAGCTGAAATCAGTAAAGGAAAATACCGAAAAGTAGGTGGTGTCATAACAGCTCAAACACACACAAAGAAAGTAAAGAATGGCAATATGACTAAGCGACTATGTATCCTAATTCTGCCCATGGTACTAAGACTCAATTTTAGCACAGATAATAACCTAAGAAAAGCTATTTGCTAAATCACCAAGATTCTATAAGAAACCATAAAAAAAAATAATAATAATATAGAAACACCATCAAAGTATATGTTAAAAACATGAACCAAGTGAGAATTACTATTATTGTTAATGTCTTTTATATCTGAGCAGGAAGAAAGATATTGCTTCAAGCACAAACAGCTCATCTCAATATCTGCAAGACACTTTGAAACACCTAAACATTGATATTGCAAACACGAATAAAGTAAGGAATCTCGTAATAAATAATACCTTCTTCTAGACCTGACTGGAGATGGGGATAAATCACGTTTTCTTGAATGCATCTTCCTGCAGTACAAAAATGAAATGAGGCACCATATATGACAACCAGATGAAAGAGGGTTAAATGGAATCTGTTCTAAACCTTTTTGAGCCATCTGAGCCTTCACCACTTGAATCACCAGCATGATTAACTGCATGGTCCTTGCTGCTTCTACCTCTACTGCTTGCTGAAGATGAACGCCTTCTTTTATGCCTGTCAGGGTTACTTGCATCTTTTTGCCTTGATTTATGTTCCCCCTTATCCTTTGAATGTTCCTTTTTCCGGCTAGTATCTTCTATGGCACTACCTCTGTAGGGTTTGTCTGCTTCCTTCCTATCATCCTTGACATCGTCATGGGATGACCTTTTCCTTGACTCAGATTCCTTTGCCTTCTCCCCATGCCTTAAAATGTGCTCTTTCACTCTTTCTTTTGCCTCACTGGTGTAATCTGATTTTTCCTTTTTCTGATGTCTTTCATCCTTTCTTCTATGATTCTCATTACCTTTTTCATCTGTCCTAGTCTTACTACTTTGTACCTCCTTAACAAAGTCCTTCTCAGAAGAACCGCCGTCACGTCGATCAGTTTTTTCTGATCTTATTTTGCTTTCCCTACCTAGATGATCATCTGTTGCTTTTTCCACACCAACATTCTTTCCAGGCAGCTCATATTTTGTTATCCCTGAAGTATCTTTAGAACTAGAACCATTAAATCTATCATGCCTTCTTTCAAAAGCATTAAGCTCATTATCCCTATCTTCAGAAACCACCTTGGAAGGATGTGAATGATCTAATTCTTTGATCACCTTATCATCATGCAATTGATCAATAGCAGCACCATTGCTAGTTTTGGACTGTAATGAGCTGGTTTTGACCAGATTATTCACCAAATTACTTTGACTTCTACCATGCTCCTCAAGTTTTGAACTGCTATTAACAGGTACATCATGCATATCTTCTGAGGGTTTCTTAATCCCTGACTGATGAGCAGCATCTTTTGTAGGAGTTGGCACACTGGAACTCTCAATTTCATCATCTCCATCGTCAGCATCAGAACCATAATTTCCAAGACCTAAAACATCTCCAGGAGAGCTGGAATTAGATTTATCACTGACACCATCATTCTCTAATTCCTTCGCTTTGACTGGAACTAGAACCTTTGCAGATGCCTTAGGAACTGGAGCTGAGGGCGGAGATCCTGATGCCTTATGGTTTGAAGAGGCAACATTTTGACCCACTGCAATTGATAGAACCTCCAGTGTTTAATAGTCCAGAAAACTAGCACAAAATCATCTATATAGATTCATATTTAAAAGAAAAAAACTAGAGGGCATCAGACAATTACCTTCAGCAGTCAGATCATCTTCGCTAAGAACTTTGGTTGCAATTTCATCAAACAATTCATCAGTAACCTAAGAAGAAGTTGTAATTAGATTTACAGTAGACTATTTCTTTTTTGGCTACAGACAGTAGATAGATGTTGAATAAGATAATGATTCGCATTTTAAACAAAGCTAACCTTCAAAAGAACTTCAGTCAGCACTCTTTTTATTTCTTGGTTTATTGCTGCAGTTCTAGCTGCTTCAACATGATCCTATATGTAAATAAATTATGTCAAATCAAATTCCAAAGTGAATAAAGATGAAGAACATTCAAATAATTAAAATAAAGACAGAAGACAATTACACTAAAGGACTCATTTTATGGAAAGAAACTTTAACGGTAAAGAATAAAACCTCCTCCTCCTCCTCCTCCTCCTCCTCAGCTGATCTAGAAGAATCAATGCTTTTGCTATCTGGCTCATCACCCTTCACATATGACTTGTCAATACCATCATCCATAAATTTTGTTTCCTCCTTAGGATGCTCTATAGAAGGAGCAGCAATGACTGTTTTCTTTATTTCCTCTCTAAGCCAGTTAGGTACTGAAGCCTGACAAATAATTGCAAAATGAGATTTGATGGTATATATCCATCCAAGTATTAACCTTCACAATATAGTTACCTTCTTAGGACGTTCAGGAACACCAGAAACCCCATATGCATCAACAGAGAAGGCTGCAGTAGGATGAATTGTAGTTCCTGTGCTAAGGGCAAAGGGTGCACCACTTTGTGGAATAGTTGGAGGGAGGCCAGCCCCAGGAAACCTTCCAAATGGCGGTGCCACATGACCAGGAACAGAAGAAGGTGTTGTAATAGAAGGGTCATGCTGCTAAATTAACTAAATGTTAAGCATATTTACCAAAAACGAAAAAAGCTTATATTGGGTGGAAAAAAAAAGAGTCAAAATTAAGACCTGTGGCCCAGAGGCAAGAATTGGAGGTATTGGTGGATAAGAAACGCCAGGTGCCACTGGAGTAGCCCAGTTATTCATTGAATGCACCCCACTCACAGGATCAACGCCTCTGACAGAAGTAGCCGAATCATGATGACCATAAGTTGATTGCATTTGCAGGTTACTATCACGACTAAACCTAGGTGCAAAATCTAAAGGTTGATCAGCAAGATTGATAGCAGGGTCCACTGAATGGTTGCCAGATGCAAAGGGTGTTTGCATTGATGATTGCACATGGCGTTGTTCCTGAGATGAGGAACTAGACAAAGGCAACATTGTGTATGATTGTTGATTCTGATCAGCAGCCACTTTACCTGTAAGTCAAATTCAGATGGGAAGAGGGAAAATAAATGAGGGAAGAAAGGAAAGATTGAAGTTCAACATGTAGAGCCTAGAGACCTAGAGTCCTGCTTTTCAAGGGCATGCATTTGCTTTGACACTCCTTTTTCCATATCATAACACAACTTCAAACTTCATATTATAATTTTTTTAAAAAATATATTATTATAAGAAAGATCTAGATTCATCAAAGCTATATAAAAAAAAGAGTAATCTGTAAGAAATCCTTTCTCACTGATAATTCCAACTAATGGCAGTTCTCTAATTCATATCTTCAGAATGACAACATTTAGGTATTGTAAGTTGTAACTACACACACCTACTTATCATAAGGGGGAAAGATAAACCAGCATAAAGGGTGGGGGAAGGGAGTAGCCAGTTCCCCATCAAATGTGTCAACATGAGGTATTTCCTGTAGATAAGGCACTGAGTTGCTTCAAAAAATATAAGTTCACACAACTCCTATATCCTATTACTAGCAACAGTGTCCAAGATAAAGAAAGATGACTGACAGAAAACAACTGGGCTGGCAACCCTCATAAATAGCTTGTTTAACAGTTAGCTAATTATGGTGCATGTTGAAGTGATTAATGGATATTGATTTATCATCAGTTAGCATGGGTATTTTGTCAGGACTTTTGATTCCATATACAAATATACCTTATTATTGCTAGGCACTTGGATGGTGGCAATCAACATGCAACCACTCCCAATTTGGGCCACACAGGCCTCAGCTCAAGTGGCTTCACATGGCAACAGACATAATTTTCTTGACAAGGTAGGAATCAAGCAGTTTTACAGATGGTTTCCTATGTTTCTAAACAAAAAAGGTAAACCTTTTGATAAAACAACTTCAGATTTATTGTTTTGTATCACAAAGATGAGTCCATGTGGCAGTGTGGCACCTAGACCCACACAAGCATATATTAATGTGATCCAGTTTATCTTTCTATAAATCATACTAGTTGTCTATAGCACAATAATTGTGACAGCATATCTTGTTTAAAGAAAATATAACAATTTGACAATGTGAGGCGATTGAAAGGGATCTCTCTTTGGACCAAATTGTAACAGGTTCTCTTCACAAATACTACAGGGAAAGTTTAGAATATTAATTTTTGAGCCATTTCCACAGAGTACGTGAGCAAATCTTCACTTGCAATTAATATACTAAAATAATAATTACCTGTAACAGAACTATAACTAGAAGGTACCTCCTGCTGATGAACTGATGGATTTGTAGGCAAGTTTCCTTGGTGTTGAAATGTAACAGTTGGATCTCCAGTGGTCCCATCTCTAGCACTGTACGAGTGTCCATCGGAAGTATACGATGCCTCCAAACTGACAGATGCAGCCTCCTGGGAATGTCCTGAAAGCCGCTGCATAGATGCATCTAAGATGGAAAATTGTTGATAGCTTGATGATGGATGAGACTGGTTTTGAACATCAGGATATCGCGGGTCAGCAGATTGTTGATACTGATCATGATAATGGCTTTGCTCCTGCAATCTTCCAGCAGGTGAAAACTGTGATTGTGGATGCTGACTTTCCATTGCGGCCTTAGCATCAGCCCATGCTCTGGCCTTAGCAGCCCAATCTTCTTCATTCTTATGGGCTACCATTACATAATTATGTGTAAAAAAAATGCAAAACTCACCGTGTTAAGAAAGGATATAGAAATTGAAAAAAAAAATAAAACGCGAGTTTCCAAGAGGTAAAATAGAACTTTAAAGCATGCAGAGGCACACATCAGGCAACACAAGACCAATACGTTACATTGTCATCATTCCAATAATTGCATGCCAGCCACTTACTATTTTTACCAGTTACAAACCATATAACTTTAATCATGATTTCCTCATATGCATACAAGTATCTATCTAGGTCAATATTCAGTGCCATGTGAGAGTAATTTCATGAATACAATCAAATGGAACGCAAGGCAATCAGATTCAAAATGACAAATCAACGTACATGGTCAGATAAGATGGTAATAAACTAATAATCAACTAAAAACAGATACAAACTGACCAGTGACCAGATAAGATGATAATAAATCAACTAAGAACAAACGCAATAATACATGCCTTTCTCTTTTCTTTTTTTTTCGTTTTCTGTGCAAATGCTTGCCTGTCAAGTTGAAAACTTCCAACTCCCTACTTTTTCAGTGAACCTAATAATAAACATCAAAACCCTAACTTTGGTTTGATGCAGAATGCAAGATGTGGACTCCAGAAAACAGAAGATAAAGCACAAGAAGTAAGAAACTGAAAAAAAAAAAAATGTTTCTCATATAAGCATATAAACAAGTAACCTGGATAGCCTTGGTTGGGAGGCCAGCTTGGATTGCTCCATTCCTAGAAAAGTTGATGCAATTAGGGAGATTATTATACAATAAAACAAAGTGCAAACCAAATATGAACCAATTGAACTATAGAATCAATCCAAGAAGAAACCCTAGATAACGAACAAAAGAAGATATCCAAGGACGCAGGGGAAAAGAAAGAATGTTCATAGGTACGAGGCTCACCTGAGAATAAGGCTGGGGAATGTGGGAGTGAGGGGGGAACTGAGAAGACACATGGGAACGAGCAGGGGGTGGAGGCGGAGGCGGAGGCGGAGGAGGGAACTGGCTGGGATGGTAGGAATGGTGTGGGGGATAAGGGTTCGAGGAAGGAGGATAAGAAGAAGCCGGAGGAAAGTGATCGGAGTGAGAAGGAGGAGGCGGAGGAGGAGGTGGAGGAGGAGGCCACTGAGGCGGAGGTGAAGGAGTCTGAGAAGGGTGGTACTGGAATTGGGTGGAGTACCAGGCGCCTTGGGGAGGGAAGGGTTGCCGTGGTGGTGGTATCTGATGGAAGTGGTGGAGGTGGGGATCCGCCGTGTGCGGCGGAGGCGGTGGCGGTGGCCGCAAGTAGCCGTGAGGCTGCTGGAAGGAATCCATGGATAGGATTAGGGGGCGTTCTTCAATTGGATGTGAAGCTGTATATGCTCGATTTCCAAAATTTGTGATTTTGATGGGATGGGTGGGTTTCGATCGCCAGAGAAGAGAACCTCTGCAAATTCCAAAATGACGGATTGGGGGTTGGGAAAGGGATCTAGGAAGAAGAGCGCTCAGTGACTCACGGTAAGGCCCGCCGCTTGTGATCATAAACTGTTTTCTCGCCAACCACTCAGCTAAGGTCAAGTGGAAATTCCACTGTGGAATTAGTACGGTGTTCAGAATAGATTATTATTATTATTATTATTATTGTAAAAAAATTATTTTATATTAAAAAATTTATAATTAAAATGGTATAAAGAGAATTTTTAATTAAATTTTTTGATAAGTTTTATTGTTAATACTGCTTAATTCGGTAGTCATATTATTTGAAGTTGTTTTAGCGTTAATATTAAAAGTAAATTATATTAATCTCTTTTAAAATTTCATAAAATATCATTTCATTCCAATTTTCAGCCTAAATTGCATTTCATCCCATTAACTTCTCTTAACTAATGGAGGTTGTTCACAATGAGATAAAATTATCTGTTTAACCCTTACTATTAATTACGATTTGTTTTAGACAGTATTATAATTTATGCCAAGCTTGATGATAAAATCAAGATTGTTTATCATCATTGTCATCCATGGCTGTTGACGTCAATTCTTGTAATTGTTACATGAGCAAATTCATAGGAAGTGGCATGCAGTTGTAGTTGGGGTCATCACGGACGGCTTCACAAGAGTTCTAACCTTCGGCGTTGAAGCAAGCGTGTGATAACATGGCGTGCAAGTCATTTTAGTATGGCTAATGACTCCATAATTTTGGGCAATGTATGATGATGTTCATAAGGTGCAACACCAAATGATATTTGCTACTTAGCACTTAGTAGTAGTTATTAAACACTAGACAACGGGCTAACAAAAGAAGTTAAACACAATAGGCTAACCTTTGTAATTGTATACAAGCTATGTCTCTGTATTAATAGCATGTATAAATGTAAGTGTGTTTTTCCTATCATGTTTACCATGTGAGTTAACGGTTTGAACGGTTTAATTACGAGTTTACTTTTTTTTTTATTAAGTGTAATACATATTGTTTTTCTTTTAATTATCCTTTTTCCCAATCTCTCGTCATCAAACGAAGTTATAATTATGTGGAGAGGAGAGAGACTTTGATCATCTTTGTTTTGCTACCAATGACAATTATCCTTTGAAGGAGAAGTACTATTAAATACAAACCAATCAAACTTAAAAATGTTAACTTAGTAGTTAATGATATGTGTTTTCAAATTTGAATCTTGAACTAATATTTAAGAAATTTAATTATTTTTAATGCACAAGTTGACTCGGGGATGTCGCTAAAAATTCAAAAGATTCTCAATGTTAAAAAGAAACAAAAAATAGAATAACATACTAAAAATTTTCACTTAAACTCTTTCTTTAAAAAAAAAAAAAAACCTTAAACACATTTGATGTCGTAAGCCCAACTCCAAATTTGTTTTTGGTCTTCTCCCAACTCCAAATTTGAGTGGGAGAAAATGGAAGATGGGCCCATAAGCTAAAAATTTAATGGACTAGATCGTGAGCAACAAAAGGAGGCCCAACTCAACTTCATCGTTCAAAATCATTTATCCATTAATACCCCCGCCTCCAAAGTTTGAATCCAAAAACCCTAGGGTCAAAAACATAAACCCAATTCACTCATCACCATTTTCCTTCCTCCATCCGCCGCCGAAACCTTAGGGCAAAGAGAGAGAGAGAGAGAGAGAGGGAGTGATCGGAGATGACGACCCGCTTCAAGAAGAACTGTAAGAAGCGCGGCAATGTGAGCGCCGGTCTCGGCTATATCGGGAAGCAACCCCGGTGGCTGTGGTAACGTCGATGGTATGTACCACCACTGCATGCTCTTTGACAAGTACCATACTGGGTATTTCGGTAAAGTGGGTATGTGCTACTTCCACAAGCTGCACAACAAGTTCCATTACCCCATTATCAACATCGACAAGCTCTGGTCTTCGATTCCCCATGAGGTCAAAGACAAGGCCTCCAAGGACAGTATACCCTTGATCGATGTGACCCAATTTGGATACTTTAAGGTTTTGGGTAAAAGGGTATTGTCGGAGAACCAGCCCATCATGGTGAAGGCCAAGCTTGTTTCCAAGATCACAGAGAAGAAGATTAAGGAGGCTGGCGGTGCTGTGGTTCTTACCGCTTAGGTTTACCTTTTTTTCCCTGTTAATTAGGGTTTTGTTTTTTGTTTCCGTCCATTTCGAGTTGTTTGAAGCTTTTAATCTATTAGAACTCAAGTTGAGACCCTTCTATTATATCTATTTTTAACTGCGATGATCTTGTTTTTATGTTAATTTTTTATGCTATATGTTTAGGTTTTGTTTAGATATTTTACGGTGAGTGGAATGGAATAAAATATGATGGAATAAAGTTTTCATAGGATTAGTTTGGTATGGGATAAAAATAAGAGAAAATTTGCATGGAATCAATTTCTTATATAATTTTGTATACAAAACCCATCCCATGAAAATTTGCCCTCATTTTTATCTCTATATCAAACATACACTTAATGGTGAAACAAGGAAAGTTTTTATTTTCTCGTTTAAGAATTCTAGTTGAAATGAATGGAATAATAAGTTTTTTAAATTGATTATATCCCTTACTCCTTAGTTTGGCGGAAAAAAAATAGAAGTATGAAGTGAAATGAGATGAAATTGAGTTCATTTAATTCAATTTTCATCCTATTTTTAAAAATCCCAATAATGGCATCCTTTACTATCTCATTCCATTCCTTGTTATATCTTACCACGAATTTAAACAAGCCTAGACTTCTGATTTATAGCTTTCGATTTAGCTGAAATAGCTCAATAGTATAATGTAAAGAGAAAATGTGTACTTAAGAATCTCCCTAGTATATGGTAGTGGTAGCGATAGTACATGGTATAACATCGAACCAATTGTAGCGCTAGTACATGGTATAACATTGAGCCAATTGTGAGGGAAGCCTTCTCCTGGTGGCATAGAAGGCTTTTGTTGTAACCCAATGACACGCACAGCCATAGCACACAGAAATATAGAATAGTTGGTAACTAACAAGCAATGTTACCAAGTTACATTAATCTTCCCTTTGGTTTAAGAAAGGGCTACAACTTCACCTATTAGTTGCAACTGGCTTAGTACCCTTGTCACTTGTTGCTCAGTTTATAATTTTATTTTGGTAGGTGTTACTCTGTTTATTGTAATAACATAGAGAAGGGAACTCAATTTATTTGTTGCCTTGCACTTCTTAGGATTTTAATCCTTGTTGCATCATATTCTTAGTAGAATAATTCTATATCCCCACTCTACCCTACACATCAATTGAAGTTTGTTGTGTTGATCATGGTTTGCTAGTACATCTAACTGCAGTCATCAAGAGAGACATTTCCTTTCTTTAACATATATCTAGGAGCACCAGTGACATTTTGTGTTTTGACATACTAACTTCCCAAAGATTGTGACATTAAAAAAGGAAAAAGTAAGGAAAGGAGAGATACAAGAAGTTTTGGATAACTTAAATGCCTCCTGCTATGGCTGATGAGTTCTTTTTTCACATGTCTAATTCATCCGTTCTAATGATTCCCTTCTCCTCAATGTCTTCAATCATATTATATTCCATCTTGCAGTATTAGCACATAAACATAACTTATTGCATGAAATGGAGTAGAGGTTTGGGCACTAATAATGCAACTTCTATGCCATAACCACAGGCTACATAATGCCACTGAAATGGATCTCCTAACCAAATCCAAGAAATTCAACCATTCAGCAAACTAAACAATACAAACAGAACAGCACCATCAATTCAAGCATTTTTCTTTTGAAACATATGCAGTAAAGCAGCAAATCACAGCAAATCAAGAGAATGGTTTCATGTTATTTTTCTAGTACACTTTCTAATACAAGAAAGGATATGTGTGTGTATATATATATACACATATATTCACACACACATACACACAATAGTATATATGTCAAATCCTAATAAATTTAATTATCTGGATTGGTTGCGGTTGTCTTATCCTCTGAGAAAGAAAACTAGGCCAAGAGTTTCTCTTAATAAATTATTTTATTTGTTTAAGAAACAAATGGCATGGACTGAATGATAACATGTAATTAATTCAGCTTACCTATAAGAATCTATTAGAATAGATATTGTAGTTCTCTTCGGTTGATGCTATGGACAATCTCCATTATCAAGCAATATGAACCACTCACTGTAAATTACACATTCCATTGAAGCAAGCATATAAGAACATCCTAGGTTCGTGATCCATAATTACTACTTGATATTACTCATTGCAACCAAACATAAGAATACTTAATTTTAAAAGTGACTATTGATATTACTCATTTCTCGTTTGACAATTTAAAGGAAATTCATCTTCCAAACTCCATCCTGTCGTTTGTGCTTCCAAAGAATAAACTAAACTTATTACAGAACCAAACTAGGATAATAAAGTTGCAGTTTCAACAAAGAAAGGAAGAGGATTTGAAAGAAAGGAAAGTTAATTTTCGGTCAAGAGCATGAATATCACCCATAAATCTCAACCTACCACCGAAAGGTTTTGCATGCAAGGTAAAATTTTAGAAAGCAGAGTTTATTTTATTTTTTCTTTAAGATTAGCAAGGATAAATATTTTTTTATTTATTAATCATCAGGACAAAATCAGCATGAAACTAAACCCATAAAGAATTTGTCTACACTTATACAGGATGCTATGGAGTATGCTGAATGTGAAGCTGTTGTAAAGGACTTTCCTCCATTTCGAGAAGCAATGAAGAAGAGAGGGATTGAGGATATGGATCTTGTGATGGTGGATCCCTGGTTAGTTTCTGCTTCCAAGATTATTTGATTGACATTTTATGAGAATTTGCTTCGTCTATGTCTTATTCTCCCTAATGCTTGAGGTGCCCAAAACTTACAGGTGTGCTGGATATCACAGTGAAGCTGATACTCCTAGCCGCAGACTTGCTAAACCAACTGATCTTTTGTAGGACTGAGAGTGACTGCCCTATGGATAAATGGTTATGCTCATCCAGTGGAAGGGATCCATGTACTTGTTGATATGCAAAATATGGTTGTTCTTGAGTTTGAAGACGTAGACTTATCCCTCTTCCACCTGCTGATCCACTAAGAAATTATACTTCTGGCGAAACCCGAGGAGGAGTTGATCGAAGTGATGTGAAACCCTTACAGATTATTCAGCCTGAAGGTCCAAGTTTTCGAATCAACGGGCACTTCATTGAATGGCAGAAGGTGATGGTTTGTGTTTGTACATTTTCTGAAACTAATTCACACAAGTCATATTGAAAACTTATAAAAGTAATTGCTCATTTACAGTGGAGCTTTCATATTGGTTTCACTCCTAGGGAGGGTTTAGTTATTTATTCAGTAGCCTATATTGATGGAAGTCGAGGGCGAAGGCAAGTGGCCCACAAGTTGAGTTTTGTTGAGATGGTTGTCCCTTATGGAGATCCAAATGATCCTCACTACAGGAAAAATGCTTTTGATGCTGGGGAAGATGGCCTGGGTAAAAATGCTTCATTCTCTCAAGAAGGTCAAGCCAGTATCTTTTATTTCAATCATTCTTATCTCAAATTGTACTTCTTTGTCAATGTAGATGAAACTGAATTTGTTTTGCATGATGTCATTATTGCAGGGTTGTGATTGTTTAGGCTATGTCAAGTACTTTGATGCACATTTCACAAACTTTTATGGAGGAGTTGAAACAATCGAGAACTGTGTTTGCTTGCACGAAGAGGATCATGGTATTTTGTGGAAGCATCAAGATTGGAGAACTGGTTTGGCTGAAGTTCGACAGTCTAGAAGGCTGACAGTGTCTTTTATATGCACTGTTGCTAACTATGAGTACGGATTTTTTGGGCAGTTATCAGGTAAGTTAATTCTGCGTTCATTTATCTGTGAGTCTGTCTAATGGTATTGGTAGACCGCATCAATGGTTTTGAGGCCTAGTGATATGTACTTCCTTTAAATACATACAAAGAAGTAACGCAGGTTGTAAGTTTGAGTAAAGAGTATTGGTATCCTAGCAACTAAATGAGAAAGAAAGGCATATTGGTAGCATTGCTTGCATCATCATATTGTACTGCAGAGACATATTCAATTGTAATTAGTTCAACCTTGGCTGCATGGTTATGGAAATCTATGCTTTTTCTTGAAGTATGCTTGTTCTGATTTTGATTGCTCTATTTTTCTTGCTCGAGTCATCTCATATCCTGAATTCTTTTCCTACCTCTTTCCAGGCATTCAATAGTTTAGGCTTTTTGGTGGATTTAAATGTTCGAACTTCAAGCATGCTAGTTGGTTATCTCAGTAATTCTGTATTTGTGTTTTCCTTCTTGCAGGATGGAAAAATAGAAGCTGAGGTCAAGCTCACAGGAATTCTCAGCTTAGGAGCATTGCAACCAGGTGAAACTCGAAAATATGGCACAACTATTGCACCTGGATTATATGCGCCTGTCCACCAACACTTTTTTGTTGCTCGTATGGACATGGCAGTAGATTGCAAGCCTGGAGAAGCATTTAATCAGGTCATTATGAAATTTTATTATTCAGTGGGCAGGGTCTTCAATGCCAAAGGCAAATTTGGTTGACACACCCTTTAATATTTTGAACCCCCCCTCCCACATCCCAAATCTTGTTTTTTGAAAAAAAATAATTGCATGTAATCTACAATTAGATGTCTGCATTCTGTAGCTGGAAGATAAGCAGTCAGAGTGAATTGTGTTTTGAAGAATACCATATATTAGGAATACATTGTAGTTTCTATTGTTTCATTATGTCCTGTTAACTAATAACTACCATCACCTTTGACATGGTCACCCATGGCTGCATGGGGTTTCTGTTTTTTTTTTTTTCTTTCTTTTTCCTCTTGATTTTCCTTGTTGAACTTATGATTTTAAAGTTAGTAGTCCATTCTATGGCTCCTTTTTTATATAAAAGTCTTTCTCTTCCATCACTTAGATAGAAAATTCATTGCCATTATGTGTTCGTAAACAATATGCAAAGTATTAAAAGATGTCCTCCATCTCTCCCGCCCAGGTTGTTGAGGTGGATGTCAAAGTTGAAGAGCCAGGAAAGAATAATGTTCACAACAATGCATTTTATGCTGAGGAAAAACTGCTTAAATCCGAATTGGAAGCAATTCGTGATTGTGACCCTTTATCTGCTTGGCATTGGATTGTTAGTTCTTTCTACTTGTTTATCAATAAAAAAAAAAAAAAAGAAAGAAACAAAAAAACAAAAACATAAGTTAGAGTCTGTTTGGATTGGAGGAACATTTTGTGTTTTTATTTTCTATTTCAATTTCTAGAAATGATTTTCATTTTCAGATTTCTAAATTTTATTAAAACATCTTTGGTTGATATAATTTTTATTATAATTACAAAGTTGCACTGTGTTTCTAACTTCCTGTTTCTGGAAATGATGGAAACAACTATTTGTTATCTTAAGATTTGGCTCCGTTCTAAGAAATATTTCTACATTTTCATTAAAATCCAACCAAGCACATTTTCAAACATATTTTTTGTTTTTATTGAAAATGAAAATAGGAAATGCACAAACCATGCATGCTCTTAAATTTTTCCCAAGTTGAATGTTTCAGCCCTCTGTCACTGTCCACTGTAGATGTTTTAGTAGCTGGGACAATCTCTGAAATTTTCAAATTTGGCTGCTGTTTTTATGCATCTTCTTTTCTGTAAATAATGAAGGATGTTGCATAGTTATTCTGCTACGGTCTATGTTAATTTACACAAATCAAGAAAATTTATGATTAATGGTTTTCATTGCAAGATTGCATGTTTCTGGCAGTCATATTGATTTAAAATTGCAATTTACTAGTATCCATGGGTCCCACACTATATTGTTGACAAACTACAGGCAATTAATTGGACCAAATTCTCTTGTAGGTCTATACCAATTCTGATTGTTGTTCCTGGAGCCTTAATAAGTTTTTTTTTTAAAAAAAAAAGAATTGTAAAATCATGAATCTTCTCAAATTTTCAGAGTGCATATTTCCTACAGGCATATTCAGTATGTCTTCAGTTATATTTTTGAATGTTGGGATTGTTTACTTGTTTGAAAACACTCCTCTAATAGCTTCCACCTAGAGTTGCTTAAGTGCATTTCCTGTTTCAGGTTAGGAACACAAAGGACTGTTAACCGAACTGGGCAGCTAACAGGTTGCAAGCTAGTACCTGGTTCAAATTGTTTACCTTTAGCTGGTTCAGAGGCCAAGCTTTCTGAGAAGAGCAGCTTTCTTGAAGCACAATCTCTGGGTCACTCCTTATGCACATGATGAAATGCATCCTGGAGGAGAGTTCCCTAATCAAAATCCACGTGTTGGAGAGGGTTTGGCTACTTGGGTTAAGCAAAATTGACCTCTGGAAGAAGTTAAGCAAAATTGACCTCTGGAAGAAGCTGACATAGTTCTCTGGTTAGTTAACTCAATTCTATTTGATGTGGATGATATACTTTGCATGTATTCTTTACTATATGCTTGCTTTTTTGCATGCTGCACCTCCAGTGCACTTTTCCACTGCACACTTGAATTTGCAGTGGAGCTCTTCACAATTCATAATCATAAGTATAGCTGAGATGGTTTCAGGCATCAATGACTGATAATTGTACTCTTTGACCTTTTGCTGTTATTTATTAATTTATTGAAAATGTTCCAGGTATGTATTTGGAGTGACACACATTCCTCGACTGGAAGACTGGCCTGTTTTGCCCGTGGAACGCATTGGCCTTATGCTTATGGTATTCCACTCAACATTAGCTTACGTCCTTGCCATTCTTACTCTGCAAATTTATAAGAAGATTCATATTGAAACACTCTGCACTCTAACACGAGATTGTGTGCTCATGCAACATCTGAAAGATGAAGTTTATCTTTGAATTTGATAAACCTTGCTAGCTATATTAGAAAATTACAAACTAGTGTTTGATTGGAGTATTCAGAAGCATCTATGGAACAAAGTTGTTTTGCTTGGAAACAGAACTGCTAATAATTTTCTGTACATACAATTCATGATGCAGCCACATGGGTTTTTCAATTGCTCACCAGCTGTAGATGTTCCCCCAACTGCAAGTGATTTGGATGATAAGGAGAACGGGATGCCTGCGAAGCCTAATCAGAATGGGCTAATTGCCAAGCTCTGAAAGAACCAAAAGCAGAGATATTCTGGCTCAATTAGCCTCTTTTATTTGGTTATGTTTATCAAATCATTGAGTGAGTGGATCAATTCAAATAAATACTATTGCTTGTTAATTAAACTAATCCAAAGAGAAGTTTTCTCTTGTGGTCTGCCAGGATACCTAAAGAATAGCTCATTGTGTACTGCATCCATCTTATTTTATAATGTAATCTTGCACTCCTACCTTCAGAGGAGCGAGAAAGAACGTTACCTCCAGTTTGAATTCTAGCTACCATTAATTTACATGTATTATGCAGTTTGTTGAATTTAGAGTAAAACTTAATTTTATTATTTGAAAGATATATTATTTATTATTTTTATTATTTATAGATTAATTTTATTGGTTTAATTTTTTAAGTTTTAAATTATTTATAAATTTTTTATTTTGTTTTATTTAATTTTATTAATTTAGACCTTCAAAAATTTTTAAATGACAAAATTAATAAATTATGTATTTTTCAGAATTAAAAATATATTTTACTCTTAATTTAAGTTGATATTCATATCATTTTAGAGTCAATCAAAGAAATTCTTACATTAATATGATTTATGATTTCTGCCAATAAAACAAAAAGATTCAGTTCGATATTTATTTTTAAATTTAATTCTCATCAAGGAGAGTGTGTCAAATTAACTGGATACTCTTATTAATATAGTCTACTAACTAAATATATCAATCATGTTCATTAAAAAGTTTATCTCTTTCTTATATGCTTGCCTGCCTATCAATCCACATTTTTAACTTTTTTTTTCTTTTGTACCTACATTAAATGTGATAGAGCAAAATATGGGAAGAAAGTAGTTACTGGGGCAGTTTAGCAATCTTTAAAACTGATTTAGAATTGTAACTGTTTAAGACGGTGAAGTATGCACGTAACAGAACCTTTCTTATGTTAGTGCCCTCTGTGTCGGTGCGGGAAATGGGAACGACGCACCTAGATAGGTATAGATAATCGATTATTGGAGGTGATCGATTACTGGAATCCTAAAAGTTAAAAATTTGAATTTTTAATGTTGGTAATTGATTACCAAATCTATATATGGTATTGAATCATACCAGTATTGTGTCTGGTGTTTGTGCTTCATAGGTTTAAAATAAATTAGTCATATAAATTTATATTATTTTGTAACTATTTTTAATTTATTCTTAATTTGGTTAGTTAAAATTTAAAGAGTAAATATACTTTTAGTCTTAAAAAAAAATGAGTTGTGTGATTTTGGTATTTGAAAATATTACTTTGTACAAATTAGTCCATAAACTTTTGAAACGTTTAACTATTTAGTCTTTCTGTCTAATTGGTTAAATTAGTTCTAATGAAAGGAGTGATTTGGCATGTTAAGTACTCTATTGTCACGTTATCTGACTTGTCAGAGCCATGTGGAATGCATATAAGGGGAGATCAGCTTTAAAACAAAATGACGTTGTATATTTTTCAAAGAGACTATGATTTTGTACAAAAAAGAACATCGTGTAAGTGAACTTTAACATATCACAAATTTGTCGCCAATAAGAAACCGTTCCATTTTCCTGTTACTTTCCTTTTGTTCTCACCCTTTTCACCGTCTCTTAGTAAATAATCATTCTCCATTCATGTTCTCCATAGAAGATTGTTTTAATATATTATATATATGCCTCGATGGTCGTAAAAAGGGATTTCTTATTGGTTAGAGGCCTCTTATTGGCCTCAATGGGAGTGTTTTTTCAAAGTTTACCATGGGAGCTAGTTGTTAGTAGCTATGTCTCAAGATGGGAATAACCATTTCTTTATGATTATCTATCAAATTGTTGATTTAGAGATCAAAGAGACATGAAAATGGTTTTTGGCATTACTGCTAGGAGATATAGGGGACTGTAGGTAGAATAGTTGAAATTTTTCATTACAAACCAATAAAAGATAACTTGGTCGGGGACCAATTTGTTAATTAATTACTGTGTTGATTTGTTTCAGTGACCATTTTGTTTATTATATTTGCTTACTTAAAACATTTAAGTATTATTTTATATTTCAAGTACCAGTGAATAATGTTTTGGAGTGCTTTGTATGTCTTTCACAGTGGAGTGGATGAGGATGTTTCTTCAACCCATTGAAAAAACCACAATCCATCTCCTCCCTTTGCAACCATACATATATCATCAATAACTATAGTAAAGACCTTACCTCATTAATTCGAAAACACAAGAAAGATAGAGGAAAGAACTTATCTTAAAGAATTAATGGATACCTTAAAAATTTCTTACCTCTATTCTTTCTTCGATTGTAAGTCAACAATGATAACCTCCTCCCATTGCCATATAGGTTCATTGCCATGAAATCTTTATTGGAATTACACCCACTCACTAAAGAATTTGATATCTTCATTTTTTTAGAGTTAAGAGCATTAAATTTCACAAGGTATAAGGTTTTTGAGTCGCTGCCAAAAGTATAGAGTCGTTGGGAAAAACACTTGTCCCAACAACAAATATGTTGCTGCATACCATGACAACAAGTGCTATTGGAAAAAGTTTTGCAGTGACTTTTGGAGTCGCTGCTATAAGAATCCTTTTGTCGCTGCTACAAGTTATATTTTCTCAGCAATAATTGTTGCTATTGTAAGATCTTTTCTTAATGACAAATATCGCTATTATAAGCTAATTATCTCAGTGACAAATGTCATTTCGAAAGGCCTTTTACTGATTTTATATTATCCTTTTCTTTATCAAATACTGCATTTTATATTAAAATAAATATGTATTTTTATAATTAATATTAATCATATTTAGTAATAAACTATATAAAAAAACTAACTATATTTTCAATCGACTGAAAATTAAGAGATCAAGTAAAACTTCTAATATCTTAAATGATTAGAAGGCCAGTACATAAATTTTTCTTAAAACACAGTAAATAAATTGCATATATGCTATCAAACAAGAGAATGTGAGATCATTAATAAATAGAGTATTTCAAGAATTGAAAACCAACGAATTTCAATTTTGTGTTTTCTTACATAAGTAATTAAGAAATATATTTCCTTGTTTTCTAATTTTGTGTTGATATGTATGGTAGTTTGAGGAAGTTTCTGATCAGCCAGATCCTACAGAAGGGCATAAAACACTGGTGGACCAAAATCTAATATCGTTTGGGTCTGGATCGTGATCTGTTGTGGAGGAATCAAAATCTAATATAATTTTAGAAGCAATTCTAAAAAGAATAATAGAACTCACAAAGTAGTTAAGTCACACCACTCTCGCTATTGCAATTTAGCAAATTTTGATTCGTGTGAAGTTAGTTGGCCCCACAAACACACAGAAATATCAAAATAGCAAATTCCAACTATTATTATAGGCTTTACCATTTTCTAGAGAATTAAATCCAATCAAAGCACTCCTCCCATCTGTAGAAATTTCCATGCAACCAACACTACTTGAGAAAGATTATTCTGTTCTACCAATCAGAAAGAAGTATAGTTCCTTTTCACAAAATTATTTAGTTAAAAGGATTCCCTCAAAATTGAAGCACTTCAAATCATTTGTTTCAAAACAGATACAAGCAACTGAAGCCTCTAATTAATTAATCACCTTCAAGTGTTATTGAATCATAGATAGCAACTACAATAGTTTCTTATATTCTACGAAACTTCTCATACTCAGCAGAAACAATAATATATGCGATAGATGTATATTTTTTAAGCTTGAAATAGAAACAACAATTTGTATAAAACTCGAAATATGCCTAATTGATGTCTTTTAAGCTAAATCCCTAAAATGCAATAGATTATGCAATTTGAGAGTTCCAGAGTTCCAGAAGAAATCTCTCTGACTAAAAAAAAGATAAGCATTTCAAAAATGGAAAATCTGATATTAAAAAAAAAAAGTTAAACATTTGCGACCTAAATTTGGGAGAAGAAACGATTAGAGAAATTTCGTAACCTAAGCACGAAGCAGCAACTAAAATTTGGAGTTATTCAACCCGAGATTTGGACGAGATAATTGGACGAGTGATTTGGACGTGAGAGGACTGAGATTTGGACTGAAATCTAAAGTTCTCCGACCTGGGATTTGGATGAGCTATTTGGACGAGCAATTTAGACCGAGAGGACTCAGATTGATTTCGAGATTGAAAGGTTTGGGGTTTTTGGAGAACTCGCGAAAACAAAGTGGACGCACAAAGCAACCCAATGGCAGCAACAGGGGGAGGAGTAATTTTAATTTCTTAATAACCTAGGCATATATCAAATTTATAGCAGCAACTCGCAAAGTCGCTGGCATAGAACTAACATATAATGGTGACTTATAAGGTTGTTAGGATATATCTGTCTTTGACCCAGCAACTATTGGTGTTGCTGTGGTATTTAGACATCAATAACAGTGACTTTTTAGTTGTTGGTATAGAACTAGTTTATAACAGTGACACGGCAAGTCGCTGGGATATATGTCTCTTACCCCAAAAGCAGCGACTTTTCTCAGTCGCTGGTATAGGTCTAGTTTTCCCAATGAGCTTTCTATGCACCGAAAAAAATAATCTTATGCCAAGGACTTATTAAAGTGGCTGTTATAAGTGTATTTTTGCTAACAATAATAATATCGCTGGAAAAAAGTGGTCTAATTTTTGCGCTCTTGTAGTGTTTGGGGGTAAACTTAAGCAGTAAGGATTTCAATTTTAGCTGTATCTCATGACAAATCAAATAGCTAACATTCCAGCATGATAAATAAGGTACTAACATAGTACTTAATGTGCCAAATCCCCCCTTCTATTAGGACGTCTGTAACTAATTGGACAGAATGACTAAGTTATTAAATGTTTTGAAGATTTAGAGACTAAGTTATACAAGATAATAATTTCAAAGACCAAAGCCATACAACCTATATTTTTTTAGGGACCAAAAAGTGTACTTACTCAAATTAAAATCATAAGCAAACTTAAAATTTAAATATGAGATTTAGAGGGAAACAGAATATTATAAGGAAACTTTTAATTTAAATATTAAAAAAAGTAAAGAAATAATGCCAAAAAAAGAAAATAAAAATTTAGAAGAAAAAAATAGGAGCTATCAACAAAAATGAAGCATAATAAAATCAACTTTACGTTGGTTTTATTTTGATCTAGTTTTAACTTGAATATAGATTAGATAAGAACTGGTTTTTTTCAATTTCAGTATTTACCAAACATTTAAGATTTTAAAACCAGCCCTATTTTAAAGTAAGACTTTCACTTTAAAAAGTAAAGTGAGGATTTATAATCATTAATAAAAATATAAATGGTTAAGATCATGATTAAAACACATACACATGTATTAGATTATCCTCTAAAGTTAACCATTTCTTTGAGGTTGTTAAAATTTATTTCTTCTATTTTTTCATCAATGGTTAATATTTTTCACTTTACTTTCTAAAGTGAACCTTCATTTTATAGGAGTTAAATCCTTTAGGAAACATCTCCATGATTCTCATGAGATAGCACTAATTTATAAATATTTTAGATTATTTAGAGCATTATTTAGAATAATTTTATTTTTTTACTAAAAATAATTTTATTTGAATTATGTTAATGTTCAATGTACATATTTAAAAAAGAAATTTAAAAGAGTGAGATATGAGACTAATCGTTTCATTTATATCATATTACTATTCAGTGTATTTATATTAAAATCATGAAAGAAAATTTAAAAGAGTATATTTTATTTAAATTTCTTTAATATTCAATTTACCTTATCTAATAATATTTATTAGATTCAAGTTAATTTTTAAAAAAAAATTATCTGAATTATGTTAAAGTTCAATGTACTTAACTAAAAAAGAAATTTGAAATAATGAAATATGAAAATAATAGTTTCATTTAGATTGTGTTACTATATTCAATGTACTTATATCAAAATCATAAAAGAAAATTTAAAAGAGTATATGTCATCTAAATTCGGTTAATATTCAATTTACCTTATTTAATAGTATTCATCGTGTTCAAGTCAATTATATTATATGTATAGATTAACACCATAATAATAATAATAATCCCCATATGAGTTAGAGACTCGTAAGTGTAAGGTAAACAACCCTATGGCGGAGAAGGGCAGTAAATGTAAGGTAAATAACTCTACGGGGGTGAAGAGCAGTTCTAACTCCCGAAATATGGATAATTTTGAGGTGTTTCAATTTATAATTTTATTCTTTCTTATTTATAATTAAATTAGTTGCAATGATATTTTAAGAAAAATAAAACTAGATACTAAAAACGGTGAGTGCCACTACTAGTTTGTATATAATTGTAGCAATGTGAAAAGGAATATGAAATAAATAATTTAATCAAAATTAGGAACAAGTTATCTTTGTATATCACTATTTTAACGAAGTAATGTTTTGTATCCATAATGATAATTTCATAAAATTACAATAAAATAAAAATAGAATAGAATTAATAGGTTAAAATAAAATGATTATTCTCAATCCACAATTTAGTAACTTTTGAAATAAAATATTTTTTTAAATCACTTTATTATTTAATACATAGAATCAATATAAATAAGAGTCAAAGTAGATATAAATAATGATATATATGCCACTTATGTGAAAAAAAGAAAAGTTCTTATGCATATTATATAATATGAATATATATTATTGATAATAATGTTCAAGTTTAATATATTTTTTTAATTTGATAAACAAATGTTGACATCTTTTAAAGAGTAATATTATCATATTAAATATATACTTCATACTTATTTTTGTGCGCAAAGAAGTTTTGTAATTAAAGATAGACTATTTATATCCATATTAAGAAATTATTTTGTAATACTAAAAAATCATTAAAGTTAATAAGTATCCTAATATTAAAAATTTAACCATAAAAAAATTACACTAAACTCGAAATAGCCTATTCTATAAAACAAAATAACCATTCCTGAAACTTCATGAAAGATAATTTTATAATCCTTTCGTGCGATTGCTGTGAATTCCTTGTTGGATTCCAAATCTAAATTCACTGTAATTGTGCAAGTTATAGAAAGAAAAAAATTGAGTTCTACAATTTTAAAAAGAGTAATCTTGATTTCTTTTAAACAATTCTCTTAATACTTAAAAAAATGTTAAATAAAAAAGAATAAATATTTAATATTTTCAGAACTTAAATATATTTAATATTTTATTATTTAATATTTAGAAGGATTATTAAGTGAATAATCCTATTATATATCTTCTTAAACTATCAGCCTAATTATAATTCTCCTAATTATTCAATAAAAAAGTATTAAATTCATTTTATATTCTCAAAATATTGAATTTTTTATTTAATATTTTAGTAAGAGTAATATTATATTTTCCTAAACAATCTTTTCAATAATGTTTTAAATACTTAATAAAAAAATAAATAAAAAAACAGAATCATTTAACGTCTGAAGAACTTTAAGAGTATTTAATATTTTATTTATTTATTAATTAGAATAACTATTAAATTAATTAATTAATTAAGAGAAAATCTATAATTATTCTTACTCTAATTAAATTGATTGTTTAGGGGGATTACTCTAGTATCTGTTTGTTTTTGCAGGTATGTACCGAGCTAATTTCTTAAATATTTATTAATTATTAATTATTTTTTAAATTTTAAATATTTGTTATAAAAAATAATAAACAATAAATACTTAACAAATTAGCAACACCATTTTTAGGAAGATATAAAATTTTGGAAATCGACATGCAATTCAACGGATTACTGCTTGACTCAACGAGTCACAATCCCGCAAACATGTGCTGCTGGCAGTTTTGTGTGAAACAGAAGGCAAAGAAACAACATGGTAATATAACATGTTACTTAGTATATGTTATGGTTTGGAATTTGGACGAAGTAACAAAGAAACAATCATGAAAAGAATAGGCATAACAGCAGAGCAAGAGGAATGGAATCGGCTACCTCTGACTCAGTGTAGAGTGTAGACTCGCTTCACTCGCCCACGTTGCTGCCAGGGAAGAATACAGAGAGGACGAGGGAAAAAAAAGGTTTTGATTTTTGGGTTTTGTTTGGTTTGACTCGGTGGCTAACTCACTGGAGCGGAAGCGGAGATGGCGTCGGAGGAGAAGCGAATCGAAGACGAGCTATCGTATCCGATTCTGCTGGCGGAGCGAGTTCGCGCGGCGATCGACGTGGCCAAGTCGTTCAAGGTCGAGTGCTCCGAAGTGTGGAACCAAATCGATCGCCTCCTGCAGATGCTTCGAATCCTGGTGCGCTTCGTCGCCGCCGCAGCCCCCTCCGTCTACGACCGACCCATCAGGCGGGTGGCGGCGGTGCTATCCAAGAACCTCGAACGCACCCTCACCCTCGTCAGGAAGTCCAAGCGCCGGGTCTTCACCAGAGTCAGCGCCGCCGAATTCCGCAAGGCTGTCAGCCACCTGGACGCTTCCATCGGCGACATGGAATGGCTCCTCAGCATCTTCGACGCCGACTGCGCCTCCGCCACCGCCGGCGGCGGCGACGGGATTGTGCACTCGCTTCCCCCAATCGCCAGCAACGACCCGATTCTCTCGTGGGTATGGTCTTTCATTGCTTCCGTTCAAATGGGTCAGTTGAACGATCGAATCGAAGCTGCCAACGAGCTGGCCTCGCTCGCCCAAGACAACGACAGGAACAAGAAGATCATAGTTGAGGAAGGTGGGGTGCCTCCATTGCTGAAGCTTTTCAAGGAGAGCACCTCGCCCGGTGCTCAAATTGCCGCCGCTAACGTGCTGTGTCACCTGGCCAACGATTTGGAGAGAGTGAGAGTGATTGTGAAGGCGCATGGAGTGCAGACCGTGGTGCAGGTCCTAGGGAACTCTCCCATGAGGGTTCAGACTAGGGCGGCGAACTTGGTGGCGAGAATGGCAGAGCACGACCCTGTTGCCCAGGAGGATTTTGCGAGGCAGAATGCGATCAGGCCACTTGTCACGCTCTTGTCATCCTTTGACACGTTTGGCGATGATCATATGAGCCAGTTGGGTAGGCACAGTTTTCATTCAGTTGCTCAGATTAATAAGGAATCGGAGAAGAAGTCATTGGTTAGATCAATAAGTACTCGTCCATTCACGAATTCATACTCTAGTTCGTATCTGCTCATGGAGGGAAGTAGGAACCACAGGAAAGAGAGGGAGAATGAGGATCCTGAAGTGAAGCTTCAGCTGAAAATTAGTTGTGCTGAGGCCTTGTGGATGCTGGCGAAAGGAAGCTTGTCGAATAGTAGGAAAATAACTGAGACCAAAGGGATGCTTTGTTTGGCCAAGCTGGTTGAGAGAGAACAAGGAGAGTTGCAGCACTGTTGCTTGATGACGATAATGGAGATCACAGTTGCAGCTGAATCCAACGCTGACCTTCGTCGTGCAGCGTTCAAGACAAACTCTCGTGCTGCCAAAGCTGTGGTGGAACAGCTCCTGAGGCTTATTGAAGACGTGGACAACCCATCATTGCAGATTCCTGCAATAAAGTCAATTGGTTCATTGGCTCGGACATTTCATGCTAGAGAAACTCGAGTAATTGGTCCTCTGGTAACACAACTGAGTCATAGAAACCAGGATGTAGCAGCTGAAGCAGCCATTGCATTGATCAAGTTTGCTTCTCCAGATAACTTCCTGTGCGTGGAGCATTCCAAGGCAATAATTGAATTCAATGGTGTCCCGGCACTGATGAGACTGCTAACCCAGTTTCATGGACTGATTCTCCTCTGCTACCTTGCGCTGCATGCTGGCAACAGTGAGTCGTTGGAGCAAGCGAGGGTGTTGATGGCTCTGGAGGTTGCAGATCGAACAGTTATTTCTCAGCATCCTGAGTTAAGAGAGTTGCTGTCAAGGGCAATAATCCACCTCAGTCTGTATCATGCAGGAATGCATTCTCAAAGGATGTCATATTTGCCTTGACCCCCAATTCAACTAGTCTGTTGCATCTGGGTAACTAGAGCATATGTTTGGATGCAAAAATTTGGAAGAAAAAAAATGGATTTGATGACTTTTTAAAATAAAAAAATAATGTATGGTAATTCTTTAGATATGTTTAGATGGAGAGATTTAAAAAAAAAAGAAAAAGAACGGTAAATATTTAGTTTTGATTAAAAATTCTATGTATTTAACAATGTTTTAAAATAAAAAGAATAAAATAAGAGATTATCAAAGTAAATTTCGTGCTTGTTTTTTTTCATCCCAAATTTAAATTTCGTACTTGTTTATTTTCTCCAAACAGACAATTATCTCAATGGTATGCAACATTATCCCATCTAGCACATGAAACTAGCCCAAGGGCAACATGGAATAAGGTACGTAGTAAATGAAGTCAAAACAGATAGAGATTAGTAACAAGGCCTAATACGATAATAGACTTTCTAAAGATTGTTTATTCCTTTGAAAAGTTAATACTGACTAATCAGGCTATGCTCGAGTTGACACCTAACATCTTACATTTTTACTCCATCAAATTCAGTAGAAAAGCTAATAACACGATTTATATAACACTAAGGAAATCTAATAGCCACAGGTTGCACTTGTTTATAACTTACTGTAAAGTGTAAACTGGTTTTTAGCCTTGGTGAAGAATTTTGTTAGTGAGATATAAGTCCGTTGGAAGGAAGAGTTTTTTTTTTTTTTTCACATTTAACAAAGAATAAATGAGTCTTTTAATTTAATAGAGGAGTGCTATTTACCATAAAGAACTTTCGCGAATTCAACTACGAATTCACATGGTAAGCTATCATTGGTGAGATGGGACAAAATGTGAAGCATTTATTAATTAGCATTTCTAATTTAAAAAGAAAAGGAAACCACTTAACTAATACAATACTGTTTCATGATGTTTCATAAAAAATCATTTCGTAACATTTAGCATTACTGCTTTTAATATTTTTAAAATTCAAAGATAAATCACATTGACTTAAGAATTTTTTTTTAACAGTTTACCTTTTCTTTAATTGATAAATAGTTAACACTGCCCCAATCATTTGTGCACTTTATCCTGCAATAGTTGAAAAACTTAACTAAAAAAATATTAACGTAATAAAAATAAATTATGTTTTAAATATAAAAATTACAATTTAAATTTTGAAAATAATATTTTATAAAAAATATCATATTATTATTATTTTTAATTTAAAAAAATTAAATTTATAAAATAATTTAAATAAATTAAAATCATATAAAAATACTTCTTACTCACGTCAAAAAGTTGATCCACTCAGCACATCTTTTTTTCTGTGGTTCTGCTTGCAAATTGAAAAGCACTTGGAGCTGTCCAAAAGCAGTGTAGTAACTTCGTTTGAACAGTAGTTTCAAACAGCGTTGTTAGAATTGTGTTCACCACCTACTATTTGGATTTAGTTTGGAATTAATGTTATGCTAATTTCTCAAAATTATTTTTCTGGTTTTGTGATCCACTTTTATTTGCATTACTCATTGATTTTACTATTTTGTTTACAGTTTATCTTACTACTGAAGGCCACCGATATGAGGAACAAGCTTGATACCACTTTGCGGATCTCATTTGACTCGAGAAATTTAAAGAACATAAAATCAAGTATTTGTTATTTTTTTAATTTTGAAAGGACAAACTAGTATTTAAAGTAAAATATATATTTCTCTAATTTTATTACCACTAGACTGTTATTTGTTTGATGTTTGATACACAAATGATCCTTATCATTATTCAACAATCACTCGTAAATTAAGTTAAATTATGTTAAAAATTGTAATTATTATTTTTAACTGCATAGCCTTATTCTTTGAATTTTGCAGAGAAATATGTATTTTTTATAATTTGGATTATGAACATTGAACTCATTTTAAAATCACACCAGTACAATATTATTGAATCTAGTTTAGTTTTTGTCACTTCAACTCATTTTAGAATCACATCTATTTAAATTTTCTACGTTTAGATATATCATTAAATTTAATTTAATGATGATTATTCAAAACTGTGAACAGGCCTTTCGTTTTCGTATTCCATCTCGCAAAATCTTGTAACAACTATTCATTTGCAGGTTCCACTAGGCCTAGGCCGGATGCCAATATAGCAAATAATATGGATAGTGGACATGAAAGCTACCAAGTTGGAAAGTAGGAGGCAGTCAACGTCTCAAAGTTTTTAATCTTCACCAATTTGGCAATTTGGTATTAGCAATAATTTAAATGTGTATTTAAATTAATTCATTTTGTAATTAAAATAATTTATAATTAAAATTTTATTAAATATTTTTTAAAAAAAGTGATTTGTTTTTTCTTAAAAAACTGTTACCAAACATATATTTAAAAAATAATCAAAATATACACATTAAGTTGGCTTTTCATATAAATATAGCTGTTTTTCTTTTAATTTTGAACATATTCACATTTTAAATTTATTTATTAAATTTTTTTTTTGGTCTAATGAAGACTTCTTATCGTCCTTTTGTGAAAAAATATATTTTAAAATTAGTTAAAACTGATGGCAATTTTCCAATTGTATTTTCAAAAAGAAATTTTGAATTGGTGTTGAGAAGCATCTATCCTATGGTGAAATCAAAATAGCGCATTTTAGTCAATAAATTTGAAACATGTGAATTAAAAATTTAGAAGACAATCGTATATAAATAAGTAACGTCATCAATTGAACCGCGTGCGAATTAAGAACAGAAATTTCATAAGAAGGCTAAATAAACACCAAGATTAAAGCAGATTCTTATATAACAAACAAATAATTATTTTTTCTGGCAAGTTTCCCGTTATGTAAAATTGATGCAAAAAGTTCAAAATTTTTTGCAAAGTTATTAGAAAAGTTCTGCCGTATGTGCAACAAAGTGTTTGTTGCAAAATTTAAATACTTTTGCAACAAATAATTGTTACAAAAATTATTGTTGATTTAGGAGGTGGAATTCACAGGAAAAAATATATATATATATAGATTTAGGGAGTGGAATAGCCCCCAGCCCCCAAAGATTTGAACAAGTGTCTAACAATAATTTATTTGACAGACAAAACAGGATCAGACATACTAAATTATGGAATAGACGAGTGAAAATAAATTAGTAATAAAAAATTATGAAGATATAATAGCAGAGTTACTCTTATATACATTTTTGTATTGAAAAAAATAAAAATTCAAGAAGTAGATGGGTTGTTCTAGAATTAAAGAAGATCATATCAAATATCCTGGCTTCGATTATTGGTTCGTGAATTGAGAGGAACATTTTCCTTAATCTAAATTTTTCTCACCAAAAAAGAAAAGAAGAGCAAATCATAATTTTAACAAGTTATTATTATCGTATGATACAGAATTTATATATATATTAAATTATTTAGAGTATTTTTAATTTTTTTTCCACTAAAAATAGTCTTATGAGAAATTTTTATATACATGAATACTTCAGCGAATCAAATTTTAAATATATTTATTAATTTTTCTCATAGTCATTTATATTGTTGTTTTTAGTTTTTATTTTTACTAAAGGGATAACTGTTAAGACTATTCAATAATTTGTATAATTAAATTTGGGTAACTTTAAATATGATTAAGTTCCTCCTCTTTTATTTGCATAATTCAACTCAAAAACTCTATTCAGTTTTGTAAATTCTTTTTTTTGTTAAAAAAGTTTTTTTAATAATTCTACTACTAAATAATTATTGGTAACGATTCAATTGTTTATTTCTAATTCTTCTAAAAAGGAATTTGAAGGAGTATATAAAATTAGAGAGTTAGATATGATAATTGTAATTTAATCTGAATTAGGTTAATATTCAATGTATCTTATCTAATAACATTTATCATCTAAATTGGATTAGTATTCAATGTATCTTACTCCTTTCGTTTCATTTTATATGTGATTTTAGAAAAATCAATGAAGTATTAATTTTTTTCAACTTTCTTTAGTATTAATGAATTAGGAGAGAGTTAGTGGAGTCAGTAATAGTATTTTGAGTATTTTAATAAAAAAATAATTTAATCAAATACAATTTGTTTTTCTTATAAATGATACTATTTAATTATTTTTTAATTTATGTACAAGAATATTAAACGACTAATAAAAAAGAATGAAGAGAGTATCTAATACTTCTTCCATTCATGTACTTTTATTTGTCATTTTAAAAAATTTATTTTGTCAAAAATTATATGTCATTTGAAAAAATCAAGGAAGTATTAATTATTATTTTTTAACTTTATCCTTATCTTTTAATATTTTCACTAAACCTAATAACTGAATAATGGTGGAGAGAAAATGTGAAATTAATGGGATGAGATTTGAGGAGATTGAAAATATTAATGTAGTGTGAGAGAAGGTAATTTAGTCATATTTATCGATATTTTTTTATAATTAAAATTATTTAATAAATTTCTTAATCCTTATGTAATTATTTTAAATGACAAATAAAAATGAATGAATTGAGTAGTATTTATTAAATTCAAGTTAATTGTATTATCTAAATAAGTAATACTATATGCTACTAAACAATCTTCCAAATAGTTATTTTTAATACCTAATAAAAAAATATTAAATAAAAAATAAAAACATTTAATATCATGAGAGCAGAAAATATATTTGATACTTTTTTTATTTAGTAATTAAAAAGATTATTAAGTTGATTGCTTTGAAAGATACAAAATTATTCTATATGAATTGGGTTAGTGTTTAATATATCTTATTTAGTAATATTTATTAGATTCAAATTAATTTTAATATATATATATATATATATATATATATTTTGTATATTGTAGTGAAACTAGTAATATTTTCCTGTATTTGAATCTTGAACAGTCTTATTTATTATTTATTGTCCACTTTAAAGTCTACACCCCAAAAACATATATCACAAAAAAAAAGTACGAATAATTTAAAAGAGTCGTCATACTAATTAATGTCAAATACGTATCCATATTAGATGGTTTTTGGACATCCTAAGATACTTCTAGTTTGTATTTTATAATTTTTTTTAATTTTTGTGTCAATACAAGCATAATATCATATAAATTGGCTAAATTATAGTATTTTATTGTGTTTTCAATGATTAATGTTAACTTTTGATTTTGACTATAAAATTTGTATTATGAATGATTATTTAATAATGATTACATTTTAAATAGAGGTATTTGTAAGAATTTGTGATTCTATCTTAAATATATAGTTAGCATTTGTGTTCTAATGTAAATTTTATATTAATTTGTATTTTATATCCTAACTTTTATAATTTTTAAATTTTGATGTATTTCTATGTCTATGTCATATATTTGTGCCATATGTCGTATCCATGTTTCCTAACGTACATCCATCATAAGTTCAAAATAAAGAAATTCTTTATGTACCATTTTGCTTTTATCGTGGTATCGGTATAGTAATTAATGATAATAATTAATACTTAACTATATATTTACTTAATTAAAATAGAAATATAATAAATTATTTATATTTTTCCTTACAATTTTATATTTTATTATTTATTTAATATCAATTTTCAATATTTTTTAATATAATATTTTAAAATATTATTATCATGTATTTATTAGAGTAAACAATAAATAAATAAATTCAGGGGCAGAACGACATGTAGCTTGAGGGAGCCGCACCCCTCTTGCTAGAAAATTTTTCTACATTTTTAGTTAAATTTATAGTAAAAAATTTTCATATATTTTGCTTAATTTACATCTTTAAACAATTTCGCACCTTCAGATAAATTGTTTTGGTTCCACCCCTTACTCTTTTTATCTTATACACACATATAAAGCAGGGATTCAATTGCTCTAGAAATAACTATAATATTAATACACTTAGACAGTTGAATAAATTTTTATAAATATTAAATTTCATTAATTCAATTCTTAAATTAAAATTTCTCATTAGATAAATCAAACACATAAAATTTTATAAATTTTGAAAAAAATAAAAGAAAAAATGTTAACAGAAAGAGGAGGTTAGTTACCTTAGTTTAAGATTAAAGTATGTCACAATTCTCAATGATAACTTATAATGATACTTAAGGTAGATTGCTAGCAGCAAAAATTGAATCTAAGGCTTACAAGTAAAACATTGATATCTTTAACAGCTGAATTAAGCCCCATTGACTTAAAAAATAATTGGTACTTTGTTATATAACTATATTTTAAGATATAATATATTTTTAAAATATAAGTAAATATCAATTATTTAATTATATACTTATAATATCTGATTTATTTTAAATTTAATATACATAAATATTATAAAAATTTTACATTATTTAACAGTTAGATTAATAAAATTTATATTTTACAAAAAAAAAAATTCAATACCATAAGTATATATGCAAACCTTACTCCTGTAATAATTTTTTTTTTTATCTTAGAAGTTCTGAAAAATTTCTCATTATTAATTAGGATGTTTATTGATAAATTATGTTACAAAGTTATAAATGTAAATAAATAATTAAAAAAATTAATTGAGATAATTAATTATCATCTTTTTTTTCCCTGTCCTTTCTTATTTTACTTTCTCTCTCTTTCTATGACTTTTTCTCTTTTCAGTTTTTATTTATGTAAATTATTTCACACGCATAATTAAATTTTATAATTAATTATAAATTTGATAGAAATATGAAACAATAGATAGAATAAAAAAATTAAAATTCTAAATAAATATGTAATCCCAAATTAATAGAATGACACACATTAATTTTATGAAGAGATAACATAAAGTACTCATTAACAATATGTAATTTTTATTATTTTATTAAATAAATAAATTTAATAACTAAAGCTAAATTCTTTTTTTTTCTTTTATTACAAAAGTTAAGAGGAAGAAATGTTACCTCATTCAAAGAACATGGCATATCACGAGAGCTTTAGTGAGATTCACAACGGTAGTTATTTATTGCCTACTAATAAAAAATCATTAGCAAGAATCAAAGTAAAGATCTTTAGGCTAATACAGCCTTAATCCTATTAATTGAGCTAACCAGTTAAATTCTCTATTATGTTTTCTTTGAATGAGGATTCACTATTCTTTCTGTTCATTTTAATTAGTCATATTCTCTTATTATCATTTTTGGTTAAATTAGATAATTTTGAACCACTTGTCCCATAAATTAATAAAAAAATATATTTTTACAAATTTAATTGAATAACTAAAACTAATAAAAATTTTAGATAATTTCTTATACCTTTTTTATTCACTTTATTTATTTTCTTCTTATTTGTGCTTATTTCTTCTCCTATATTTTTCTTATTATTTTCATTTCTAAAATATCTTTAAATTTACACACATATTAATCAACAGGATATAAAAATTTCATTTATTGATAAATTTTAAAGAGGGTTATCTTACTTCAATTAATAAATGTACACTATAACTACGCTGTTGTTTTGGTAGAACTACTTGGTTTTTATATCGAAGAAAATGTTATATTGGTTCTTGACAAATCACTTCACTCGTAATTTAGTGTTTGATTTATTCAAATATGCAATTTATTATTTAAATTATTCAAACTTATTTCATATTATTTCTTTAAAGTGATAATAGAAGAAATAACTTAAAACTTAATGGGATTGACTTAATAGTTAAAGAGATGTATTCTCTTACCTTAAATATTTGAGTTCAAACTTTGGATCAATACTTAGAAGAATTAAAATTCTCCTAAATTTGAGGTGTATCTTTAACTCTAAGAAAGAACTTAGTCTCAATTGAAGCAAAAAAAACTGGCTGATAATCCCTTATTATATATATATATATATATATATATATATATATATATATATATATATATAAAGAAAGAATAACTTGAAATAAACTTGAATAATTTAAATACTGAATTGGATACTTTTTTTTTGTTAACTACACACTTAATTTAAATTATAGGCTAAATTACGAAAGAAGTATATTTTCAGGACCAATATGTCGTTCTAAAATTTTTATATTATACATGATACATATGCATACTTCTTTTTCCTTTAGCTTTTTAATTCTTTATTTTTCAAAGGAAAAAAAAAATAATAAGGATTTTCTGCATGAGATCGAAGGATAAGATGATATCTAAAAGCAGTCTGAGATGTATGTGCACATCACTCAAATACTCCAGCGAACAATGCATGGTGGTACCTACTATTGTACTCCGATACTCAAGTTAGGCAAAACACTAGTGAGTATTGAATAAAAAGTGAATTGTTATTAAATTAGACATGACTTTTGGGATACAGTCCAAAATTAATTTGGATAATCTCTTGAGTAATTAATTATGGATTTCTATTTATGTAGATTGACTCTAAGTGGGATCTTCCTTGATTGGGGCTTGATCCCTTAGATCCATAAATTTCAGAGACTGCCATATCACCTTGGTGGTGTAAGGGAGTTTGAAAGCTCCAAAACCTTCTTAAATCAATTCTTTTTACATATTTTGATTATTAACAAACTATATTGAATTATTAAATTATTGTTCTAACATTCTTAAGTGGATTAATGTGTTTTTGTGAGATTTTCTTTTAAGTTTTAGTATGCAAACCTCAAGATTATTTATGAAAAAAATCGTTGAATGGCTGAAGAGTCACCAAAAATTAATGAAAAAACTTAAGAAAAACTTGAGAAAGTTGATCTCTGAAACCAGCATCTAGAACTTGAGAAATGTCAAGGATGAATATGATAAAGCTTGAGGATCTCATGAAGGCAAGATTAGAAGTTTGAAAGACATTCAAAGAGTAAGATTTCTCTATATATTGTGACAAGATAACAACAAACAAGTCAAAAGAAATTAATTTGAGAAGAGTCAAGATTTGAGAAAGTTAGTTGAGAAAGTTTGAGTTGAAAAGAATCACACTGAACTTTCTTAAGTTATTAATAGATAAAGTATACTAAAATACTGAGTCATCTAAAAGTAACTGTTATAACAGCTAATATTTGTTTAAAGGATAACATATTACTCTAAAGCTCCAACAGTTAGTTTTTGAAGATTATATAAAGCTCCAAACTCAAACTTTCAAAGGTTAAAAGATTTTACAAGGCTGAAGTGAAAAGATTCACAATGAACTTCAAAGACCACTCTTCTCATCTATCCTGAACCTACCTAAGAGAGCTTAACTTAACTAAAATCATTGTGTACATAGATATATTACTCTGTAACTTGTGTAAATTACTCCTTGAGTGTTTTTGAGAGTAACCAATTACAAAACTTTTATTATAATACCTTATCTTGTAAGATTTAAAGTGAGCTAAGAGGTTGTGCTGATCACCGCATTATTGTTTAGCTTAGAAAAGCTGTAACTCAAAAACTACTTGGTTTTTAACGTAGGAGACTGTGGTTCAAAGAATACTCTAATATTAGCCTGTAGAGGCTGTACCTCAAAGAATACTTTGTTTTATAGTGAAAAATTTCAGGGAGGAGCTGGGAACTAGACGTAGCCTACGTGACTTGAGATGAACTAGTATAAATCCTAGTGTTAAACTCTTCTCTCCCATATCTTTTACTTTAGTTTCAGTTCTGTGCCTATTTCAAGTTCAGTGAATGTTTTTATTGGAACAAAAGTTCATATATTTCATTAAAATCAATTTAACTAACTCAAGTTTTTGAAACTTAAGCTTCTGCATGTTCAAACCTGATTTAAATCATTTTTAAAGTAATAAATTTAATTTATAAATTTCAAAACTTATTTTAAAAGATATATGGAACTAATCTGCATCAATACTGTGTATTTGGAATAACTTGAAAAAATTAAACTTTTTTAACTTTAACCTGTGTTGTATTTGAATTTTCTCAACTCTCAATATTTATACTTGAGAATAGTTTAATAAAGATGATTGTGTTTATAATGAATTTCAAAAATTCAAAAGAGTACAATTCAACCTCTTTGTTATACTTTTGCCAACTTCAAATGGACCCATATTGAATAGTACCGAACAGGTTAATTGAAGATTAGCAATCGAAACGTCAATTACATGTCATGTTTAACATCTCATATGTTTATTTTCAAGGAATTTCTTTGAAAAAAGTAATTCTTGTGCGTCAGGAAAATTCACGAGAAGAAGAAGAATGGGCGTTAAACGACACTATCAGTAAAAGAGAAACTCCAAGCCGGCAGATGAGAGATTCTGCATCCCTTTAATCAACTCATCCAACCCGTGTTTCCCCAAGTCTTTTCTGGATCCATTCTGGCATCTAGCCTGTAATTGCCAATAATGTATTATAAGTTCCTGTTTCCATTGCGTGTAGCTTCAGGCTTAAGCCCCAGGGCCCAGGGAGTGTGCCGCACGCAATGACACATAAGCAGAGTCTACAAACACTGTGTGTTATGCTGGGAACAACTCTACCAGAACCCCCCCCCCCAGCCCCCCTTTTTTTATATTAACTCTACCAGACCCCTAAACACTTGTTCAACAAATTCAGCGGTCAATATACTTTGTCAACAAGTCTACCACACCAAGTTATCAACGGGTGGGTCATTATGTGGGCAAATTCATCCTTGTTCTGGTCATTTATCTTTTGATATTGAATTATTTATAAGTTATCTGCGGATGGTTGCTCAGTTCCAAAATCTGTCTTAACCATGAAATGGGACGTCATCCCCTTAACTAAAGTTTCTTTAAAAAAAAAAAAATCTACTACACTCATCCTTCCCTTTTGGAACTTTATTGCAAATTCAAATTTTTTGTCTTTTTTTTAATTTTATTTTTCAATTAAATATTGATAATTTAATGAGAAAATATATTTTTTGATTAACATTAATTTTTTAAATTTAAATATTTTTTTAGTGAATTGTTAATATTTAATTAAAATGATAGAATTAAAGACAAGAAAATAGAAAGAACAGACCGAAGATTTAAGTTGCTTTCTTGCAATCACCTAATTAACATCTTTGGATCAAGTTTTTCGTTTTTGTTTCTCTTTGTCAATTTAATCCTCAATCGAATCCTCTTAATTCGATTACAATAATGCGAGTCTAAATTTCAAGCAACATGCAGTCGCTCTCACTAATGGCTCAAAAATACTAATTTAGTTTTTTTTTTTTTTTGGTTTTGAAAATGCTAACTTAGTTTTTGAAGGACGAGTGTCAATTAATTTACAAGGCAAGGTGGTTCATGGTTCTAGAACCGCCAACCAGTCCAAATCTTCTATTATATGTTTATAGAAAAGAAAAAAAAAACAGTTATTTAAGTCAAAATAAATAAATTGCTAAACTTAATGCAGAACATGCGAGGGTATGGGCCAATAAACTTGGCTCATCTCTCCAATAACGAGACTTAAATTAAGGATTAGTACAAGTAATCTGATCCACAAGTGACACTGACCACTACAAGCCAAGCAAACTCTGCACTCTCCTATTTAGACGTGTTTGAATGCTATTCCCCCAATCAGAGGCTCCGATCCCGAGAAACCATTGTTTAATTCACAGCATTAGGTGAACTTTCTCTTGGCACATTCCCCCACTCAGTAAACTAGTGAGCTTTCGCCATGTTCATGATAGACATTCCATTTTTAATAGCACAAGAACAGAGATTAATAGGATAACTGGCTTCAGATTCTTATGTTAGTGTTCAATCTGCCAATTATTAGAAGTGCAAGAAAGAGGGGCCATTCAGCTAGCATAGGATTCTAATCTTCCCCTCCACATGTGGTTTGTCGCTTTACCATATGAATCCATGAGCTAATATCACAAAAAAGCATTCCGGAGAACCTTCCCACTATCAAGACGAGACCAAGGTGGGTGGGGTTCATTTGGAGAGAGGGAGAGAGAGATGGTGATTCGCATCCATTTATGCCCATCACTTCTATATTAACTTTTACATCAACAGATAGAACTTAAATTATACTATAGTCAACTAAGTTTTGACTAAATTTACTCAAACATTTTTTTATAAGATGAATCTTGCCTATTACTTACTAATCTGCAATAAATGTTATGGAAAAGGTCTTCATCTGTGGAGATGTGGGGCACTGTGGGTGTGACCTTAAACTCTAAAAAAGAGGAGATCATAGCAATAGCATAGCAGAGTATAAAGGTCACTGGCGCTGCTGATGTGGGCTTTGGTCTTAGTCAATCAACGATGAGAAGTAGCCGGGCAGCATCTGCCTACCCCATCTAAAGGATTCTATTCTTACTCCTACTTTGAATTTGGCAACTAAACTATTGGCTGCTTACCTTGGATTGACTTGGAAAATTTCCCATTCCTGCGCGTGTTCATGAACAGTACTGACACAAAGGCACGCACGGGATTTCACTGTTACTCATTCTCGAAAAAAAATTAAGTTTATAACTCGATTTAAATGGATCAAATTATAAGAAGATGCACTGGTTTCCAAAAAAAACAAGTTACTAGGATTTCAGTTCAGCAACTTCTCCATGGATATGGAAATAGGTAATTTCTTACCATAATATCAAACAAAGCAGATACACGCAAAGTTTAATTAGCAATTAACTCAGCTCCTTCATCAGGTGAAGTCTCTTGAAGAAGACTCGAGATCAGAAACAGAGAATTCAAAGAAGATCAAGCATTATTGCAGGCTAAGATTAAGATGCAATTTTATTTACTTTTAGACTGCTCTGTACAAATAGTCCTAATCTAGTAATCTCTGATCTACTGAAGAAGTTCTGGCTACTTAAAGAAAACAGAGAAAAAACCAGAAAACACTTAAACTAAAGAAAAGGTACACTACACAACAGAACCGAATGCTAGCTAGCTTGTAAGCGTGGGAGTGGCTACTTTTCTTTCGGTTTTTCCCACATCTTTCTCATCTCTATGACCAATTAGCCCTTTCAAGTTTCAACATGGCGTATGAACACAGTTTCTAAGTCCGGTGGCGTGAAGAACTCTCTAACGCCGCCACGGTGGTAGCTGCACTTCAAAGACGGTTTTCGCTTCCTGGGAGCAGGCGGGCACGTGAACGAGGTTGGGATTCTTGCTTCCGCCCCTGTTGGCGTTGTGGAACACTCCTCTGTCTCTACGACGTCGTCTTGCTGCACCTTCTCCGCCGGAGGGATCGTATATATTGGCTTCAACGGCGCTCGTAAAGAAATTCCGGCGATGACCCATTTTCTGTTATCGGACTCAAAGCCTCCGTCCACTTGCGCCTTCTCAGAGAACCCCATGTTTGAACCAGCAAAAAACTGTTTCAGGGTATTGTATATGTGTATATATATATATATATAGCAGGGGAATAAGGGAGGAATACAAGGGAAACCAGTATGAAAGTGTTGACTGATGAAAAGGGTGGAGGAGAAAGCGAAGAACTAAGGGAGAAAATGAGAAAAGTTGCACTTTGGGAAGGAAGAAAAAAAGAGAAAGGAGCTTTGGTTGTGGTTCAACGGAAGAGTTTCTGTGAAGGATATTGAAGGTGAGGGGACAGAAGAAAAAGAGTTTTGAGAGATTGAGAGAAGAGTAAGATACTGTTTTAAATGTGGAAGAGAGTGACGTTGAATGTCGTGTTTTAATGTCATTATAACCAATTGGGGAAAGGAGGGAGAGGGAACCCGAGGAAACTCGTGACATAAGCACGGACGTTTAAATAACATTTATAAAAGAGAGTCCGTGAAAATAGCCGATCGTCAGGTTCATTTTGGTGCACTCAGATATCTCATTTGAAAAATAAAAGATTAATCTTTTCACTTTGGATTATACTTTTTATAAGAGATGCTGCATGTTTTATTTATATTTATTAAAATTTAAATTCTAAATATATATATATATAGACATAATTTAATTCATTTAAATAATTAAATAAGTTCAATTTTTAAAATTAAAAATAATAATGATATTTTTATATTTTTAAAATAAGTTTTTTATATTTCATCGTGTGAATCTTATTAATACAATAGTTAAATTATGTAATATTATTATAATAGTTATATATATTAAATTTAAGATAAATTATATATTTATAGATAATTAATTTAATAACTTATATTTATTTATATTTTAAAATATATTATATATTAAAATAAAATAATTGAATGAGATATTATTTACTAACAAGTTGTAATTTAAGTAATAAGTAAATTTGAATTAAGTAATTAAAAAAATTTATTCAAAAAGAGAAATAATTTTAGTATCTCATATAAAATTAGTCTCACACTGAAAAAATAATAAAATACTAATTCATTTTTAAATTATATCAAAATTTGTAGGCATGATTGAATTGGATTTGGCGCCAAGTTTTGGAGGGTATTGGGATGAACAACAGTGCCGAGTTATTCCCTCCCGATTAAAGTGTTATCCAATAAAGAGTATCTTTCTTTTCCTTTTAATTTTGGCCTCCCTTTTTGAAGATGCTGTTATGCAATCAAATCAAGCGTTCTATTTTTTTTGTTTAAAAAAAGAAAAGGAAAAATCGCAATCGAAATATTGTCTTGTGACTTTTGTTTTTCCTTCCCCACTCACTGTCTAGTGATTGAAGTTTCTGGCTTTCTGCATCTCCATTATGATTTGTCCCTTATCCTTATCATATTTGATCTAAGCTTTTCTAACTCTTAAATTTGAGGACATTGTTCTGAGTTCCCGGGTTTTTTTTTAATAGGATATATAATATATACGACACGATCCTTAAAACGCTGAAGTCAGGGAATGTTTAAATTAATTTATTTTAAATTTTTACACTTAAAAAATTTTTATTAAAAATTTTAAATATTTAAAAGAAATTTTTTTAAAAAAGATAAAATATACTAATTCAAATATGTATTTAATATTATTCGAATGTGACCCCATAAATAATTGTATACAGTTGGTATTATGCTAATGGGGTAAATAGCTCTACCCGTATATTACTCTTAAATGGCCCACTTTATTTTCAACAAAAAACTAATTTTTATTTTAAAATTTTTACAATCTCAACTTTTAACTTCTCAAATAAGTACTCTCTAGACTCGTGTAACTCATTCATTTTCACTAATTCCATTTACTTATAAAAAAAAGTTTATACTTATTAATCATAACATTTTAATTTTACATATACAATACTTTTCTTTAAATATAAATTTGTTATGAATACATATTAACTATTCAATTTGGCTCCCTCAAAACTTCTTTTTCAAGTTCTGCCACTGATTGTACGTGATCTAACAATATATAATTTTCTGATGATATATACTGTCAAGAAATAAATATCTTTATATTGAAAGAAAATTATATGCATAGTGTTTAAATTTGTACTATTTGATTGAATGAGTTTATTATGATATATTTTATAAAAATATATTGATAAATTATTTATAATTTTTCCTAAATAAGTTATAAACTTTGTATATTAAAAAATATATAATTTTTAAATTTTTCATAAAACATAATTTTTATATATAGAACTTATAACTCTTTGTGCTTACAACTTACAAGTAACATCCAAATTACTCACTTCTGAAAAGTTGCAAAAGTTTATATAAAATTATAAAAATTTAATAGCATTTTTTGATAAAATATTGTAAGTGACCTAACACATAATTTTTTTAATGATATACTGTAAAAAAGAAACTTAATGAAATGAAAAATATCTTTGCATCTAAAAATGTTAAATTCATTGTGTTTAAATTTTTAAATTTCTCTAAATGGCTTTTTTATGTCTTAAATAATTTTTTATTAAGAAGAAATTGATGTTTAAAAGAAACCTTTTTTTTTAAACTACCAAGTATTATTACACTCTTTAAATGTGAGATTAATTTAATTTTAACTTGACCTGGTCAGTAAGTGCCTCCAATAATGAATTTTGAAACTCTAAACTGCAAATAAAGTCTATCCACACAAAATTTTGCTTGCTAACTGAATCACACCTTGTAATTTAAAGGACACTAGTTTCATTGACATTTGTATGCAAGCAAGTTTTAATAAAATAATGCAAATTTCTTGGAAGGTGTTGATGATTGCAAGTAATTTTTTTATGTTCCCACATGTCTATGCACACTATGAATTTGATATCATTGTACATTTAACAATATTCTTGGTTTGAGGGACAAGACTATTTTTAGTTTGCTGCGAATATTCTAGCAAACTCAACCCTTATCACCAATATTCTCCACGCAGACAGCATTTTAGGAATCATTATTAGAGCAGTGAGATATATTAAAAAAAAATTATTCATATATGCACTTTTGAGCTATGGTTGTACTCGTGAAAGCATTGTTTATTTCAATTCAAGTCCTTGGAGCAATAAAATAAAATCTACCAAATTTTTTATTTTAAGAGTACAGCAATCTGAGTAGTTTTTATGTATCCTAAGAAAAATATATCAAGTAAATCAAAAGATAACATCTGATAAATTGAATATGTGCTGTTAGATTAATTTTATTATAAAATTTTTGCCGTTAGGTTGCAATGAGTACATAAAATTTTCTTTTGAAGTAGTAGTCCCTTGGTAGGGTTAAAAGTTCCCATAAGGATTACCATTCAGCTAAAAAGAAATAATAGTAAATTTTGTTATTGATCCTTTAAAGATATAAGCATTAATGCTTTGGTCTTTTAAAAAATTTTAATCTTCTATAAAGATATGTTTGAATCATAAAAAGTGATATTATTTTAGTGTTTTAAAAAAATTATATTAATTTAACTCTTCAATTAATAAAAAATATTATTAATTTAATTTTTTAATCATATAAATTATGTCAATTTAATTTTTATTTTTATATAAAAAAATAATTTTAATATTATTTTTATAATTCAAAATTTAATTAATGTTAAAAAATTTTAAAAAATTAAAATAATAATACTTATATATTTAAACAACTGAAAAGAAGGTTTAACCAACACAAATGTCACTTCGTTGAATGAGGGCTATATGGGCTGCAACAACGGATTAAGCATCATGGGCTTGGCCCTTTTGAGAGAGTGACCAAGGCAACTAGACTTTTTGAGTATAAGCCTAATTACATTATTCACTGCCGCCAATGATATCTGACTTCCGCCCAAGTAGAATATTGTTGTAAGGGTTGCAGCGGTTGGATGATTAAGAAAAGGTTAAAATGTAAAAAACTTTCTTTAACTAACGGTCATTTTTGAAAGATTTTTATATTTTGAAATTTGATAACACAATTTTTTAAACTTACTAAACTGTATATTTTAACTCCCTCTAAGTTTTTTACACATACATAGAGAATTTAATTTACATTATGATACACATTTTGATAAATTTAAAGAGTCGTATTGCTTAGTTTGAAAGCACATGATGATTTTTTAAAAATGATTTATAATTAAAAAGGCTTGTTTGCATGTTAGCTTAAAGAAAAGTAGAATTGTTGGTTATGAAATGCCTTTGGTTAACAACAATTGTCGGTGACTTGGTGTTGAAGTAACCTATGGATAATGTCTGGTTCTAGGTAATTTACCTGTCTGCTTCAAGTACAAATGCTTAGAGAAAAGCTCAACTTGGTCAGCAGCCAATGGAGTTTCAGAAAATTAGATTAGACCCTTTAAATTTTTTTAAAAGCAAAATAGTAGTAAGGATAGCGGCAAAGGCATTAGTGGCATACCAGAAATTCAAACAGACAAGCAAAGATCAATTTAAAAGAGAACTTCTAAGAAAATTTTTCTCCTAAAAAATAACTAATCAACTAATCCTTAGACGTTAAGAGATCTCTTTAAAGAATGAGAACTACCAAATGAGACTGTGCAATTGAAGGAAGGACTCAAATTTGCACGTCGAAAATGCAAAATTTTATTTGAATTCCTTCAACCAACTAGGTCAATTCCCATTGAGTTAAACTCTCAATGTGCAACGGTGAAAAATGACTTTTGCTTCGTAAGATAGAAGAGAAGGCTAGGCATCCACCACCACCACTTACACTTGAATTAGTGTTCATGCCGTTAAAATCATTAACCATGTAGCATGAGATTTCTACAATGCACAACTTGATTTGTTTTGTTTTGTTTCTTTTTTTTTTTTGTATAGATAGAAACTTTTAAAAAAGTTATTATCGTTGAGAAAAAAATATCATATTTGTATATGAGTGACAATTTTTAAAATATGATGTTTCAATAAATGTGTATATTAAGTACTTTATAATTTTTCAAAAAAAAAATTACTTTGCTTGTACAAAATTTTAAAGTGCACAAATGATCAGTGAAATTACTTAACACTTACTAATAAAATTTAAGCAAAAAATTAATTATCACATAGTCATAAATATTATACATTATTTTTCAATGACAATGATAATTTTTTAAAAAATTTTCATATATGCAAACGAAATGAAATGTGCATTACAGCAAATCCCATGCAACGCAAGTTAAAACGGATGGCAGACCCATCAATCCATAAGTAGAAGGAAAAAAAACAGAATTCCAACCATTTGCCCAATTCAAAGTCAACACATAATTAACTCAAGATAATATGTGTACAATACTTCTCTCTTGTCTTCTTATTTAGGGATTTTACTCCTCTAATCAAGTGAGAATTTTATTTTAAATGATAAAGTGAGGATATTAACCGTTAATGAAAAAATTAATAGTTAAAATTATGATAATATATATATATATATGTATAATAAATTATGAGATTATTAAAATTTACTTTCTTAATTTTTTTCATCAATAGTTAATATTCTTTACTTTAAAGGAGGCAAATCCCTTAGGTTGCATTTAGAATCAATAATTTTAGAATTTGATTTCATTTGTAAATAAAATTTCTTATTTGGAAAATTAGAAAATGTGAATTGAGAATGAGAAGATTTAGAAATCCTTAAAAATTTCATGAATTTTAAATAAGTTATTTTTTAAATTCTATTAAAAATGAGAGAATTGAAGTAATTTTAGGTAAAATTTATTTAAATTTACTCTTCTACTCTTAATCATTTATTTAGAAATGGAAAAGAAAGTTTATTAAAAGAAAGGATATAAATATAAATTTTTTAAACATAAAATCAATTCAATTCTTTTTTTTATTACAAACATAAAATTTGATATCTAAATCAATCCAAATCATAATTTTTATAATGAGTTATAAATAAAAGAATTAATTTCTAATTTAATTTAATTTAATATAATTCAAATCAATTTAATTCAATTTAATTCTAATTTTTATTATTCCAAACACTCCTTTATTGTTTAGTATTGGCATTGCATATCTTCAATGAGACCATTCACATGAAATTCTCGTCAAATAACCCTATGAGATCAACACTCTTATTTCTTTATCTTTGTCCAAATATTGCACAAAATTTTGGCTCAAACTTGTTGTATGTGTGAGCAACCTCATATTAAAAAAGATATTTTTGTATATTCTTAGAGTAGTATATGGATTCAATAAATATATAACACATAAATTATATAATCATTTAATTGTTGAATTATATTTATAATTTAGATAATAAAATTAAGATTAAATTTGACTCTTTAAAATCCTCTTAAGAGTATTACTCTCAAAGTAAAAGTAGGAATTTCTTACGAGAAAAAAGTTCTCAAAATGTCAAATTCGAAAATTGCATTACTTTATTGTTGGTCTTTTTTTTTTATTTTTCTATTGAGGCATGCTTATATTTTTTTAGTGTAAGACTAATTCTTATTTAGAATATTGACACCTGATATTATAAGTAAAATTTATTAAATTAAAAATTTTATTTTATTTATTATTAAATCACATTCTTATAAATACTTTGTAGTTGATATTTAAATTAATTTATTTTATATTTAAAAAATATTATAAAAAATTATCAAATATTTATTAATTATAAAATAAGTTTTTGATAAGATATTAAGATTGTCAAATATTTATTAAATTTTTATTCTCGTGTTTGACTCAGAAGCGACTTATTACGGTACTGTGATTTGTTTGAAACTCGAGAAACTATTTTACGAAGATCTGACTTTAGTGTAATAACTAATAACCTTGAATGTGAAACTTACTAATTAAGGGATTACATTTAATAAAAGAATATTCTAATACTAGATATTAACAATAATAAAAAAAACTTTTCAAATCATATATAATTATGTATTTTACTCAGGTTTTAAATTATTTTTGTATGATAAATTAGATATTTTTAGCTTTTTAACATTTTTTATCACAAAATTTCAATAAAATTGAGTCTTATAATTGATAATAATAAAAATTTAATCCCGACTAATCTATAATTAAGAGAAAAAGCCTCATGGCTTAATAGCACATTAAGACTCAGAATGTAACATTGCACACACTTATAAGATGACTTTCACTTTGAACCTTTAAGGCATATTAGATAATTCATTCTCTAAAAGAAATTCAATTCTAAAGTATTTTCTTAATATTTCATTTAATGGTCTAAATCTTATATAAATTTATAATTTGATTCAATGGCCTATGTTGTTATGCTATAACAAGTTTCATATTTTTATTAGTTAGGTGTAATACTCTGAGAATAGATAAGAATTTTTCGTTCTTAAGTTTTTTCTTTGTTCACGACAATAATTTAAATTAAAAGATTGATCTATTAAGAAAAAAAGCATCTTGACTTAAGTAATACATTAAATTTTATCATTTACTCAAAAGATATAAGATTTATTAAATATTTATTAATTATTAATTTTCATAATAAACGTTTAAAATTTGAAATCAATAATATTTATCAATAAAAATATTGAATGTCGTAATAATTACAATAAGAGTTTTGTTAACGTATGTCCTAAGTATATCGATTAAAGAATAAAAATAAAAAATATTAAATAAAAAATAAAATATTTAATACTTTAATATTCAAAAAATATTTAATATTTTTTCTTTAAATAATTAAGATAATTTATTAAAAAATACTAGATACCATTTTTGTTTCTTAACCTTTTTCATAAAATTTACATAAGAAAAGAATAATTCTATATTTTTTAATAATTTTTAAGACATTATATATTTTTTATTTTTATTTAATATTTTTTATTAAATAATAAAAGATTATTAAAAAATAAATTATTATCATAAAGCAAATCTGATAATAAAAACATGTGCCGAAAACGGAACATAACATAATTATTATATTCATTGGTACCAACCAATTTCCGAACCCAACTGCCACTGCCACGTTACTGCCATCGCAGCAATGCAGCTGCCACCCTCCCCGACAAGACCGATCTTTATGAGAAAGATACGTGTAATAGCGACGCCCAGTGAGCCGGCGACCGCCGTAAATGGCGGCGACTCCACCCTCTCCTTCTTTCTCGATATCTTCAAATTCAAGCTTACCCACCGCCTCCAAATCCCGTAAACCCCTTTACTCTCTGTTTCTTCCTAAACCGGTCAATGCCTTGAACTTGAAGAACCATTTCAGGTGCCGGATCAAATGCTTCGAAAGCCACCATTGCCGCACATTAGAGCACGTGTCCGATATGACCAAAGACTCCATTGTTCAAAGCAATTCTTCTGCTTCTTCGTGATGTCAGTGTCTGCTGCTAATTCTGCTTCAGAATTCCCCACCAAGAATGCCAAGAAGGTGTTCCTGTTTTACTGTGCTGAGACCAAGGCCCTGGCCGAGAAAATCGCCGCAGAGTCTGCAGCCATTGAACTTCGTGACATCTGCTGGCGGTTCGTTTTCATTTCACAATACATTGATGAACATGTAGTGATTTATTTAGTTATTTGTTTTGAGCAATGTGGTTGTCTGTTTTGGCTTTCGATGAACTTTGAGCGTCCCAGTCGTTAATTTAGCACCCCATCACGCTAAAAAATGGCTGGGGCTGGTTACACTTTTCTGCTGCAATTGATCTCACTTTGGTTAATCAATTTAGGAACTTGAAAGAAACATTACCAGAATATCATGGATTTTCACTTTCAGTGACACTGAAATGCCAATATTGGGTTAACATAGCCCCATGGAGAATTTGGAGTTGCAGTGATTTGGAGGAAGTAGTTCGTTCACCTTGTGATTGTTTTTTTCTGATTCGCGATTTTTATTCTTCTTTTTCCCTCATGATATGCAAGATGCATTGCGGAGAAAATCCATCTGGTAGTTCACCACAGTGTTACTGATTGTTCTTATTCTAGCTTGTTTGCATTTTGAGCCTGGAATTTGAGTACTTTTTTGTATTTTGATCGCTGAAGTTCTCTATATAACCGAATGCTTTAATTTAGGACGTTTCCTGATGGCGTCCCCAACATATTCATACCTAATGCTCAAGGCATTCGTGGACAGCATGTAGCCTTTCTGGCCTCATTCAGTTCACCAGCAGTAATTTTTGAGCAGATCCCTGTCATTTTACGCACTGCCAAAGTTGTTTATAGCATCATTTACCCTTGTCCTTCCGTTTTTCCCCACGGGCAGTTCTGAACGTATGGAGGATGAAGGAGATGTTGCCACAGCTTTTACTTTGGCGAGACTTTTGTCAAACATTTCAAGGGGAGGACCTACTTACTAGTTTAGTCACTTTTGACATTCATGCCTTGCAGGTTCATGTCTAATATAATATTGGTAGAACTGCTTTTTACCCTTATTGTTGGTTGTTCAAAAGCATATGTTTTTCTTGTCTTTCTTTATCTCTCGTAAAATTTTTGGCTACAATTACGTGATTATTTGTTGCAATCCAGGAGAGGTTCTACTTTGGTGATAAACATTTTACCATGCTTTGAGAGGGGCATACCATTGCTTAAAAGAAGGCTCCAGGAGCCCCCTGATTCTGACAATGTGAGACTTTCACTCATTTCTTTCTCTGTGGTGCCTTGTCTTTTATGTTACATTTTCTGTAGTCAATTCTACAGTACACTATAAAGTTATAGGTGTATGAATACACTATGACATCTTCATCATTGAATTTTTGTGTATATACATAGATTCTTATGATTATCCCTGTTTAGTAAATTAATAACCTTCCACGTGTACATACAAATTTCTGGGGTGAAGATGTTATAGTGTATTTGTATACTATAATTCCATAGTGTACTGTAAAAATAGCCCATGTTCTATGCTGTTCTAGGCTTCTAGCCTTACCCTGTGTGCTTATGCTGAAAAGAGAGCTTACATACGGCTGGGTTTGGGCCTAATTTTTTGCCAATTTTTAAAGGGCCCGCACCTGCCCAAAAGGCCCTGCAAAATTCCATGTAAAATGAACCCAAAACTAAGTCCTCCATCAGGTCTAGCTGGAAATTACTGATCTTGTCCACTTGCATCTATCAAGTTCATCAATGTCCTGTCATTTAAAAGCTTACATATCATATTTTACATGTCAGTCTGTCCTCCGGCGTAATCTTCTATACTTTCAATGAAAACTGAAACAGACGTCTATTTTATGGAGTTTGAAACTGTGGGTGAAAATAATTGATTTCACAAGTCTCCTATTCAGTACCAATTCTGGTTTCTTCTTTTTCAGATAGCATTTGCTTTCCCAGATGATTGTGCCTGGAAACGATTTTACAAGCAACTACAGCATTTTCCAACGGTATTGCATATAGTTCATGTAACAACGTTACTCAAATTCAGTAAGGTCTCGTTTGGTAAGAGAGAAAGAAAAGGAATGAGAATAAAAGAATTTTTATGCTTTAACATCGGAGACTTTGTCTGTTCTATTCCATTTCTTTCCATCACGCCAAACGTGCACTAAAAGTAATAAATATCGCGCTGGTAATAATCTATCAGCTGCTAGTGTGTGCAGAGTCACATACATAAGTTGCAGTGATGCTTCCATCTGTTATCACTTGTTCACACACCATGCCCCTTAAACTCCTTACACAATGCATATGCAGATAGTTTGTGCAAAAGTTCGGGAAGGAGACCAACGGATAGTTCGTATTAAGGAGGGAGACCCTAGGGGTCAGCATGTTGTAATCGTTGATGATTTGGTTCAATCAGGCGGCACTTTGATAGAATGCCAGGTCTAAACATGCAAATATACATAGAAGAGTGTACTTGCCTTGAAACAAGAAAAAATTTGTATTTATTGAAACAAAAATCAAAATATAAAATTACGTTTTATGAATTTAATCACTCACAAATTTGTCATCTTTCAGAAAGTCTTGGCAGCTCATGGAGCAGCGAAGATCAGTACTTACGTGACTCATGGCATTTTTCCAAATAAATCATGGGCACGCTTTGAGCATGATAATGGAGGTAGTGCTTGCTTTACTTCGCTCATTATTTACGTACCCTATAATCAATGTTTCCTTTGTTACAAAGAAAACTAAATTCATTTGTAGTTAATAGTAATAAATTCAGTACTAATTTATCAACTTATGCTGACTTCAAGTATATCTGCCTTTGAGCATGCATGTTGACCTGCTTTCTTCATTAATTTGATATAATTTAATCCCTTGTCATTTTTATGGAGCTTTCCTTTGACTGGGAATGGCTTTCTCTTCTAACATGCTGGGATCACATGTCATGCAAAACTTGTAAGCTAGAAGGGATATCCAATCATTTTTCTTTAGATCATTGACCATCTTTTTACCATCATTTTCTTGGTGTACTCTGCTTTCTTTTTTCTGCCTAACTCTGCCAATGCTTTCATTTATTGCTGCTCATGAATGTGATGTTGATTAAATGGCTGGTAGATATTACAGATTTCTTTCTCACCTTTCCTTTTCCATTTCTGACTTTTCTACTCTATGCAGGGCATCCAGAGAATGCATTCACTTACTTCTGGATCACAGATTCATGCCCCTTGACAGTGAAGGAGGTGATGAATAAGCCACCATTTGAGGTTCTCAGCCTTGCAGGCTCCATAGCAGCCAGTCTCTAAATCTAAGGGAAACGTAATGCTATTTTCAACAAACCCACGTCTCACCCTCATAATATGCTACTTGCAAGGGAGTAAAAGGCTGCAAATTTTGGTTTATTCTTAATCCTCTCTTTCCTCCCCTGCTTTCTCATGAAGTTTTGCTGAGGTTATCAGAACGTTGCTCAAACAAAGCTCACAGAAAATTGCTGTTTCAAAAATAGAAAAAGTAGTTTGCGTAATTAGTTAGGTGCATTTGTTCTTCTCCCAACCCCCAATTTCTTTGTGGCAACATTTTTTGTTTTTGGGGTAATATCAACTATCAAGCCAAGTGTGTGATCACCGCAAGATATTAAGATGTAAGTTTGTGAGCCATAATCTCTGTTTTCAAATTAAATAAATGATAATTTCAAGTCTCTTAATGGTCTTCAGTTTTCAATATCTAGTCGTCTTCTATGGTTCTTGTTCTCAATGATAAGGGTTTGATGAGAATGAAATATTGGAACTCTTTGTGTCTATTTGGAATCAATAATTTTATAATTTGATTTTATTTGTAACAGAAATTTTTTGTTTGAGAAAATTATAAAATATGAATTGATAAGATTAAGAAATTTTTAGAAATATCATGAATTTTAATTAAGTTGTTTTTGAAATTATATTAAAATTAGGTGAAATTTATTTTAATTTATTCTTCTACCCTTAATTATTTATTTAGAAATGGAATGGAATATTTATTAAAAGTAAGGGTAAAAATATAAATTTTTAAATAAAATCAATTCAATTCTTATTTTTTGTATTCCAAACATAAATTTAATTTCTAAATCAATTCAAATAATAATTTTTATAATAAGTTCTAAATACAAGAATTGATTTTCAATTCAATTTAATTTAATGTAACTCAAATCAATTTAATTCTAATTTTTATGATTCTAAACACACTGTATTAGAAAATAAGTTTTTTTTCTTTTTCTTTTATCAATTGATTTTTTATTTCAAGCATCGATCAATCCTTGCTAAAAATCCGAAAAAATATAGTTGAAAAGCCTTGCCGATAAAATTATAACCGAAGGACCTAAACTATACTTCAAAATTATTTGAAGATGTTAACATTAAAATTTGTTGATTAAAGGATTGAGAAGTGTTAGCACCACATCTTAATTTTAGTTGGCAGTAAATAGGAGTTAATGTTCGATCAATTTCTAACAAAGAGAAAAGTAATGTTTATTTTAAGTTATGGTCTTCATGATCATCTAATATTTTACAAACTAAGTACAACGAAAGAGTTTTACTGGCTTACTGCTTTATTTGTTTAAAATATGTTACCAAAATAATAATTTAGAATACCTTTAGGTTTACATAAAAAAAAGTTAGATTTTGAAATAATAATCCACTTAGTTTTTTTTTTTTTTGTGTTGTAAAAGATTCAAATATATACACTCGAACCCAAGCATGGTTTCTTTTGAGAACTTTAGAGTACACATTTTTTTGTTAATAAAAATAGTAGTAAAAATAAATTAATTCCCAAAGCTACTGCTCACGACATCAATGACATGTTTTGGATTTCAGAGAGATAGGCATTGACATATCAAGAATAGAATATTACCTCCAAAAATTTTTATTTTCTCTTTAAAAAAGAGGCTACTCAATTAGCTTTTAAGTGTAAGGTAATCTCCTGAAAATGGATAACTACCAAGAGTACGCATTTAAATGCTATTAAAATTGCAAAACGCAAGAAATTATGGAGGCTACATTTTAGCTAAAAATAAAAGAAAATTATTTCTAGCTGAAACTTCATCCCCAATATTTTGATTTGGTGCATTTTTTATTATTTATTTCTCACATAATTATTATTTACAACAAAATAAAGTTTTACTATTATATAATATAGTCATGAGTTTATAAAAAATATAATATAGTCATGAGTGCAAACGCATTCATAAAATATAACTTCTTTCTCTGCAATATAGTAACTATATTTTTCATGAAAAAAAAATATTTCAGTTTTCTACTAGCAGCTTTAACTATAACCTTAGTTTTATTTATCGGTCTGAGTAAGATACGATTTATTTAATTTGAAATTATGAAATAAATTGAAAATTTTGAGACTATATATTCTATAGTTCCTAACCATGTCAATTTTCGATTCATACAGATTAATATTAGAAGAACAATTCAAGAAAAGATAATTTAATCAGATCAAACAGCAAACTGGGATCCCGTAATTGATGTTGCATTAACAATAATTATTCAAAAGGCAGAGAAAAATACTACCGTAGGGTCACTCTGGCATATATAGTAGTAAAAATAAAGGTGAAAAAATTATGTAGAAGTTTTTTACATAATTTTTTTACATAAAACTTATTCATAAATTTTTAGCTTTTAATTTTACCCCATACCCAATATACACCAACGGAACATTTCTCTGCTAAATCCTTCCTCTCTCTAGTGTTTATGATTCAACATTGGTGAGTCGTATCACATTTGTTTCTCTTTGGTCGAAAAATTTTCTTATTAATTTTTTAATTAAGATGTCTAAAAGGAATGATGAGAATTTTTTAATTATGACAAATCAAACATGAGAATTTTGAATTTTTTATATATTTAATATCCAAACATCATATATAGTTTTTAAGTACTTGAAAAATTAGGATGTCGATCCAGCAAAGGCCAGTGAGTCTGAAATGAGAAACCAACAGCGCAATGTATGGACGCTTGCATAGTATTTATATTTAATTTTTTGATATAATTTATGATTATTTTTTCAATATTAAATTAGTCTATAAACTAAATACGTGTAAGCACCTATATATTAATATTTGTAAAAACAATTTCTATAGAATTTATACATATTTTCACAATAATAGCTTAGTTTATGCATTAAATATGTAGCAACATATTTCATTTTTTTTTACTTTGATAAGAAATTAATTTTTAAATTTATTTCCATATTATATTCAAATTAGATCAATAAGAAAGAGAAGTATCAACTGTAAGTTTTGATGTAACAAGCCTTGGTGTATGTACAGGTCAAGGCTGCAAATGGGTAAAATAGATGCAAGCAAAGTAGTAATGTAAGATAAAAAACAAGAATTCAATAAAGCAACTATTGAAAAGAAAAAAAGCTAAAAACCAAGAGCATGGTGAAAGACTAAAGTTACAAAATTATATCCTGCTGATATATAGAAAGACTAAAATCATATATGGCAGAAAATTTGGAAGGGAAAAAAAGTTGAAAGGATGCACAATTGAGGGAAATAATAATTTAGGAATAAAGGGATGGAGGGTGATTCTAATAAGGAAAAGTAAAAAGTAAATGAAGTGTCAATGAAGTTGATGGATGGAAAAGTTGAAATAGAAAAGAAAATGAACAGACTAGACCAAAAAACCTAGCCACATAATAATACAAAGTCTACATCATCAAAATATTAAATTAATTCTTTAAAAATGCCAAATCAAATATAGCTGATGTGAAGTAATAAAGTTTGCAAGAGTCAACTTTAATATGTATATAGATATAGATATAGATGTATATAGATAAATGCCAAATGAAAAGCAAACTAAGTAATCTACTCTGCTCCCTGTGAACAAAACATTTATCATGCTCTATTAAATCAAAACGATAAGATACTTAAGTCCAAATCAAATGCTGTTCTTTTAAATAGGTCAACAGTACACCATGATCAAACACAATAAATATGAACACTCGTGACTAAAGCTTCAAATTCTCTATTAGCAACTAAAGCTTCAAATTCTCTATTAGCAACTAGGAGGAAATTACAAATGTTCCGCCATCTAGCTAAAATAAGAGTCTAAAACATGCACAAAATTTTCTAGAATTGATTATTTGTATGTCACTTTACTTACAAACACGGCTACCATCGTGATTTCTAAATTACGAGGGGAATATTTTACTGAATATTTTACTATGGTAACCAAAACCGTAAAACTGATGGGTAAAAAAGAACCAATTCTTCTGTGTCTCTTAAATTCTTTTTTTCTCCCCTTTTTTCCTTATTTGGGATAGGTAAGGGGGAACCCATCTGAGGTTTTTCCTTCCCCTTTCATCCCTCACGTGTGACGTGCCCCGCGCATTGTACATGAAAAGTTATTTGCAATGCTCACCTGCTTGGGACTAAATCAACCCACTTTGTGGGAGATCTTGATATAATTTAGGAGCCGTTTCAGAGCATTACCACTGTCAATGGCCTCCCTGGCTCTATCCAGGGCTACAGATATGTCTTCTGTGCCATCAACTCCAAGCAAGTGATCCACCATTCCAGCATTCAAGACAATTCGATCATATGCTGGTCCCTTTTCTCCAGAGAGAGCTGCTAAACCCAATTCAATGTTCTTTGAGACCTGAAGTTTCAAAAAGAAAAAAAAAATGCCTGAAAAAAAAAACTTCAACTCTCGCCATAGGAAAAAAGGCTATATATAACAGAGGCTTCCTACCTGTGATGATATTACTTAATGGTTTAATGACACATTAACATTCCAATACACCATTAACAGAATAAACTCAGTCAAAGAACACCAAAAAGACAAGACCAAAGTATACAATTCTAAACAACTTCGGGTCCTCCATACGTTCATTGGAAAACTACTTCCACATATGCAAGGAGTAAAGATTGCTGCTATCATAATATTATGCAAATTACGTAATACAATATATAATATTCAAACATTGTGTTTGCAAGTTAAGTAGAGCTCAAGTCAAGTCAAAAAAAAAAAAAAAGTTAAGTAGAGCTCAATATAAAAGACCTCATCAAAGCCCAAGAAAAGATATATAGTATTAATATGACTTGGGTATGGAGTACTATAATGGCTCAGAAATTGGAACCACTAACATAGTTTTATTAGAGTTTTCCTCATTTTAATGGCTCAGAAATTGGAACCATCGCATATTTTTATCAGTTTTCCTCAGTTCGATTTCAGTCTATTCCTTACAGCTATTAACAGTACACTCCTATACATGGTTACACTCACAATTTATGCAGTGGACAAGGGGCAACCTTGAGCAGAAAGTAAAAGCAAATGTTGCCTCTGATGACCAATAAACATTGAAGAGCAGTCAACTAATCTACAGAGCAGGAAAGGTATCCACCGCATAGCATGACCAGGAAACAAAATAGAAGTATTGGCAGACCACAAGATAGAAAACAGGTTTCGGCAGGTGGCTTCTGAATTTTCAGAAAAACTGCATATATATTGGAAGAGGGACACAAAGGCTTTTCTTATTATAGAGGACATGATGAGAATATTAGAGTTAGTATATCATATCTTAGGAACAGACATTAGAGATATTTGAGAATTTATTTTAGTAAGGTTTTTTTTTAAGGTTTCTTAGCCTAAAAAAATCAAAATACTTGAGAGATTCTCTTCCTATAGGAATAAAAAATTCTTCAGGTTAACATACATAAGGGGATAGCCATGAGTATGGATTTTAAGTTTTTAATGGGTGATTATCAGGATTTATTTATTCAACCTTCTCTCTCCTACCCCTCTCCCTCTATCTTCAATCCTTCAAGCTTCCCCTTTTGCCACATAATCTGCTTCAGCATATGACCAGCAGTCGCTTTGTAAAAATTAATACCAAATAGTTTCTTAAACTGTCCCATATATGGTGGACCTGGCAAGGCTCTAACTCTCTGTATCAGCAGCAGCAAAATTTTGAGCATATTAATAGAGAAAGTGAATTGCAAGGATATTTCTATTAAGTTCCAGATAATGGATAAAACAAGACAAAATGGGGTAAAACCAAAAAAAAAATAAAATTCCCAGAACTATACCGATCTATCAGTTCTTGGTGTGTCTGTGGGTTGGAAACCGTAGTCCTTGGCATTGACCTCAAGACTAAAACCTTGACGTGTCACTCCTGCAATAAGAAATGACTATATGTTTATGTATCAGTCTAAGCTAATGCTTGGGGCAAAATTATCAGTTTGCTAATCAGAAACATGCATTGTGATAGTGTTGTCAATAAGCCTTTGAAAGAAAAACGAAAGTAAAAAGAAGAAAAATTATAGACTAATAGACATTCTAATCAAATAATTATTTAAGCACATAAATAATAGAACAAAACAAGGAGACCAAACACAGACCACCAAGTTCAGATGTCGATGAAATGTCTAGTGAACGGAACCCAGAACAGTAGTTCACAGGAAGTCCTCTAGTTGTGCTAGCTGATCGCAATCTCGTAGTCATTGAGAGGGCCCCTTCCTCTCCCTACAATATGAGCATAATCAAGGATACATGAAATGGCTTCTTTTACTGGGGTGTCAAACCTCTTTCAATATTCATATAATATATTAGGATTTAATAGCAGGATAAAACAATAACCTATAATACAATCAATAGTTTATCCATAACAATGATAGTTGTAAAAGTTCACAGTTCAAGATGTATAAAAGGTGAAATTACAACCTTCACCACCAAACCAGAATGCACACCCCTTCTTTTCATGAGCATTAACAATGGCTCTTTGTAACCTTCATGATAAAATCCAGCAACAATTGCTTCTTTACCCCTAGCCTGTTAAAAAATAAACAGTTTTCTAACTATATAAACAAATGATGACATCTGTCAAAAAGAAAAATGAAAAAGAAGGAAATGTTTTAAACTCCATTGGTTGGGCCAGTTCATTTTGTCTACCTGTGGTTTATAACCAAAAATACCTTTTCACCTGCTTGTGGTCCCTTCTATTCACTTCTGTTCAAGTTTACAATCAAAATACAGAATTTCATATAATTCAACCCCAATTTTATATCATCCTTTTATTTTCTAAATATTTGTTAAGTCTTATCTTGGTTCCGTTAACCTTACGCTTTCTATAAAAATGTGCTAAAAGTGAAGAAACTAATATTTAATCTTAATATATGTGTACTATGAGTGATTCAGAAGGAAAAAAAAATGTAAGCTCTTGGTAACAGCATCAATGGAGGAATACATGAGTAGGCTACAACCTACAACAATGATGGAGAAATAAGTTAAAGGAGGAAACTGTTACCCTGGTGCCTTTAATTCCTTTGAGCAACCAGAAGTTTTTACCAATAACTCCCCTTTTGTAATTTTCTCAAATTTCCAACATCAAATAAGACTTAAGTTTTTGAATGGTATAACTTGTTATCATTCCTTAGGCCAAAATCTTACCACATTGACGTATAATTTCTACAGAAAATTATTCTTCTAGAAAGTTAAAATGGTTCTAAAATTATTACAAAGTTATTTTACTGCATTATATAGCAACTTCCATGCACATAAATATGCAACTTCATATAAATTAAGAGAGATCAGGGATGATTAACAATAGATAAACAAAGTCAGAATCCCACCTTTACAAATTGCTGAACCTTTTCAGTTGTTGCAAGCGGAGGGCGTTTCTTTATATGCTCCCTTATCGTAATTAAAGAGTAGCTGCAGGAAAAAAAAAAGATTTTTAACACACTCCATTCCAATATTACTGTTATAACATATGTATACATATACATATCGATACCATAAAAAAACATTTCCAAAAATAGCAATATAATTTAGTAGAATAAGCTAGATGTGTACAAGTAGAGGAATAACCAGAACAGGACTAATTTAAAAATCCAATTATCTTTCAAAATTTTGAAAATTTCAAAAGAAAAGCATCAAAGCATTGGCTAGTAAACCTCCTCTACACTATAAAGTTGATACCACTAGTAATCCATGACTCGTATCTTGATTGACTAGTGGCTATTGGTTCTAAATCTGGTTCTTCTAACCAACTTCTCATTACCCGTCAGAAATTGCCCCGTCTAGTTCATAACTGTAGAACTGATTGCAAGACTTCTGGATTCCCAGAGCAACCACTGAGACACTTTTCACAAAGCATCATAGGCATTCTAATAGACCAGAAGTACTGAAAGTAATTGGTATTGGCAGTCTAACCAGAAAATACATTGTCTTTTAAATAGTTCCAACTTCAGGAAATTGACTTCTTGTGTCAGGAAAACAAACAACATCTACTTCTAAAAAAGAGACAGAAATCTCTCTTTAGATAAGAATAGCACAAACAAAGCTTAGACTAATAATATTTGGTGAGATTCTCATACAGAGATGGGTGAGCTTCACGCTGACTTACATAAGCAAAACCAACTTCATCATCCTGGAAAGAATAATGCACAAAGATATTATATACAGTGGCTAAACAAAGAGAGTGGGAAAAACATTATGGTGGTGCTACAAAATATTTGCAGGAACCAAAAGACCTCGAGAAGTTTCTTGGCCTTGAAAGGGGATAAGCGTATATTGGCCCCCATAAACTTCAACATCTGTTCTTCAGTTACACCCCCCTGAAAAACAAACAATAATAGTTTACACGAGAAATAAGATGATTTTCTATATGAATTTTGGAAGCAGATATTATCAAGAATGCAACACAATATCAAAGGACAAATTATCTTTAGTAAACACTATTAGTCAGTTCTGAGGATAGAATGTAAAAAAAAAAGCCTGATCATTGAACATCTTAGTTTGCTGATACAACAAACTAAATACCCAGGAGTGAGAAAAATTAACAAACCTTAGGTGGCATCCAATCTACACCATGAAGCAAGCAAGATTCTCCATAGCAAGATCTAACTGCAGCAACAAATAATGTACTCCTGAAATACCGTGTGTTCCCATCATAAGGTTCACCATAATGAGTCAATGATCTAACATCAGCAACAGGAGGGGAGCCTGAGAATCAACTTATGAAGATATTAATAGGGGAATCTGAATGTGAAGATTTAGTAAGTTACAGAATATGAGCTAGAATCAAATTGACTAATCAGATTAAAATTTCTACCAATTTCATCATCAAATGCAAGACAATATGCTTTTAGTTCACGATCAGTTTCCCTGTTCATACGTTGACCTATTAAAAATGCTGAAAGCAGTGCCTCACTTACTCCTTGTGGTTTTTCACCTCCCTCTTTGTAGGGAAGAACTTCCCTTAATACACCTTGGACTTCCTCAAATCCAAGATGGCCTCCAGCCAATACTTCCCTAAGAGCACCAACCAATCTCATTTCACTAGTGCCATTTCCAACATATTGTGGTCCAATTGAACTTCCCACCCCCATTATTGATCCTTCAGGGTCCGCTATGAATATTACATCAGGTGGAAGTGCTCTAACCAGAAGTGGCCAGAATGTCTTCATTGCATGTGTTTCCCCTTCACTCCATTGGGTAGCTTCTGGAAAGGCATTTGCACGGATTGTCATTGCAGCAAAAAATGCCCCAAGTTGTGCTTTAGAAACATTGTCTTCATCTTTGAGTTCTCCCCTAGCTAAGATTAAAGACAAGTGTACGAAGCAGTTTTAGTATTAGTAGATAAAGTAATCAGAAACACTAGTACATAAGATTTAAGCTTTTGATCCTTAAACCTTCAAATTTTATTTGTTATCACCAATTACCACCATTCAAGTTCAATGATTACTTGAGAGTTACAGATTTCACATGCCATTACCCATGACAGGTCTTATAACCAAACACGCAGAAGAGAATAAGTAGAAGAGAAATCAACACAGAATTGAGCGTGATTCAACCTACAGCGAACCATGTGCCTATGTTTCACTATGATAGATGAAGATTACAAAGAGTAGCCACTCAACACTCAAACCCTTATCCCAATACACTCACTGTAAAGGATGTGTTAACCTAACTACTGAATTGACAAGATGTGTTTCCCTCCACTTCCACCATATAATCTCCATGAAAATTCCTCGTTGGGTCGCACCGTGGGTTTTTCATATTGTCTCACATGTTCAATCAGGCCCAAAACTAAATACAAATCACTTAGAACAAGGGATAAAGTTAAGACCTTGAAGTGTGGAAACTAGGAAGTAGGAATTAAAGAAAGTCATTTTAGGATTTGGATCCTCTCTTTTTCCTCAAGAATAAGACAATGTCATATTATGGGAGAGAAAGAAACAACCGATTTATGTATGTCTTTTTCTCTCATAACATGACACTGTTATATTCTTAAGTAAAGGTAGAGGATCCAAACCCGTCATTTTATCAAGGCACCATCTACTGTGCCAACAAGGCTACCCATTTTCAGTTCAGCTCTTGCTTGGAGGATCTTACAGCTATGGAATCACTTTGTAGTTCATGAATTATTTCAAAATTTGGGAATGCACATAAAAAGGAAAAAAACGAGTAGGCAATTCCTAGGAGCAAATCACAATCCAAACAAACTTCACGCAAGTAAGCACAAACTATTGAAGTAAGGTCCCTTTCAGGAGAACAAAATCAACATGAACCTAGAAACTCTATGTTCACGGAAAGAAGAAAATAGCATCGATTTTGAACCAAGACTTTCACATGAAAGAAAGAACGACCTGATCTTAGAATTGTATCAAACACCCTAAAAGCTTGTTCTTCCCCGAGTGGTCGAGTCTGCGTAGGCCCAGTACAAACCCTAGCTTGGGCTTCCAACACCGTCTGATTCGGCTGGGGCAATGCTTGACTGCGATACGAAGAAGACAGCGCCAGATTCCGAATGTCAAACTCGCGAACCCCTAATTGTTCGAAGGTGGCCGAATCCAACGTAGCTTTCACCGTCAGAGACAGCTTTCGCCCAATCCAGCGACCACGATCTCCGGCGCAGAGTTTCGGAAATGGCTGAAGCCGAGATCGAGTGGAATTTCGAGGTTTGTTGGCGAAAATCGAGTTCGCGGGGGAGAGAGAAGGTTCTGGATTAAGCAGGACTTTCATGGCGAGAATAGCTGTTCCTCGTCTATCTCTCTCTGCTTGCTGCCTTGGACAGTCCGCTAAGGAGCACAAATGGAGATCGTGTAAACAAAAGCTGGGGAACACGTTCGGACCCCCACCTTTGGAAGACATAAACCCCAATTATAGTGCGCTCGAAGTTTTTTTTTTTCAGAATAATTATTTATCCTCTTATCCTATCTTATGTTTTTTATATAACTAAACTTTTAATTTAAATTTTTAAAATTTGGGTCAACATCATTTTAATTTTTTAATATGATATTTGATATATAAAAATAATAATTCAATTTCATGTTTATCCCATAGAATGAAATATTTTTATATTTGTTTAAAAAAAAATTATAAAATAGTGATTTCATTCCATGCTCTAGTTCATAAAATCAAGAATGGAACATAAATTCATTCTCTTCTAAAAAGATAAGATTAAAATTTCATACTTCATGAAATAAGATTAAAATTATTTATTCTTAATATACTCTTAAAATTTTTATAAAATTATACTTATTGTTCTTCTTTTTTAAATAAAATATTATCTTTCTTACATTTTAGTTTATGGTGTAATTTTTTATGATTAAGTTTTATGTATTTTATTATTTATTAATTTTGGTGATATTTTAGTTTATTAATATAATTTTTACTTTCGATGTAAATAATATTTATTCTAATTAAATTATAAAAAAAATTAAAATTAAATATTATTGTTAATATTTAAAAAAAATTATTATAAAGAGTATTTATGTCATTTATATCAACTTTAATTTCATTTTACAGTTATTCTATATACCAAACAGTGCAGTAGTTTGGAAAAATATTTCATTCTAAAAATTATCAAACTGTACATTAGGAATGATCATTCTATTATATTTCATTCTATTCCATTCCTATTCAATTCTGATTCCATAGAATTATCATTGCGTATACCAAACGTTAACTAAAAAATATCAAAATTAATTTAGTTTTTAAATCATAGAATATGGTATTATTTTAGTTTTTAAAAAAAATTAATATCAATTTAGTCCTTTAATTATTAAAAATTTCATCAATTTAATCTTTCAATTATATAAAATTGACATTAATTTAATCATTCAAGCGTAAAAATTATATTAATTTAGTACTTATTTATACACGGAATAATTATTTTAATGTCACTTTATAAAAAATTAAAGTGATATCGATACAATCTTTAAAAAATTAAATTAGAGGCTTATTTTTTTTATATTTTTAAGGTATTCAATGTTAACATTATTAGAAAAAAAATTTAAAAAAATATGACCAAATTCGGGCACATGTTAATAAAATTCCTTTTATATTTAAAATTTGTTTATCTTTCTCTAATATTTTTGTCCATGACAGGATAAGATAAGATTCTAATACGTATAATAAATATGTGTCTTAAAGACACAGATAAAAAAATAAAAATTTTATTTTTTATTTTTTATTAAATTATCTTAATTATTTAAAAGATATTCAATGTGTTACAAATTTTTAAGACATTAAAATTTTAAATTTTTTGTTTAATAATTTTTAATTTTAATATCTTAATCTATATTTTTAAAGCACACGTTAACAAAATTTTTATCATCGTTTGGTATAGTAAAAAAAAAATAAGAATGAAATATTTTAATTTTCTTATTTAATAAAAAAATTTTGATAATAAACATTCAATTTTCAAAAAAATATTTTTTTTTATTTATAAAATACTTATTTTATTATTTATTTTTATTTATTTTCATTTTTATTTTTATTTTATTTTATGTTTTTCTTTTCATGATATCATGTATGCACTCAATTTAAGAAAAATTGAGGGAACGATAGGTGCGGTGGCTGTTAGAATTAGATTCAATTGTTTCCATGTACTCGGATATGTCGTGCTTTTTAAATTGGTTGACGAAAATTTGGATTTAATACGTGGCATACTATAATTGGATAGACAACTACAAATCGTTCATGTGGTAGAGCACCGAAGAATTCTTCGTTGGTCTCGTTGCGATTGAAAGCTCACCTAAGTCAGCGGTCGGATGTAATGGAATATCGGGCGGCTGAGTAAACGGAAAAGAAAAAGAGTTGTTTGACACCATCTTTGTGTGAATTGTTTATGAAAATCTTTTTCTTTTTTTGGACACGATTATGAAAATCTGACTCATCTTGCTTTCTCTGTTTGATTTTCGGTGCTGTAAATTTTAACTTGCCTTTTTTTATCATTCTAAAATATATGTTTGACATAAAATAAAAATAAAGATAAAAATTTTATGAAAGAATTTTATTTATGAAATTTTTATCTTAATTTTTATTCTTATATTATTATGATGTTAAGAATATGTTTGAGTAGGCCTAAATATATATTTAGTAATTAGTATAAAGTATAATTGGATATACAGGCTAACTTAGCTTGGCCCAACCCGTTATAGGCTAGCATTAAACTGGCCAAATCAGGTTGCCTCATTTAATGACAAGATCAGGATTTGTTTTTTTTTTTTAATCTTAAAATAAACATTTTAAATAATATAAAAAAATTAAATAAAAAATAAATAGACTCACATGTGATCTGTCATCACTCATTAAAAATGTAATTTGTTTACAAAATTTATAAATATTAAAATATAAAATCACTATCCTATCAATAATCAATATATATATGCCTAAAACATTAACATTTAAACTTTAATATATTCTAATTACAAGTTCTACCATCACCATTCTATTAAAAATAAGTAAGAATAGAAGGAAATAGAAATTATTTAATTCAAACACTATTTAAATTTAGACTTGTAAAGTGTAAAGTTAGTAGAAAACAAAAAAAAATTTTGAGGCACTGGCCAACATGCGGGCCAACCCAATCTAACTTGAGCGTTAAACGGATCGAGTTTTTGGACCCATTTTTTAAAAGGCCTTACAAATTATCTAATTCTAACTCTTTATGTTTACGGGCTAAATAGGTCGGCCTATAAGCTTTGGGTTCATTTACCCAGCTCTAGTATGGAGTAAAAATAAATGTGAACATTTTATGAAAGAGCCTCTCATTTATGAAATTTTTATTATTCATAAAATTTTTATTTCTATTTTTATTCTTATACCATACTAATCATAATAATGTATCTGAATATACATTTACACCACCTAAATGAGCTTTTGGAAGCTTAAATGAGTTTTTTTTTTTCATTTTTTGCCTTATTTATTTTAATGTTTGCATAATTTTTTAAACATAATTTTGACATTAACATTTTGTTTGGATAAGGGAAGAAAATGGAAAGAAAAAAATAAAAAAAATAAAGAGAAAAGAAAATAAAGAAAACATTATATTTTCTCTCTTAATTTTGGATCAAGAGAAAAAAAAATGAAAAATAATCTTCTCTTTTATTTAGTTGTGTAGAAAAATAAGATAAAAGAAAATATAATTATATTAAATAATCAAAAAGTCCTTATTATATTATAAAATATTAGCAGGACAGTCGAAGAAAAAAATTAAAAGGATGGATAAATTGTAATTTTGAACAAAACACCTCTCTCTCACTCGTATTCTTCGCATCAAGGAGGAAAAAAGATTTACATGAGACCCACCCTTAACTTTCGTCCCCTTTTCCCTTCGTATTTCAAACAAAAGAAAACGTTAAAGTTAACTACTTTTCTCTTCCTCCAACTCTTTTTTTTTTTTTTCAAAATCACACCATCCAAGCACATGGTAAAAATTTACTTGACCTGAAATAATTATTTTTTATTTTTATATTAAATATAATTTTTTGTTAAATATAAATCACTTTATTTAAATTTATTTTTATTAAAATTAAATTTATAAAATTAAATTTATTTAAAATTAAATTTATTTAAAATTAAATTTTACAAAATCTAATTCTACCGTACACAAATCCTATATCTCATTTATAATAATAATAATAATAATAATAATAATAATAATAATAATAAAATACATCAATCAACTCTCGACTCATCTTGAACTCATAGTTATATCCTAATTACATTTTTATGCTCATATGTCTTAACTCTCGTTTCAGACATTGTTTGAATGAGCATATTAACTATAATAAATATTTATTAAATATTGTAGAGTTATTTGGATAAATGTATTAAAATAAAATTTCAAATCCGTTAAGCTATCTTGGTATTATTTTTATAAATTAATAATTGAAACTTCTAAAAATAATTTTTTTTTACTAAAATAACTTTGACGTGTAATTGTATTCATAATTTTTTATTATATTAGTTTTAATAAATTTTTAAAATTTTAAACAATTCATATTTTTTGCATAACCAATTTTTAAAGAAGCTATTTAAACATGATTTATGACTCATTTGAATAAGTTTTTTTATTCAAAAAAGATATTTTTTATGAGTTTTTTTAAAAAGATCTTTTAAAAAAAGTAAAAAATATTTTATGTTTGAAGTAATATTTGAGAAGTATATTTTTTATATTTGAACAATTTTTTTATATTATAAAAAAGATCTTTGTTTAAATGTACAAAAATCTAGCATTTAAAAAAAGTACTTCTGCTTTTTCATGTTTCAGCTTTTTTTAAAAAGATTCATCTAAACATTCTAAAAAGTAAAAAAAAAAAGTACTTTTTTGTTTCAAAAAAATTTTTTTTTTATAAAAAAAAACACATCCAAACAAACTCTTAATTTATTTTAAGTTGAATTTATTGTAATAGAATTTATTTAATAAATTTCACTTGAATAACCATTTATTTTAAAGTGTTTATTCAAACAGGGTCACGCTTCTCTTTGTTTTAGGGCCATGACACTAAAGGTTTTTTTTTCTTTAAAAAAAATCCTCCAACTTGATCCTCAAATAAAAATATTAAATTTCATTAAGTTGGTGCCTAAATTTTTAGTTTTGTCCAACCTAAGCCCAATCAATAAAAAATTGTAACCAAGTCATTAGATTTTTTTCATTAATAGATTCTATTAGAAGTAGCGTTATGAAAACTAAAAAACCATTAATAGGTCACACTCAAAAACTGGAAATTTTAAAATTGGTGTAAATACCAATGAATTTGTTAACCCGTTCAAATTAGACATGGGTCGACCCATTAAAATGATTATGAAAATGGAGATAGATTTCAATTCTGCACTCTTGCACCTTGCCTATATACATAACTCCTGATGATTTCAATTCAATGTATCTTTGGGTAGACCTTGCACTATAGAAACTGATTTTTAGAATTCAAATGTAATTTTTTTATTTTTGTGTTAAATATAATTTTTTTTAAACATAATAAATTATTTTATTTTAATTCATTTTCCATTAAAATCAATATTATAAAATCAAAAAATTTAATTTAATTTTGATTTACAATAAAATTTTATATTATCATTTAATTATAAATTATTAAATAATTAAAAAAATTTAAATAAAATAATAATTATTTAAAAAATTAAATATTAAGTAAAATATAATTAAATAATAATATAAAATTTTTTATACTGAATCAAACTTAAAATCAACAAAATCACGTTCCAAAGAAAACCTTAAAAAAGATATGATTTAAATTAAGGGCCCCCGTCCGTCCAGCGACAATATGCAATCGGGTCAGCCAGTTCAAGTTAACGGATCCGCGGGTGTTGGAGTTGGAGTTCACCTCATATAAAATGGGTCCACTGGTGGCTCTTGCTGGTTCAAACTTGAAACTGATTGTACAGAGAGCCAAAAAAAAATGGCGGGCTCTCTCGCAGTGATACCAAGCAACGCCATTGAGAACTCGTCCACCATAATCAGAGACCAGTGGGAAATCTGCTTCGCCCGCTTCTTCCCCTATCCTACACCAGCCTCCGCCTCCTCTGCCGCAGCCGCCGCCGCCGATCTCGTTCCTCTCCCTCCTCGCCTCAGGAATCGTCGTCCCACAGGCAACTGGATCTCTTCCTCTTCCGTTGCTTTTCTCCGCCTCGTCAACGACTTCTCTAACTCCGACGTCGTCCTCACCGTCTCCTTCAACGCCAAACTCCTCGTCAGTCCTCCTGTCTCCTCTCCTCTCCCCTCCTCTCAACAGCATCTCCAAAACATAGTCTATTTCTTTTTTCCATTTCAGTTGTGCGTTTATGGTAGGATTGAGTTGAATCGATTTTTTACTCTTCTGATTTCTTTGTCGAAAAGATAAATTGCGAGCGACTTTCAAGAATTCGTTGACGATTATCCTCTTTTGTTGATGTGATTTTTTTTTTTATCGTTAGCTTGTTTGATTTTTTTTTCAAGTCATTAGGCTTTTCTGGCATAAGATTTTTTTTTTTCCAGTTTCAAGTTCACTTCAAATGTGCTTGCACATTCATTTTGCACTTTCATTTTGTTCTTTGTGCGCTTGTTTGCATGTAACATGTATGTATTTATGCATTTATGTGCAGCGATAGACACAGATAGATTGAATATAACTGCTTCAGCTAAGAATAGGTGTGTGTCTGGATTAGCATATTTTACTTTCAGAAAAACTTATAATCAAAGAAAGCTTTTGACTGAAAAATAAGCTAATCCAAAGTCCAAACATCAGTCATTGCTACTTTATCAACCTTCTCAAGAATTTTTTCTTATTCCTTTTTGAACAATTTTCTTCGAAACAAAAGCAATTTGTCGGACAAGAACATGTTTCAAATTTGAAATTCTGAGCTGTGTTGTATAACATTTGACAGGAAGAGCACTATGTTTCCAAGCTGCATTTTTCCTGGCCTCAGGTGTCATGCGTCTCTGGATTTCCTGCCAGGGGCATCAGAACTATACTAGTGAGCTACAAAGATTCCGTTGGCGAGGCAAGATTGTTATACATTCTTTATATTTTAGTGTTGCGTACGATAGGAGGTTGATATTCTAATTGATTTTCATGTGTTGTGAATAAGTTGAAGTAAACTCATTTTGTCCACCTTGGGTGGTTTTTCTGATAGAACAAATTATGTCGGAATGCACTGTAGTAGAGTTGTTAAGTGCATCTTTAACTTTATAGGGTCATATGTAAATTGTAAACGCTGAAGGTAAGTGTCATTCCCCTCTTTATTCTTGTTGATGATTCGCCATAATCTTCTATTGTAACATCAGTAACAAACGGGAAGTACACTGTTGATTCTAATCATTCTGATCGCAACTTTTTACAAATATCATAGTTGGTTCACATCCCAGTTTGCTTATGATTTTTGCATTTTGGTGGGTTGCTAGGGTGTGACAGGATTGTTAATTCATTGAAACACCTAAAATCTGGTTCCGCACGTAGCTACCTTTTTCAGACAGACTATTATGGAGATTTTCTTGGCCAACAGACTATGAAATAGACAGTTACTGCAAGCTTTACATTGCTATTTTCCCTCTTTGGCAGATTCAGAAGTTTGCTATGCGGTTTCCATCAATCTATGAAGCACAGTCATTTATCAATGCTTTGAAGGTGAAACCCTGATTGCTCATCATAATATAAGAATCATCATTCACCAAAAGTACATGGAATCAGGGGCTGGACTTCTAAAACCATCTTCTTTCCTTGTCAATTCTTTGATGATTATGTTCCTTTCCCAGGAGATCCTGAAAGAGAAGGGCCCAGAACCTTTAAATACTGACTTTGGATCTGAAATTTCTTCACAGTCCGAGTTCATGTCATCAACCAAGCACTCCCACAGGTAAAAAGAAGTTTTTTGTGATTGGTCAGGTTATATTGGGAGGATCGGGAGGATGTGGCTCTGAGTAATTATGCCTCGATAGATTGTTAATTGTCAGTCTATGCTTAGTACACAACTTTTCACTCCTGTTTCTCATTATCTATATCGAAGTTTCAGTTGGCTTAGTTGTGATGGAGAATAATTACTGAGCCTTGCCGTATTTGTAGAGCTTGTGAGGAGTTGAGCTTGATGACTACGGTTGACACTTACATTCCACAAATGCCACGAAGGATGAATGATGAAGGAGAACAGCATTCAGGCACCCAAGAAAAGGAAACAACTCCTGATCACAACTTTGAAGGGATCCTCCCAGCCTTGCCACCCAGTTTTGCCACACTACTGATGGATTGCTCTGAGATCAACCATGGTGGGTGATTTTTTCGTTTTAACAAAATATTTGTTCTGATTTAATACCACAACCTATTTCATTTTGATAAAATCATGTCTTGCAGCTCAACCAACTGCTTCCAAGGACATTGATCTCAAGTCCCAAATTGTGGTACATATCTTAAATTTTTGCCAAGACTGGCTGATGCTTTTCATCACCAAAATTTAATTGAAATGGTGCTCATTATAATATAAGCTTTCTCTAAGATGAGAATATTTTGGAACTGCATATTCTCTACTGATAATTTGTTGTTCCATTCCATGATATTTGTTTTCCTTTGATGCAGAGGTACATGGAAGATTCTTCCTTCCAAGGTGGGATTCCCTCTTGCTTATTGCTTTTCTCTCTTACATTTGTTAAATCTGATGCATCATTTTGTTTATTTAGTTATTTTGTCTTTTTTTCTTCTCTCCAGTCCTAAGGTAGAACTTGAGAAGAAAACCCTGAAAATTTCTTATTCTTCTTTGGCTTGAACATGAATATTTTTATGCAGCACATAGTTTATTTACCTCGTATAGGTGGTAGTTTTAAGTTACGCTCTTTATGCTTATCAGCTTATGTATTGTTGGAAGTCTGAACTTGAACTTGTGCTATATCCATTCTATTGTCAATATTGCATGTTCTGCTACATTTTATGTCCAAAAAATATTTATGTTTCCATTTTCATGCTATTAGATATGTTGGTTAAGGTGGAGAAAGTTATCAGCGAAATTGGGGGTGATATGTCGCTGTAGTTGTCCACGGCATTGAAAAGGACATCCAGAGCAGCTCAGCATCTCTTCCTGGTTACTGAAGCATGGTGATCTTCACCATATTCTGACTTAACAATGTATACTGTATAGTCTGTCCAGCAAATAGCAATACCAGAAGAAACACAATGTATGATATATCAGTGTTTAGCTATTAAAATCATGTCAACCGATTTCTGTCTAAATAATTTTAGTTTGAAAAGCGATGCGAGAAAAATTTTTACCAATCCAGTTTGAAAATCTTGACATTGAGCTTATAATGACTGTGTGTGTGTGTAGCATAATCGAGGCAATCGCATCCCCGTTTCCTATTACGGCCAAATTCTTTTGAAAAACACAATATAATTTCCAAGTTATTCTCATCTCAATGACACATGATTGAGTGAGAATATATATATATATATATATATATATATATATATATATAAAAGGCTTACCTGCTTATGTTGCTACAACTTTTGGCTATAATGTATTGACAGAAAAGAAAGATGAAAGACAAAGTCAACTAGCTAACACCACATTGGCATTGTAAATTTTGCTCTAGGGGAAAAGTGTGAAGCCACCTTGATCTAGCTCGAATACATTAAAAAAGTAAAGGTAAAAAAAAGTTTCTTGAGACTATGTTGTTTCTTGGATTCAATGGTTGATTACTTAAAAATTTACAACACTCGTCACTTGTCAGGTGTATGAAGATACAGCATTCGAAGCAGACGGGGATAACAAGGACTAGGGACATGACAACCAAGTGCCAGCTTGCTGAAGTAATTGTAACAAGTTCATGATAAGAAATACAATTTTGAAAAAATGTAGTCTAGATTGTAAAGACCTCAAACTATTATTTTTGCTAAAATCCTACTGTGACATTCCAATAATATGGTCACTGTCACTATTAATTGAGTTATTGACATTTTTTTCTATCAATTTATTATGTGAATATTCATATTTTTCTCTACTTGAATATTTTTATATATTTTTTTGGTCTTATTTGGATATATATGAAATTATTTTTTTTTTGTGTGAACGAAAAGTATACTTTTAAGAATTAAACTGCAGTTCTCATGTCTGAAGATATAGCTCATTTTTGTTACGCTAACACTTTGTAGTATATGAAATGATTCTATTTGAAGCAATATAAATTTTGGTTAATTTTGATTCATTGTCAATGTAAAAGTTTTATATTATCATCTAATTATGTATTATTATATCATTATAAGAATTTAATTATAATAATAACTACTTTAAAAAACTTTTTTTAATAATGTGTCAATACATAATTGAATGAATAACAATGAATTAAAATTAAACTCATAAATTTTTAGATAATAAATCAATTAAAAAAATATTAATCACCTAATTAATATTAACCTGATATTTGGAGGATCAAAATAGAATTTGTTTATTTTTATCTCAAATTATGTGGGGATTAGGGAGGCGGGAGGTGACAGTGAGGCATTTTGACACAAGATATTGTACATTACCACCAAGCTATAAGTATGAAGAAACATGTTAATAGATGAAAAGAAAATGGAATCACGCTTGCCATGAGTCCCTCTCATAACATTAAACTTAATATAGCATCTTTTTCTTCATAAAAATATGCACTTGGTTCTAGAGAAATGGGATTTTCATCCTTTATACTCTAGAGTTGTTAATTATGTACAAAATCAAGCTCGAAGACCGTTTGGTAACATCTACTTAACTTATGCCACGCGTGTTAGCACAAGATCAAGATTCAAGTGGCACAAAACAAGTTAAATAGGGAAAAGTGTGACCAGTGATGGCACCACATATATAACCCATACCTTTTCTTTGTTTTTTTCTGGGGGAGGGGGGAATGTAACCTACGGCTTGCAGTTTGAACTGGATATATTTGGCTTGTACTGCCGCCAGATATTCCAAAAAATTGCCCCCATCCAGCCATCCTCGTATGTTACAGTCCGCAGACAGGTATTATAGGCAGACAAAGAATTGTAAACATCGAGCGGTGATTCGCGATTTCCACAGTAACATTGTAACTCATACAGTTCAGTGAAAACAAATCGTTCACTCTAATATAAGATTATATTATAATCATGGCTTAATTCCAATTTTGATTCAACTATTTTAGCAAAATGAATGATTTAATTTTTTATTTTGAAATTAAGCTATTTAATTCTCTATTTTGACAAAATAAATAATTTTATTCCTTCCGTCTATATGTCGTTAAAAATTAAAAAAAAAACGTTGGCATGACATTAAAAATTAATTTTTTTTAAATAAATATTTTAAATATTTTTAATATACACATAACTTTTTAAATACTCAAATTAACCTTAATAATAATAATAATTTTTTATTAACCTTGTTTGTATTAAAATTAATTTAGGTATTTAAAGAGTTATATTATGTATATTTAAAATGACCTATTTAAAAATAAAAATAAAAATTTTAAAGTTATATTAGCATTTTCTATTAATTTTTTTTATGGCACATTGACGAAGAAATTAAAACCGTTGATTTTTTTAAAATAAAAAATTAAATCATTCATTTTTAAAATAGAATACGAAATATTTATTGAATTTAAAATAGAGAAGTAATTAAGCTATAATCATCGTTACAAGTTAATGCTGAGTTTGACACCCACTTCAGAACCTATAAGAAAGTGGGTCGCAGAACACAGTTTATATCAATCTAGGCGACTAAAAATGTTTTTTTCTCACAACCAAATACTGACAAGGGCAAGAGGTGCACTTTGAAACTTGTTCATGGCATTGCTCCTTAACCAGGGAAGTTTCATGATCACAAGTCACAACTATGGCTTCACTTAGGCAGCTTCTTGCTCTTTTTCTCCCTCTGCTGGCAACTTCATTTACTGGAGTTTTTGCCTTTGAAGTTTCAATCAAAACAACTTACCTGGCCCCTTTTGATTGCTCTGCAAAGATCAGGACATGCAATGCCTCACTCTACCACATAAACCTAACTCTCCAGATTGAAGAAATTGCCTCCTTTTACTCTGTTAATTCCTCCCAAATCAAACCTATAATGTATGGCACCAGACAAGATTACCTCATAACAGTACCTTGTTCTTGCAAAAACACCAATGACCTTAGCGGATATTTCTATGATACAATCTACAAGGTGAGGCCAAATGACATTTTTATGAATATTTCAAACCTATTTTACAGTGGGCAAGCTTGGCCTGTTAATGGTGTATTGCACCCAGATGAGAATTTAGTCATACATATTCCATGTGGGTGTTCAGAAGATGACTCTCAAATGGTTGTCACTTATACAGTCCAGCAGAATGATACAACAACATCGATTGCTAATCTGCTAACTTCTACAGTGGCCGGCATTCTGAGCATGAACAAAGTTCTGGCTCAGAACCCCTCACTTATAGATGTTGGTTGGGTTCTATTTGTTCCCAAGGAATTGAAAGGGCTTCCACTTTCCAACAGAGAAGGTGATTTCATTATACATTATATTTAATTATTTACTTTCTCCTGTAAATTGTGTGTTAGTTTAGTTTCAGAACTTGTCATTTAGCTTATTAGCTATATGCCTCTGTTTGTTAGATATTAGAAATTACTGCATGATGATTTCACAACTCAAAAACTGCATTGAGCTTACATTGATTCAGCAAGTTTTGAACTTTGATCAATAGCAGTGATATACTTCCATTTGAAAATTCAGTCCAGCAATAGAACTTGTATATTAAGGTTAACAATCTCAATAATTGTTCGGAGGTTTTATAGAAACACCGTTTTAGATTGATTCTTTTATTAATGCTACAAGCTCTCAAAGCCACCATAATTTTCCATTTTTGTGCCCCCTCTTTGTTTAACCATCAAAATGGTTGCTGAATATGAATGATAACTATTTCAATGATCTATTTCCACTTCATCTGATAGTGTTTCTCATGGTTCAATCTTAGAAACTGGTTTATGTGGGTAATGGACTTGTATGTTTCACCAAATGATGATCACTGACAAGGTGAAGTTTGGCAAGATAGTTTGCATAAAAATAAATTAATTTAAAACAGATGCATTTGTGTTAGCAGTCACTCTAAATGTTGATTTCTCTTTCTTTGGTTTATCCCCTGTTGGCAGAAAAGAAGCACAAGTGGATAACAATCATTGGCATCTTAGCGGGCGTGACATTACTTTCAATTATTACAATGATCGTTCTCATTCTCATTCTCAGGGGAAATAGAGCCTATCAAATCCGCAAAGAAGATTCAAACGCTGTCTCCAAAAGATCAATTGCCAATAGAACAGTTCCCTCAAGGAACCTTAACCTTCATAAAGAATATATGGAAGGTAATTTACAATGAAATTTTGGAAACATATGCAACTTATGATTCAAACATACAAATTTTGAGTAATAATCTTGATATGGAGACTGAAAGAGAAAGACTATTGCTTATTCATGGTAAATATTGGTGCAGATGTAATGCCACTTGAATCAGAAAGGCCAGTAATATATAATCTTGAGGAGATCGAAGAGGCTGCAAATAACTTTGATGAAACCCGAAGAATTGGAACTGGTGGATATGGGAGTGTGTATTTTGGAATGTTAGGGGAGAAGGTATGCAAATCTCATCTAGATTCTTTAATGGTACTCAACAATGCAAGCATATCCTTTTCATGTGCTTACAAAAACTTGAAGAATATTTAACTTTCAGGAGGTTGCTGTGAAGAAGATGAGGTCTAATAAATCTAAAGAGTTCTATGCAGAACTAAAGGTCTTGTGTAAGATCCATCATATCAATATTGTAAGTAATATCTCTGATGAAGTGATCTTTGACATAGTCTTAAAGATCTGATGTTTGAATATATTACAGATATAATCACTGTTGCAGGTAGAGCTGTTGGGATATGCCCGCGGAGAGGATCATCTCTATTTGGTGTATGAGTATGTTCCAAATGGATCTCTCAGCGACCATATTCATAAACCATTAATGAAAGGTATATTGGGTCCATGATCTCTTTGCCTAGTAAAAGTAAACCTAAGAGACTTGTTTGAAAAAAGCCGTAGTCCCAGAATAATTAAATAAGGTGAATGATTAGTATGGGCCACAAGGCCAGACCTCCAAATAGTGCAGATAATAGGGATGGTTATGTGGTCTTCTTTTATTATGGTATTTGCAGGAGCATCATATATTGATGATTTTTTCACTTGTAATTATAAAAAATGCAAACTAACACAAAGATTAGGAAGGAAATTAAATAGAAGTAACATCAAAGTAATGTTCATGACACCATTGTCTGAAGGTTCAATTCCAAGATGCTAAGTAAACTACTAGTTCAGGTGTACAATATTCCTGTTAGTACAAGGAAAAGTCAAGTATGTTTAGATTCATATCAAGAAACCTAAAAGCATGGTACTGGAACAGGCTACCAGCCTCTTTCTTGGAGTGCTAGGGTTCAGATTGCACTGGATGCAGCAAAAGGTCTTGAATACATACATGATTATACAAAAGCACAATGTGTGCACCGTGATATAAAGACTAGCAATATTCTTCTTGATGAGCAGCTCAGAGCAAAGGTACTTATCTCTTCAGTTCTTTTACTCAGTTCTGCTTAAAATGCCTCTCTTTAAATTGTTTTTTTCATGGACAATTATCAATAATTTTATATTAGGGACACGTTAACCTGAATCATCTGTTCAATTTAGTTGTCATAAAATAACATGCATATATAGTTTAACAAAACAAGATGCTCTTCAATCATTGTACTTGTCCTTTTAAATATACCTTTGCTTTTTCTCATCAGAAATACAGCTAACCAAGGATTTCAGGAGTAACTTGCTGGAGATGGAGTTATTTCATTTATTTGTAAAATATAGTTGTGAAAGTAACACTACATCAATTCTGTGTACTTCATAGTTCACATCATTTGATTGACATGTTGATACCAAGGTAGCAGATTTTGGACTTGCAAAGCTGATAGAGCAAACCAACGATGAAGATTATATATCAACAAGGCTTGTTGGAACTCCGGGCTACCTGCCACCAGAGTAGGTTTTATGATTTTCAATCATAACTAGGCTTTTGGTGCACTGAATGGATAAACAACTTTCATGCTATCATTAAGCTCAAGCAGAGAAAAATTACTCCCCATTTGATTTACTTATGACATTATTTCTTTTTGCCCTTTAAGATCTGTGAAGGAGCATCAGGTGACCCCAAAAACCGACGTGTTTGCATTTGGAGTGGTTCTGTCAGAGCTGGTAACTGGGAAACGTGCACTATTTCGAGACAGCCAAGAAGCCACCAAAATGAAATCACTTATTACAGTTGTAAGTCAAACTCTTTGTTGAGAAAAAATTTAAAGGAGGGGGTGATGGTGGGGGAATTGGATTCAAGGTTGAAACTGTTGACAGTATTTAAATGACATCCAAATTTCTTTGCTGAAATTGGAGTTTACTCTCATTCACAGAAACCTTGCTCTGCAGTTGACTGATTACTCTGATATACATCTGTTTTACTGTTTTATAAGAAAGAAAGCTTAGCTTTCTTTTCATCACATTCAGGTTAATAAAATATTCCAAGATGATGACCCAGAGACTGCTTTAGAAGATGCCATAGATAGGAATCTTCAAGGTAGCTATCCTATGGAAGATGTCTACAAGGTTAGATTCAATCTAGAAACATCTATCTCAGTAATCTCATGTACCTAGCTCCCCTTTAACTTAATTTCTTTATACAGAGTCAAAAGGGGAAAAAAAACTTAGTTTAGACACTGGGTATATAGTAATTGGGCATATTCCTGGGGAGGACAACCTTGTAAGTTTTCATATATTTGTCTGAGTATCCATTACATGCATATAAGAAGCCAAGCATCTAAGAAAAATTGTATTCCTCAAAGAAAGATATTTGGTATTGTATCTTTAGGTATATCAAGAATCACATTATGCTTGCTTTGGCTGAAACTTTATAGACGGGGAAAAGGCCAAAAAAGACTCTAACAGATGCTTCTTAAACCAGTAAACCAAGCCAAATGACATAAATGTTAGGAAGAAGAACAAATATTATATGAGAAGGGAAAGAATGAGCTGCTTTAGACAGATTCAAACAAGAAGGCTACCATATCTTTTGTTTGAAGAATATACCAAATTTACTGTGTGCTTTCAAGATCCCAATTGAAGACATGACAAACAATCACTGATGCAGGAAAGCGAAATGGAAGCTTCAAAGTTGCTTTTGTTATTATTATTTTATTTATATGTGGATATTGAATGCCTCTTCCTCTAGGCCATGAGTTGTTTACAGATAGTACTGTGTCCATGAATATATGCACGAGTTCATTCTTATGTCATTATTATTATGCATATATGTACCAATATATGCTTCCCTCTCATATCATTCTTGCAGATGGCAGAAATAGCCAAGTGGTGCTTGCAAGAAGATCCAGTGGAAAGGCCTGAAATGAGGGGTGTTGTTGGAGCATTGTCACAGATTGTGATGTCCTCAGTAGAGTGGGAGCATCACTAGTTGGAAACAGCCAGATCTTCAGTGGGTTATTTAATGGAAGATGAAGACTCTTGCTTGTAATTGCTATTTGAAGTCACTAGTAGTAAAAGAATAGTTGTCTTTAATTTGCTGGGTTAATATGTTATCCTGTTGTATTTAGTCAAATGCCATTGCTAACAACATTATCTTTAAAAAAAAGATGCAAATATAAACGGTATATAACGAATTTTTGTGCTACTCAATGAATTTGACAAGACTTACTAATAGAGATATAAAACTAATAATGTGTTTTTAACTAACAACTTAAGTTTTTAGAATAATTAATTCATGATATTACCATATATAAACAAAATATAAGCCACGGTGAACAAACAAGATTGGCTACAACTACACTAGAGCAGTAAAGGACACACGAGTTCTTGTTGTTGACGCCAAAAACACAATTGTAAAACTTAACAACGACAACGACTAGACAAGACAAAGTCCCAAGTCATACTAAACAAAGTTTTAGAGAATGATGTGAAAAATAAGTAAAACTATAAGAATAAATATACAGTAAACCTATCTAAAATTACATGCATAAAGTATATTAATTTTTTTTGGTAATAATAAAGTAAAGTATGTTAATTTCATTTTATTTTAAAATTGCAAAGTGCTATATAGTATATGATTTTAACAAGAAAATAATTTTAATATGGGTAAGGTGTTGCTAGTTAAAGCATTCACAATTCTTTAAATATTTTTAAGAATTTAGTTTTGATCCACTGTCAGTACACTATCATTCAATTACATTTTATCAAGTTTATGACTTTTTAGGTATTTGTTATTTGTGTCAAACTTTTTTTTATTATAATTTTACAATGTATGATTGAAAGATACTATAAAATTTTTTACATTAACAATAAATAAAAATTAAACTCTAATTTAAAATTAATGTCTATAATTATGATATATTGAATTCGTAGTATCTATCCAAATAAGAACATATATAAGTTTATGATAACACTAGAAAAAAAAAAGCATACACATGTTTGCATAATAATAAGAAATGAAATAGAAAACATATTATTTTTAAAATATGTAACTAATAAAAATAGATATGTTACAGGAGAAAAAAAAACAAAATATAAGAGAATGATGAAAAAATTGAGGAGACACAAAAATTGGAAAAAAAAACAAAGGCACAAAGAAAGAACATAAGAGATTTAGAATATTTTTTCATATAATTTTCGGTCATATGACTTAAAATCAACATGAAAATTACAAAAGTCATAGCTATGTTCATATTTGACCCCAGTTAATTCAAATTTTAATTTTATAGAGAATAAATTGATTTTTTAAAATTAATTTTTCAGTAATTAAACCACTAATATGTGTAATTTTTTTATATTTAAAATAATTTATAATCAAAATTTTATCAAAAATATTTTTTTAAAAAATTAATTTTTTTAAAAAATTAATCAAAATCTAACATGCATTAAAATAGTTTTAAAGTTTAATCAATGGCAACGCCGGTTCGACCCAACCGGTTGTTAAGAGCAGAGCTCCATTACTCTTGTCCTGGTCCTTGGACGGCGTCGTTTGAGTCGGGATTTACACTTCGCTGGTCGCTTCGCTAGCGCTTTCAGGTCTCAACCCCCCACGAGTCGAACATCTTCAGCTCCATCAATTGCAAGTTTGTTACATTAGAGAAGAAGGTGTAAACAAAACCAGAAACAGAAACAGAAACGCCCTTTCAGATAAGAAATGGTTCAGCTTCAAACATGGCGGGCATAGTCCTGGCCCTTTTTCCACAACTGGATCTTCTTCTTGTTCTTCGTCTTCTTCCCGCAACGCTGATCTGATCTGCTTCTGATCGGATCCGATCCGATCCGATCTAGGCTTGGAAGCAGGCACCAATGGCAGGGGCAGCCTCTGCTCTGTTCTTTCTCGACATCAAAGGCCGCGTTCTCATTTGGCGCGACTACCGCGGCGATGTCTCCGCCGTCGAGGCCGAGCGCTTCTTCACCAAGCTCATCGAGAAAGAGGTTCCTTCTCCGCCTCCACTCCACTGATTGGTTTACGCGCACAAAACATTTATTAGTTTTGCTGATTTATTTGTATTTGCATGACTCCAATTCAACTTTGCACAAGTAACGCCTCAATTATGTGTACTCGGCTTCTGATGCTGTTTTTTTTTTTTTTAAGAATTTCAGTTGTTTGTTTTTTAATTTCTGCTGCTTCTTTGTGCAATTATAAATCTGTGCATCAAAGCTTGGCTGAATTTTGAGTTGGTAGAGGTGGAATTGGAATGGAGAATTTCGAGCTTTGTTTGCGAGTTCTTTAGCTTGAGTGCGGTTCCATATTGATATGTTTTGAAATGCTGCAGGGTGATCCGCAGTCTCAAGATCCTGTTGTGTATGATAATGGTGTGACCTACATGTTTATACAGCATAGCAATGTTTACCTCATGACAGCAACCAGACAAAACTGCAATGCTGCAAGTCTTCTTTTCTTCCTACATCGTATAGTTGATGTAAGCGTTATTGTAATTATGGTTTTGAACCTTCTAAATTGAGAATGCCTAAAACATGTGCGTAAGTTTATGCAATGATGATCGATCAGGATGATCTGTGTCCTCGTGGCAGGTGTTTAAGCACTATTTTGAAGAATTGGAAGAGGAATCTCTTAGGGATAACTTTGTCGTTGTGGTAAAATGTCTACGGCCTTCAAATTTAATTCTTTATCAGTTACATTTCATATAGGTCTATTATTTGTTCAAAAGCAAATAAGAAACCATGCTGATTTCTTGTGTCCTTGGCAGTATGAACTACTTGATGAAATTATGGACTTTGGCTACCCCCAATATACCGAGGCAAAGATTCTTAGTGAATTTATCAAGACTGATGCTTATAGAATGGAAGTTACACAGAGACCTCCCATGGCTGTAACAAATGCTGTGTCTTGGCGCAGTGAAGGGATAAACTACAAGAAAAATGAGGTGGCTATTGCCTATTAGAAAAGCGAAAAAAGCTTTATCATTTTGAATTGTAATTTGATGGTGTAAGCCCACCAATTGATATTCTTCTTTCTTTTATATGTTCAGGTTTTCTTGGATGTGGTGGAGAGTGTTAACATACTTGTCAATAGCAATGGACAAATAATTAGGTCTGATGTTGTTGGGGCACTGAAGATGAGAACATATTTGAGGTTTGTTTTCTACTTTCCTTGAGATCTATTGAGTTTCAAGCTTGAAATGGGCTTTGCACTTTGATGGTTTTTACTGAGGTCTTTTTTTTTTTTTTTTTTTTTGGGAGGGGGGGGGGGGGAATAAAGAAAAATAATTTATTAAGAGTGAAGATTGAAGATGAATGCAGAATAGGAGGATCAGGAATTAACTTAACAGCAAAAGAAACAAGGAAAATAGAGAAGAAAAAAATAGCTCAAAAGAGCTCTCCTATCCCTTTGCAATATGCATATCTGACAAAGAAACCCACTTAGAAAGCCATGGTCATAAACCCACATATAAGCAAGGAAAACTATCCTTTTCCAAAGAATATTCACTGGTAGTAGATTGAAAATTCTGTCATTTTTATCTATCCCAATGCACTGCATGCCTGCAAAAGGATCAAAACTACACTACACCTTAGCCTATATAATAACTGGTTGACAAGAAAATCTCAAGAGTGGAAGGACCAATTTAATGCTTACCGAACATCCCACAAACTTCCTACAACCGCAATACAAAAAAAAAAAAAGAAGATGACTGGCAGCTTCTGAACTCCTGTAACACAACACAACATCTGGAGACAAGGTCTTATGTGGCCTACACGCCTGCAACAGATCATTAGTGTTAATCCTTTGTTCCTGTTCTACATCAGTAGAGTATCAACAAATTTTGCTCTTTGTTTCAATAGTATAGAACAGAGGAAAGACTCAAAATTCCAAGTAATGGACTGTAACAGAGGTAGCAATTTGTAGTTCCAAGTTCCAATTGCAAACAAATGATCCTTCTGAATGTTGGTGTAGTAACACAATGTTAGTTTTTGGCCATAAAAGGCATGATGCTAGTTTCTTCAAATTGATTGCTCCATCTAATATGTTAGTTTATGGGCTCATACATGCTGATGTTGGGTTTCTGGTTTCTGTTTTGGGTCCTTTTATTGTTGTGTCTACTTGTGTGTGTGGGATGTATGTGTGTGTGATTATTGATGAGGGGGCACACATTAGGGAACCAAGCATGATCTGAGTTTATATATTAAATATTTCTGCAAACTGCTGTTATATTATGTCTAGCTAAAATTTGTGAAATGAAATGAAATTTACAATTTGGAGTATGTTATTTTCTGTGTACTAATTACACATCCTCACAGATTGCTTTATTCATTTAGTACACCTGCGGCTTTCTTTAGGAGCAGGTGTTAAACATATATGTCCATTTTCCATATATTGCAGATAGGTCCAACCATTGGAATCATATTGCACCCTACATTTAGAGTTGAGAGTGTATTGGAAGACTATACATTCATTGTGAAGTATCTATTACTCTAATCAAATTCTGTTGTAGAGTATTTATCTGGAAACTCAAATGTGCCATTTTTGGCTTATCTAATGCAGTGGTATGCCTGAGTGTAAACTTGGCTTAAATGATAGAGTATTATTAGAGGCACAAGGTAGAGCAACCAAGGGAAAGGCGATTGACTTGGAAGACATCAAATTTCATCAGTATGTATGCTTGATCCCCTTGCCTGTATAAACTGATAAATCATTTAGGGTGCAAATTTTAATATGCTTTCTGCAAGCATGTTTCTCTCTATTCTAGATGCTAGTTCTCAAATTATGTGCTGGCATTTGATGAAGGTGTGTGCGTTTGGCCCGATTTGAAAACGACCGAACAATTTCCTTCATACCACCTGATGGATCATTTGATTTGATGACATATAGGCTCAGTACACAGGTTCGTCTTCTCTCTAGATATGAAATAACTTTTGTTTGGGGTAACACATGCACACACACACACACATATGGGACATTTCAAGTGAGAGGAGTAGTTTATTGTGAGAGATGAGAGGAGTGAATTGTGACCACTAGATCTTACATGGATGATCGTGATCAGAAATTACTTAAAGGTTACATGGCTACTTAAAAAGGTCATGTGACCCAACATGCACGATCCAGTGGTTAAGATTGGCTCTTTTCACTCTAACAATGAATCACTCGTCTCACTTGATAACTTGATATGTCCCCTATGAGTGTGTGTTTTGTGTATACATGTCCTTGGGGGGGGGGGGGATAGAGAAGAAAAGAATTTTGAAGTCTCTGTTGATTCTAACACCTCTGGTTTCAGGTTAAGCCTTTAATTTGGGTGGAAGCACAAGTTGAAAGGCATTCAAAAAGCCGGGTTGAGATTATGGTAAAGGCTAGGAGTCAATTTAAGGAACGTAGGTACTGAGATTGCTTCTTTTCTTATATCTGTACCTTTTCCCCGTTTTTTTATTGGTGGAAGATGGGAGAATTGCTTCCCATAATTTTATGTACTGCGAGTTGTTTTCTCTAGATTTTAGGCCACCCTAAATGTCTTTACTTCCCCCAAGTACTCATAGAATTTAATTTTACAGCACTGCCTCAAACGTTGAGATTGAGTTGCCTGTGCCTGTTGATGCAACCAATCCCAGTGTTCGGACTTCAATGGGATCTGCATCGTATGCACCTGAAAAAGATGCATTAATCTGGAAAATAAGATCCTTCCCTGGAGGCAAGGTATGAATTTGCTTGGAGATGGCGTTGTATCCTTGAATAACACCCATATTGATACCTCAATTTGATTGTTATTTAGTGGATTTGGTTCTCCTGTTTGATACTTTCAGGAGTACATGTTAAGAGCAGAGTTTCGCCTTCCCAGTATAACAGATGAGGAAGCAACTCCAGAGAGAAAAGCTCCTATACGAGTGAAATTTGAGATACCATATTTTACTGTATCTGGGATACAGGTATTGCTACATATTAACACGATTTTTTCTTATACTCTGAATATTGTTATACCATTTTTTCAGCATTAGAAATAATTTTTGCTTCCTTATGCCTCTCTTATATCTGTCTGATTAAATTCAGAACAATATTTCTCTCATTCTATATCTTTCACCCCTTCCCTTGCCATTTTCCTATTGATGTGTACTATTAGAATTTCTGTCTCAGCTATCATTTTGATTAATTCATTGGATTTGAGGGGTGAAGTAGGTAACTAGATGAATCTAATATAGTTCAAATTTGTTCAGAAGTTCACAAGGAGTGTTTATGAATAATAATATTAAATTACAAAAGAATTAATACGAAAAAAGAACTTGACATCAGAAAAGGACCAGAAACTAATATACATAATTTTATACTGTCAAAAAACAAACTCTCCTATAAGCTTAAGCTGTAGGTGGAGGCCCGAGATCTCTCTAACATTTACCTTTTCCATGATTAATGGTTTTCTGAAGTAGTTTGTTTGAACCAAACGAAATGCATAATATGTATTGGTGAAATCATTAATAAGTTTACCGCATACTGCCATGTTGTTATTCAGTTAGCTGAAGTTTTGATTGATTTGACCAAGATGGTAATCAACATGTAAATTTTTGGTTTGTAGGTAAGATATTTGAAGATTATTGAGAAAAGTGGGTATCAGGCTCTTCCATGGGTGAGATACATAACAACGGCTGGAGAGTATGAACTGAGGCTTATTTGAGATATTGTATCTTCGTTTGGTGTTATCCACCAATAATTGTATCATCTCCAATGATCAATGACTTCAAACTGCTGGATGGGGGAGGGAGTCTTAAGAGAAATTAGTTAGATTTTATTTGGCCAACCATCCTTCCGTTCATGACAGCTGTTCTGGCGACAGATTTTAAGTTACTCATTGTCTAGAAAGTTCATGTCAACTGAATCATAAAGTGTCAGCCAGAACTCCTGTAAGTCCTTTTGTTCAAATCTGTATTTGTTGGGAAAATGTTTGGTTCTAATTTTTGTCACTCTTGCTTTGTATTCACAATCTGTCCATCTTTTTTTTTTTTCCCTTTGACTTCAAATTGTAATTTGATTTACATTTATAACAGAATTCTTAGCTTTCGAAATGTATTACTAAGATTGATTCCGAGACGGAGAACGCTTTAAGTGACTTACAGAAAGGGAAATGACTGTGCCACACGCCCACACCCCTTTTGGTACCAAAAACACACATGTATTTTTTCTTTTTAACAGAGGAGGTTAGAAGACCTTGTAAGAGGAGAGAGAGAGAGTAGGTGCGTTAAAATGCAGACAAAGTGGGAGAAATGAATAATTGGAATTCTATTTCGTGCTTAGCATTCTAATACAAGTTTAAAGAGTAATTCCATCATGTTCAAATGTTGACTTTGACTAGAGACTCTTAATAACCTGTAAAAGAATCATAGTTTAAAAGAAAAAATTGAGATTAAGTGAAGTTTATTTATCCAAATTAGATATGTAGAACTTTCCTAGTGACTACTAATGGGCAACTTGCAAGTCTGTCCAAACTTGTATAACAAATTGGTTTTACTCTGAGCTACTGACAACAATATGAACGTCTTGTGTTTAGGGGTAAATGTTTGTCAAAATTTGGGCCTTTTTATTGGATGCTTCGGCATCACTTTTCACCTCATTCTACGTTTCTATTTCTCCCCAAGCAAATATGTACAAATAAAATTCGGAAATTTAAAAAAAAAACACAGCTCCTCGTTTTTTGCTTTTGTATTTTTCTCTCTCCTTTGCTTTGTTTAATATCACAGTGTTACCAAGAATGGATTTTCAAGAGGATAAAGTTTCCATGAATGATTTAAGTAGTTATTATCTTTCACAATTATAACTTTCCTCTTGCCATACCTTTTTGAAACAATTTTATACCATGTCTCGCTTTAACCATTATATTTCTTCCTCTCCTTTTAGCATATGATCATTTATCATGCAAATCGAATTACTATGTGAAGGTGAAATCGATCGCACAGAAAAAGAGGAGGAATTCGGCATTTCATGTAAATATTTTTCCTTCATTGAAGAATGATTTTGAAAAGGAATGCAAGAGACTTCACATAATCTTTCAACACGACAACACTACCAACCTAAATCTTTCAGCTAAACTCCACACAACCCTCTTTTGATGCCTTTCACCGATTAGAACTTTGACTTACTAGATCAAAGATCGTCACCAACTGGGTCAACATAATCACATGCATCCAGTTGACTAGCTTCAGATAGATGTGGGGTTCATTCCCTAATAAACTACTATATCTCTAATGACATTTTTAGTTCCGTTTCTTTTTTTCTTTTATTTGCATGAAAATCCAAACTGATGAGATCTCTACCCTAATTTTACTCATCCTTTATCACATATACCATTATATAAATACATCTAATTAATCACTATTCCCCTTTAGCATTTGACAGCCTCCTTAAGAATTCATCGAATGCATCATCTCTGCTCAGCATGCTAAGCCTAGCATACTTGGGACCAACACCAAATCGCTTCCCTCCTCTTCCAAGTATCTTCAATTTTCTTAGATAACTCTCACAATCTTCTATGCCCTCCTCGCACTTCAACCACGCAAAAGCTGTAGGAATTAGAAAAGCAGACATATATATTAGAATATGTGAAGCACAGAGACGGCAGATTCAGTATCCAAGACGTGTTGGTGTTGGAAACAAGAAAAATACATCATGGGCAATCAATTACCAGACAAAAATAATCACTTAAAAGCTTTTCTGAATTCTAGTAATCGATTATCAAGTGTGGATAATTAATTACTAGACTTTCAAAAGTCAAAAATTTAAATTTTTAATGTTGGTAATTGATTACTATAAGACTGTATATATATATTTATGTAATCTATATACTGATAATTTATATGTATGTATAAGTATCGTACTGTAATGATATCGCATATGGTGTTTGTGCTTCATAGATTAGAATCATATAATACATTCATACTATAAGCTATAAAAAGTAAAGGAAAGAGAAGGAAAAAAAAAGCTCCAAGGAGGAGAAAATATACCTGGGTATGTTTCAGATGACTCATTAGTGAAGTTACAGTAGGCCCTTGGGAACTTGGCCGAAGTGAAGACCTTACTTTGTTCGATGACTGCCCTCAATTTCTCCCACCTTTCCCTCATGAGGCGTTTGCTATATTCAAAGAAGAGCTCAGATTCCACGGACCCAAAATTTTGGTAACTGTCACAAATCACTTCCATGATCTTAGCAGCTCGAGTTTGTGATTCCTTCGACACGCCAATGGAGCTCATCTGCACGAATCTGGTCATCTTCTTAGCAACTTCAACGTCCTTCACAAGAGCCCACCTTCAAAACAAAGCCAAATTTTAGTCACAAAAGCTTAAAATTTTCCATGAATCTGAACTAATTCCATGGCAATGGCAATATTGGAAGGGGGGGTATCACTCACCCAATACGGGAACCAGCATGGCCAGTGCATTTGGAGAATGTGAAGAGCATAATATCATGGTCAGCCTGGTGAGTAATGGGAGTGTAGTGTGGCCAGTAATAGGCAAAGTCATGAACCAGCTTCCCTTCAGCTGCAGATCTCACCACAGGTCCTCTGTTGGTCCCATCAGGGTTGTTTGGTGAGGTCACTACCTCTATGTAAGGTTCATTTTTATCAAACACGGTTGCATCACCAGCCCATTGGTACAGCCCTGAATGCACAACACCAACCTCATCTGGGTATTCCTGCAAATTGGATCCAGTAAACATAAACACACAATGTTAATTAATTCTTCAATCAGAAATCACTGAGTGTTACTATGATACCTTAATTTTTTTTCTTTTAGGATACTAATACTCAAGGTGATTTGTTTCATTGGCTGTTGTTTTAAATACTTAAAATTAATGATCAATAAATGTTTGACAAATCAATTTTAGTACTAGTATCTAAAAAAAAAATGAGTACTCGAATAATCTCCAACATTAATTAATCATTGTTGATGCCGTCTAATTGGCAAATGCCACAAGCTTAGGTCAAATCACTCCCTTTGAAAAAAAATTAAGAAAAAAAAAACTAGATATTCTGAGGTTGACCTACTGGAATTATCAAATTAGCAGACACACCCATGTTACCATGTTTGCCAATAGAATAAAAAATTTCATGTGCCTTGGTGAAAGTGTTTGTTGCATGTTTCCAAATATGCCTAGTGTCTCCCAAAGACATGCTTGTCACTTTTTGGCCTCCTAAAACTACAAACACCATTGACAAGATCACACGAGAAACACCGTATTCCCAACCCACAAACACCAAAGCTGGGGCATTAAATGAAATGGAACAGGGGATGCTGTTCTTCTACCCTGCGCCCCCAACGTTTACGTAAACAGAGCAAACTAGGCCTCGCCAAGAGGCACGCTTTGTCACGAAACGCCGACGCATCCCCACACATGACAACGCACCAATGCCTTTTTGGTCAGTTGGCTTCCATCTTGAGAATCCTAATCTAGAATAAGCAAATACCATCTACGTAAAAAAAAGCATTTGAATTTAAAATCATAAAAAAGATTTTAAATTGAAGTCTCAATGAGATACTTAGAGACACTCTCACGATAAGCTCTTTTTATGTACTTGGGTTGTAATCATGAGTATTTTCGTTGAGAAACTGAGTTACAAAAAAAGTCACTTATTAGTTGGATTAAGATGTCTAATACTGATATATGAATGAAGCCATAAAAAAAAAGATTATCATTGGGTCAGTGTCGGTAGAGTAAAGTTACTATGAACGTTGGTTTTTGAATGTAATCATAGCGGCCACAATACACTAAAATTGCGTTTTGCATTTGTACGCATTAACCAGCTATGACCGTAATGTAACGATAACTACAATTTAAAACCCTTATTTCATAATAAAAGCTCTGAGGCAAGTTAAACTCAGATGCAGTCACTTTTGACTTGTCACCTCAGCATACGGCCAAGGTAAGTGTCAATATTGTAACAATGATTCTCAATGTACTAAACAAATGTGTATATTGAAGAGGAGGGTAGTTGATGATTTCAACAAATTCTGTTAGTGGTCAAGAATTGGTGTAAAACAACGTTAACTCTACTGAGATTACAAAAATTGAGGATAGCAGAAGCTCACCGAATAATAAGGAGCTGCAGCAACCACGTTAATGGGGTGAGAGGTATCCGAAGGAGAAGAAGAGAGAGCATACAAAGCAGCCTGGAAGAGCTGCGTGGAGCCTGTTCCCACCACGATGTGCTTATCTTGGGTCACAGCGTTACCAACCACACCGTGGAGCCTCTTAATGGCGTCTCTGAGTTCCGGCAACATGAACCAGCACACGTTGCTCACATCACTCAGATAGCTCATCAAGTCCATTCCTCTGATCACCACCGTACACTTGTCGCTCATCTTCTTCCAGTATGACTCGAACACCGTTGGATCACCCCTGTTGCAGAATCAGAAATACATAACATATCCCATCAATAAGTAATTCAAATCTCATTATTGTAATAGAACAAGAAGATTTGAGAAAATGACAGAAAAATGAAAAGAGCTTATTATCAATTACTGCTCAAGATTGATGATGGAATTGGGTGAGAGAGTGTTGATGAGGGGGGGCATTGTGCCGTTGGAACATGGCAAGCAATTTTTGTTGGCAGGAGCAGCAGCAGCAGCAGCAGCAGAAGCCTTGTCTAAACAGCACATGCTGGCCACCATCTTTTTGACCTTGTTTACTTGAATGAGCTTGCTTCGTTTTCAATGGGAGCCTCACTCTTTGGTTCTCTTCTCCTTCTGTGAGTATGGCTTCAGTGCGTGATGTGTGTGTGTATATATATATATATATATATATATATATATATGTAGAAATGGGTGGAGGTGCATGAATCCTAACGCATTCCATTCTCTCTTTTTTTGAATTGTTCTTTTCTATGAATCTTGGTTGGTTGGGTTATTGTTTTCCTTTAATGAAAACGTACTCCTATACGTTGAGAGCGAGGAAGGAAAATAATCTCGGAGAAAGGAAAAACGCAATATCTGGGATAAGATTTTCTGTCCTTCTTAAACCCCCAAATAATTGGATTAGATAAAGAGGAACCCATCTTTAATTTTGATTAATTTTTAAAAAAATTAATTTTTTATTAAAAAATTCTTTAATTATAATTTAATTATAATTTATTTTAAATATAAAATAAATTAATCCAAATATACACTAAAAAAATTTATGATATAACAATTATCATCAAAGCCTTCAAGAATCATCTAAAGAGATTCTGCTGACGTTACAAATATTAGTTACTAATTGAATTTAGATGCGAAGGGATGCCATTGTATATAACAGAGTTCTTGGTTTCATGCAACCAGAAAAAAAAAAACCTCATATTCAAAAGAATCTTTATACATATGAACATTAATTGACGGTGAATCCAAATACTAGGGCGAACTTAGAAAAACAATTAACACCCGAATTTTCTCTTACGTTGCATTGGATAATCTAGAAATTTTCTATATCAGCGTCTATGCATGAACAACCTTCGTATTAATTTACACCTTTAAAATAAAAATTGACACACTTATATAGTTTAATAACAAGTTTAATAATTAATGCAATTGATATTGTTATTAATTAATATACAGATAATTAAACATTTTAAAATTTTTAAAAATTATGCAATATATAAATAATTAAACATTGATAATATTCTTAATATATAAATTAGTGTCTTGAGACGCACAAAAATGTCTCTCAATCCTTGTTTTTTATTTTTGAATTTGTATAGTTATTTTATATTTATTATAAATTAATTATTTAAATAAAAATAATTTTATATAGGAGTGATATGTATTTAAATTTTAAAAATAATTGTATTTTTTTTATAGGAAAAGAAGTTAATATAAGTTTTGTTAGTTATGAAAAAGAGTTAAAACTGTTTTAATAGATAAGCATGAGGAAGTTACAAGGTGAGTATGTAAATTTACATTTCTATCCTCTTTTAATTTAAGTTAAAATGAGTTATTATAGGTATTTTTGGAAATTTAAAAATGGAGACCAAATATGAAGAATCCTCTTTATATATAATATAGATAGATAATCATGAATTTGCAAATTCTAATAATTTTGCAATTGAAATGATCTAAATAATTTATAGATAGTAAAATTGACTTAGTCCTAATAAATATTTTTAAATAAGGTATATTGAATAATACCACACACTCTTAAATTTTCTCATGATAAGTATTCTAAATGTTAAAACGATCCAAATGAAAAGAATGAATTTAAGTCTAATAAATGCTATTACATAAAGTATATTGAATGCTAACATAATATGAGAGAAATATATTAAATACTAATACGACTTAAATGATATCAAATTCAATTCCTTCAAATTCTTTTTTATAATAATTAAATATATTAAACAGACATTTACACAATACAAAATGAGATTATTTTTAGTGAAAAATGTATAAATTTTTTTAAATTATTCTCCAAATAATAAAAAATATATATAAACTCGTGTATCGTACCAGATTGATGACTAGCTATTTTTAATCTTAAGCCATATTACATATTTTAATCGGTTTTTTTTTCAATTAATTATCTTAAGCTTGTAAACTGCATTTTAAAATGAAAAGTCAGTTTCGTGAGCTTGATTAGACTTGATTGAATTTGATTAATTTTGATTTGAATGACCTATATTTGCTGACCAATCAAGTTAGGCTGCAAATTATTTTGAATAAGCAAGACATAGTCCTAAATTGCTATATCAAAAGGAACATACATATGGTTAAACAATTCAAAGTATTAATAATCAATATCTGTTATCGTGATAGATGTGGTTAATCTATTATACTATACTATATTATATTATATTATATTATATTATATATCTATATTATATATAAAGGGAATTGTCCTCTCTTGGTCTCAAAATTTTGGTTTTTCCATTTTATTATTAAAAATTAATTTAAGCATCGTTATACAAAGTGATAAAATTATAATATATTATTGTGTATATATCCCACATACTCTACCTTTCCTCATCAATTATAATTACTTTCCCTCATCAATCATAACTGCTATTTCTTTCCATAAATATATTTTTTTTACAAATCACATTTACATGTGTTTTCTCTGTTTGTGAACTTTCATCTAATACATGATATCTCAATTCGCCAATCTATTCAACTATAACTACTATTTCTTTTCATAAATATATTTTTTTTACAAATCACATCTAGAAGTGCTCTCTCTCTATTTGTGAACTTTCGTCCAACATATGGTATCTCAATCCACCAATTTATGAGAATAAAGTATTTTAAGAATGAATTTTGAAAAATAGATTATTTATTATGAAAAAAATATTATTTTAATAAAATATAGGAAAATGAAAGACAATTTTAAAAGATAATTAAAAAATCGTGAATCAACAAAGGTAAAATAAACATATTTCATTTATTTCCTTAAAATAAAATGAAAATAATTATTTTAAAAAAATATTGATGCATTTAATATTACTATATATAACTAAATATATAAGTTAAAAATAAAAGAAAATACTGATACTATATAATGGAGATTCTCCTATTTGGTAAAGTACCTCTCATTTTACTAGTATGTTATGAAAGCACTGTGAATTAGTATATGATCAATTGGCACTGGCTTTGGTCTCTAAATTTTGATTATGATGATATCAAAAATTCCATCATTCACCTATCTCGTTTTTCAACCCAAGTGCTTGCACCTACGTGACAAAAAAAAAATGCTCCAATAAAATTCCATAGAACAAAATTAATTTCCTAAAGTTCTTTAAAATTTCAAATATTTTCTTCTTGCAAAATTTCCTCCATTACTTATAACAAGCCCTATTTTAAACTGTCTTAGTTCAATCAACGTATTTCCGCTCCTATATTTTATGTTACACAAAAAATGCTAATATTCTCTTTTACGTGCATGTTAGCATTTTATTCTTTTTAAATTAGACAATAAAATATAATTTGTATTTTTCTAATCAACTAAAATAACGGAGTCTAGTTTAAAAATTATAGAATTCATAAATTTTATCTATTAAAAAAAATTAATAATCTTATATTTACATTAAATACTTCTCTCTCCTTATTTCCTATGAATGTTCTTATCATGCCTAAGCATCTTCTTCAACCAGTAATTATAATCCTTCAGGAGAGGTCAAGGATATGACAGTTACTGATGCCTGTTGCGTTTACACACCAATTGAGATTTGAGACTACAAACATGGCTTTCGCCACTTTTTCCCTCCATATTCAAAATACTTCTAGGGTTGTAATTGCATCCAAAACATCCCAAGATATGAAGCAATACACAAAGAAAAGCATGAAAAGAAGAAATCATATTAATGCTCTTTCAAAAAGATTTTGATTAAAAATTGTTTTGAAGATAAACTAATTCAAACATGCATATGACTTTAATGTTTTACATTGCTTTTTATAACAACAATGCTACGTATTTAACATGATTGATTGGTTTGAAAATATCCTCTTGTATCTACAGCTCGTATAGTTCAAGTTCAATTCTTGTGCTTGATCTTTATACAACGATACAAGGTTTCTTTTTTAGTGTATGTTTGATATATGGGTAAAAATGAGGATAAATTTTTAAAAAAATGAGCTTTTAATACAATCGGCTATAAAAAATTTATTCAATGAAAATTTATCCCATACCAACTAACCCTGAAAAAAAAAAAGGTGAAAAAATGAATAAATGTGTCAGTTTCACTTTTACTTGGGAAGGAAAATTTAAACTTGCCACTATTGTACAATTTTTATTAGCAAAACTAGCTGCAGCACAAATCTGGAACTTCCATTGACAGGTTGAAGAAGACCCACAAAGAATTGAGAGAGAAACATTTAAAGTAAATAATATTATTACTTTTTTTAGTAAGTAAAGTTTGTAATTATTAAAATAGACGTTATAATTTAAGTTATATTATAGAATTATATTGCAGATCACATCACATGATGTGGCCGTAATATTACAGTTGTAATAGTGTTCACAACCACATCACTCTGCAATTGCAGGTGGTCTTCGTTTACACCGCAGCAATAGCAATGGTCATATCGCAATCGCATTACAGCTGCAACGACTGCAATGTTGTAGTTTATGTATAAATTTTTTTTTAAAAATATTTATTATATTATTTGTCAAAATAATTTCATAGCCACCATGGCCGTAATCTGCAATGCAGTAGCGGCAACAATCAAAATCGTAGTAACCTCAACGAAACTGCAACCCCAAATGCAGTTTAAAACTCTAGTTATATATAAAGCAATGGTTTGTTTTGAATAGTAAGAGAAGCACATCTTAATTATTGAAAATGGTGAAGATTAAAAGTTATTTAAAGGTCATATAACTATTTAGTGTGTGTGATTTAACTTTTGAAATCCTAAAACTATAGCTTTAGTAAAAGTTATAAGAGACAAGGTATCCAAATCATGATTTGAAAATTTTCAAATGCTAAACTAAGCACACATTTAAAAAAATTATATAACTTTTAATATTTTAATTCTAATAATTCGTGCAAGATTTAATGGTCAAAATTTAATCTTTTCACTCTCAAATCTAAAAGTTTGAAACATTTTGTTTAGACTTTTCTAAGATGCACTTCATCTTAAATATATAAAGAAACATGGTGTCCCCAGTTTGGGTTGTAACTCATTTATGTTTGTTTTGAGAAACAAGTTCGGTTCGGAACACGTGACTTGTGTTGCACAAAGCCAAGCAGTGGAAGCACACACAGATGCTTTGATTCTGTCCAAACTGAATCATGTGCTAATAACCATAATGCATATGCTGCCCATCATAGCCCATGTGCTGTAAATGCAAAGAGGGGAATCCCTTTATAATTGTATAGATATATGTAGATAGATGCATTCAACTCAAGTAGCATGCTGCAAATATTTTCTATCAATTAGCTTGTGTGACCAAGAGGATTATAATTTATAATCATAAGAGGAAAAATTGTATCAGATATGTATAATCTAGAATAAAGATTACAGAATAATTTTTTTTTCTAAAATAAATAAAAATTATTTAAAGAAATATTGAGTCTTTAAATGAATAAACTATAATCTGGAATTAGAAAACATTTCAAACTGAAATAGATAAAAGTACAAGAAAAAGAGCCGAAATATGCGTGCATAGGATGATGTTATTCTTATACTTTTAAATCACACTCTTTTCTCAATAAATCATTGAATAACAAATATATGCTATTTTATTTTTTTAATTTTGTTTGCATAATTAATATAGAATACAACTTTTTAAGATACGATTGCAAAAATATCTATTTTTATAAATTATTGAATTCATTTATTAAAATTAATTTTGTATTACTATTCTAAAAATTACAGATTTTAAATTAAAGTATGATTAGAAATGGAAGAGAGTGAAGGAAAAGAAATGTGAGGGGAAGCTTTCAATGTGTCTTCCATAATTGGGAGTATCTTAAAATGAAAAGAAGTCTTGTAATAATCCAAAATCCTCTCTTTTTCATTTTTATAACCATTTAAAATTTCACCCAATTTAAATGATTTTAAATATCTAAACAACTTATTAATTATTAATTACTTGACCTCTCATCCTCTCCTTTCTTTGTTTTCTTTTGATTTCTTTCCTTTCCTCCCATTCTATTCACCTCTCAACTCTCAAATATTATGTCATATTTAATATACGGAATGATAATTTTATAAAATAAAATTGAATAAAAATTAAATGGAAAGTGTTAGAAATAAAATTTAATAGAATGCCTAGTCCCAACAATCTATAATTTGGTAGCTTTCTTATTAATTGATATATGGAATTGATATGGAATAAAATTAAAATTTATTTATATCACATGAATATGATGCCACTCATAAAAAAAATAAAAAAATTAAATTTTTTTTATATATATCTTATATATGTAATATAAATGTATTTTTTTGAGAGCAATGTTTAGGTTTATTTTTTTTATAATTTAATAACAATAAATGTTGTCACTCAAGAAAAAAGAACAAATGTTGTTTTATTTGTAAAAAAAGAAAAATTGAAGTGTATACATTGTAATTTGAAACAAATGCAATATAATCAGTAAAGTTTTAGTTATCTTGCCTCTCATTTAAATTTTTCAGTGATATAACATTTTATATTGTTGATAAGATTTGAAGTGGCTTAAATTTAATAAAGATAGTAATTGTCATTTTGTAAGACTATTGAAGGTATGTTAACAAAAAAAAAATTAAAAGTAAATCTACACTTTAGTCCCTGTAAGATTTGATATTTAACACTTTAGTCTCTATATTAAAAGTTCAACGCTAAATGATCCCTGGATCAATGACCATCCTAACAAGTTAATCCTTCTGTCATAAATCTCCGTTAATTGGTAGTGGAAATGCTCAAGTGGCATGTTCAGTGCCAGAGTGGAATTGTTGTGGCAAGTTGACTAATTATTTGGTCAAAATCTAACAATCCCAAAATCAAAACAACCCAAAACGATTTGTTTTAGGTTCAATATTGAAGCTTGAATTTGCAGTGCTCTAAAATTGTCTTCTCCATCTTAAATTAGAGCTCGTCGTCATCGCAGATTGGACCATGGGTGGTGAGTTTGTGAAGACTTAGGAGCTGAGTTGGGATGCGTCAACTTCTCCAGTCATGGGCAGCTCGTCATCGCTGGGCAAGGGCACTGCACCACTTTGTAATTGTGGGAGGAAGGCATTGGTATTCACCTCCAAGACATCAAAGAACTATGGACGTCGGTTTTTTAGGTGCCCTTTGTACAAAGATGGAGCTCGTACTTGTGGCTTCTTCAACTGGTTGGAGGAGGAGAGCAATGACTGTCATCATGAAGACTGCAACCAGGAGGCGAGATTTGTTAGTGAGCTTAGGAAGAAAATTTTTATGTATGAACAAGAAGTGAAAATGTGGAAACTGGTTTCTGGAATTTTGATGTTTCTAGTTGTGATTAGCATGGGATGTTTGGCATGTAAGTTTGAATTTTGTATGTAATCAGATTTGTAGTGTTTGTATTTAAGTTTGATGTATGTAAGCATTTCAGTCATTATGAAGTTGAAAATGGTTTCACCATTTTGTTTGGTTTGTCCTGATATTGCTTAACTTAGCTTGAATTTTAATAGTAACTTACAATTGAATGGAAATCATAAACATATAAATCATGGTTATGGTAACAATGTCACCACAAGTCCAGGACACATTCGACAGCATATTTTAGGAAAAGGGGTTAAGAATCTTGCCTGTACAACATATGTGATTCTCCCTTCGCACAGAGTTTCCTCTACGCAAATGGCCGAATGAATTTGGAGATTTGCGAGTTTGGTTTACTGCTAACCTAAAATGGATTTGGGGATTTGGGGGTTCTGAGCGTAAAATGTTTCGTGGTGTGTTGTTTTGGGCTTTTTATATTTTGACCAAAAACGAAACTGGGGATTTTGAATCTAAAACTAATCGTTTTAGGTTGTTTTGGCAAGGCTTTAAAAACTAAACTGGTTAGTGAATTGGTCGAAATATTGATTCAAGGTTCAATTGTTCAACCGTAGGCGAACCGAAATATAATTAAATATATTATTTATATTTATATATAAATATAAGTATATTTATATATATATATAATTATTTATATACTAATAAAATAAATAAAAATTATAAAAATAAAATACAAATCAATAATAAAATTATTTGAAACATAACAAAAATAGTGTCATAAAGTGAAAAAATATTACATTCATATAAGCAACACAACATTAATTCACATAGCAATATAACATACAAATTAACTAAAAATAAATATAATTCACATAGTTCACAATTTATAGTCTTACACCAACACAATATTAATTCACCATTATAGTCAATTATATTAATAATAACAATCTTAAACAAGTAAACAACACAAGTTTAGCAATGTTCCATCAAAAGTAGTCATAAAAAAGTTCACAAATTAAACAGATCATCATAATCAGTATTAATTTGTTGAATATCTTCATAAAAAAGATCATTTTCTTGTTTATCTCTACCATCATGATCATCATTAAATAAAGGCTGCATTGTTGCTTCAAGCATACTAAATTCAGTATCAATATCTCCGTTTTCTAACAAAATAAAAGACTTAGTTAATAGTAATACATAATGTCAATACTTTTATATAGAACTATAAAAATAAGACTCACCAACATGATAAGAAGGAATGACATTGTCTTGATAGATTAAACTTTCAATCTCTTCATTACCAAACTCTGGCTTGGGATCTTCTTCCGTCACCCAAAAGTTAACATTGTCAATACTTTCATAATCAATTGGATCATAGGTCCTTTCTTTCGATGTAACCTAGAACAAATAAACAAAGTATTATAATAATTTTTCAGCTTACTAACCTAAAGTTTTAGCCATTAATATAGAAGTGTTAAATACTTAAATTATTAATATACCTGGATTTAAGACGCAAATTATAAGTCACATACAAAGTTATAAGTCACATACACAAGATTACTGAGTTTTTGATGCTCTAGCCTATTCCTCCTTTTAGTATGAATTTGTTCAAAAAGACTCTAATTTCATTCATATCTTGAGAAAGAGGCTATTTGACTAAGGACACTATATGCTATCTTTTTCAAATATAGAGTACTAGTGCCAAACAATGTCCACCATTAATCTACATAGATATGAATATAATTTTCAACATCAACCATCAATTATATATTATAGGTTTCAAAATATTAAATAAATCAGCATATAAAAATAAAATTGCTTACTCAGTTGAAGCTCCTTAGTTGCTTTCAAAGCATTTGACCTATCAAAACTTTCCTTGCGTTCCCGATACACCTGTATCTCCTTCATTGCTTTAATTGGATCACTGCAAGGGCTTTTTATATCAAGTAAGTTAAGTAAACATTGCATGACCCTATGCTTCTCAATGAATTTCTCATCATAAAAGAAATCAGGATTTAAAAAGTAAGATGCTGCATGAGATTTTGATGCAAGTACTTATCTCATCGAGCCTTAATAATTTCTGTATAAGGATTGTACAAATTTTTCCTATTCTTAAACATATGCTTGATAGCATTTTTAGCCCTTTGCATACCTTCATATACATATCCCAATGAAGGTTTTTCATCAGTATCTATAATTCTCAACAATCTAATTAAAGGGCCTACAATCTTCACCACAGTAAAAGCAATCATGCCAAAACTTATTATCCAAGATAATATCACTAACTTTCTCACTAACACTTCTTCTTAGCTTGTATCCAATGAAGTGCTTGTCTACAACCAAAGCTTGCAAGTCTTTCTTGTGTTCATAAATATTTTTTAAAGTAATAAAAACAATAGCAAAATGGGTAGTTCTTGGACGACCAACTTATTTCCAACCTAGCATTTTTCTAAGCCAAGACAAAAACACTATATGGTTGTAAACAAATATAGTTATCTTTGAAGCACGGGATGCAAGGTTAGCTACATGGGGCATGCTACCAATATCTTTCAAAATGAGATTCATGTAATGGGCAGTACAAGGAGACTAAAAAATATGTTAATAACTTATCATGAATAAGTCTCCCAACTGTCACATAATTGGCTGTATTGTCAGTCACCACATACATAATATTACTGGGCCCAACCCATTCAATAACATCAACAAACAAGTTAAATAATGTTGTGGCATTTTTTACCATATCTGAAGCATCAACAGATTTCAAAAAGGACATACCAGCAGGACAATACACCAAAAAATTGATTAGAGTTCGTTGCCTTTGATCAGTCCAACCATAAGCCATAAATGTACAACTAGTTTCTTTCCATGAACTCCGATAACTATCAACAAGTAGCTGATATTCGTTCTTAAGATCTCCTAACAAGTGAACCCTCATTTTATCATAAGATGAACCTTTATAACTAGGTCCAATAACAACAATACCATTCAATGCAGCTTGAAAATAAGGTAATTGAATTGCATTAAATGAGATGCCTGCATTAACAATCCATCTGGCTATTCCCAATTTAACCTTATGTATGACCCCTTTCTTAGCAAAAACACATTTTAAATTTGATTGAGCTCCTGGAGTTGTCCTTGGTGCAAAATAGTTACCAATTGGTTGGGAAGCACTGGCTTTTCTCTTGCCTTTGTCTCCAATACGTTGCATCTTAGTTGGTGGAGGTGGAGGAGTAATCTCTTGTTCTTTTTGTTCCTCTACTTCATCATAATAATCACCAAAGCTCACTTTATCATCCTTATTTTTTTTTAATTTATTCCAAATGTGCTAACATTTGGCATTTCATATTATGAGGAACTTTTTTGCACGAAGCTATTTGTCATTGTTTTCCTGGAAGATGCTGTTTCATCCTATTAATCATTCCTCCTTTATATCGTGTCAAACAAAACATACATGTATACACTGACTTTCCATTTTCGTGAGCTAAACTAACATGTTTCCATGCTGGATCACTTTTTCCACGACTAGAACCTGAGAAGAATTGCTGATCAACAGTATTGCTCTTTTCTGTCTGATTATTAGAATTATCCATATCTGAAAAAATAAAATTACAAAATCCACAACTCTAACTGATTTGGACATGGGCATTTAACAATTAGCATACAAATCAAATGTAACAAATCTAAATCAATGATCTGGAAGAATAACTAATAAGTTTATGAGTCAAGTCAACAACACAACATAGAACAACTATGGAAAATAACAATCAACATTACAGAGTCAACAATAAACATACTCAATGGAGTGTATTTCTTACAAGCAATGGAGATAATGTCAGGTGAAGGTGGCATCGCGTCAGTAGCTGCAGGTAGAGGTTGGCACGGAGTCGGCGGTGGCTGGCATGGCGGCGATGGAAGTTCGCACGGACGGATGAACCCGAAGGCAAAATGGAAGGCTCGTACGGACGACGCTATGACTGGTCGCTCCGGAGGTCGCTCGATGACTAAGGCAGAGAGGGAGTCGGGGGCGGAGGCGAACGCAGGAACTGTGTACTACAGAGGCAGACGCGGGATGCGAGAGCTGCGGAGGCGTATGTAGGATGCTGGAGTTGCGGAGCCAGACACTGGCACTGTTGGCTGGGGTACGAGAGAGCTGAGGTGCGAAGGCGGACGCTGCTGGCTAGGGTTTTCAACCCTCCAGCCCAAAACGAAGCTGTCGAGATTTTTTTTTGTAAAAATACGAACGAAACAATGTCATTTCACTTAACAGTGGTTCAAAAAAAAAACAATCAGAACCATCAGTCGTACGGACCGATGCCGGATTGACTGATTCAACCGGTTTGGAACCAGTTTATCTATTTTTGACCCTACTGGTTCTGGGAGGTCGCCCGAAGCGGTGAGGGAATCGGTTCCCTGTCCGACCAGTTGAATTGGCCGATCTGGTCCGATTTTTAGAACAGTGGTTTTGGTTTTGGGATTGTTAGATTTTGACCAAATAATTAATCAACTTGCCACAACAATTCCACTCTGGCATTGAACATGCCACTTAAGCATTTTTGTTACCAATTAATGGAGATTCATGACAGAAGGATTAACTTGTTAGGATGGTCATTAATATAGGGATCATTTAGCATTAAACTTTTGATACAAGGACTAAAGTGTTCAATGTCGAATCTTATAGGGACTAAAGTGTAGATTTACTCAAAATTAAATCTTATTCCATGAAGCATGGAGAGTAATAGATTATACATTCTCTATTGATGGTTTTGTGGAATGAGTTGTGGCATAAAATCACTATTTCATACGTATTTTTGCTAGCAAATATAGGAATCACTCATTTAATAAAATAAGCATGGAACTAATGAAATTATCATTCCCGCATAACAAAAGTCAGGTTAGAGAATTGATTCTTAAATGATTAAGGATATGTTTGGTTTCTATTTTAGTTGAATTGATTTTAAAAGAATTTATATTGAAAAATTAATTTTGAAAGAATTAATGTTAATAGAATTAATTTGTATTTGGGAATGATATATTAAAAGTTAGTTTAGAATAATTTATTTTTGTTTGGAGGGTGTGTTATTATAAAGTAGAATCAATTTTTAAATGTAATTATAGATATATAGTTTAGAATCAATTCTTGAAAGTTAAAAGTGATTCTATATGCTCTAAAATCTAAAACAAACATGTACTAAGTGATTTTGAGTCCCTTTGTGTGATATTGTCAAAAATCAAAAGGGTCTTTCGAAGTGATTGTGCCCAAATTTTATAAACATATTAGCATAAATTACGAGTATGGATGGCAATTCATTGGGTTTGGGTAACTTGACCTAATCCGGGAACAAGTGGTAGATTTAGAGTCCCAAATCGGATTCAAGCCTAACCCAACTATAGATGGGTTAGGTCAACCTGGATCAAGCCTAGTTTTTTCTTTTCTTTTTTAAGGCCTGAATTCTTTCGGGCTTCATCTTTTATTATGCACATTGAAAATGAATGCACATAAAACCTAGATTCATTCATACATAGTGAGAGTTGTTGGCTACTACATTACTAGCGTATAAGGAAAATAGCTTAAAGGAAACACAATCTCTAGGCCAATATTGAATAAAAGGAAAACAAATCCTACAACATACTTTTTATCTGATTCAAAACCTACCTAATGAATGCTAAAGCCTTTTACTCCATCTCTTCGAATCAAGCTCTTGTGAACTTTGGTTCAAGTTGAGTGGGGAGAACCAAGGATCAAGCTCTCGTTGCCAATGAAGGAAGAATTGGGCAAAAAATAAACTTCTCGATAAGGGTCATAACCAAACTAAATTGATAAAACCGAATCAAAAAATTGAAAATCGAATAAAATTAGCTGCTTTTTTTTTAAATTTATTGGTTAAGTTTGGTTTTTGGTTCTAATTTTCGAAACTGAACCTATCATATTATATATATAGATATACGTATAGATACATATTTACCAATATACCCTTCTCACCACTTTAACCCTAACTCTCAAATTTTCATTTTTACTTCTCTAATCCTTACTCCTTGCGCCGCCTACCACCAGGCTACCACCACTCACTCTCTGTAACACCAACGGCTGTGTCTTGGTCTGCATTTGCTTCTGCGGCCATCAGTAAAACAACCATCTTCGTGCATCCATCTTTGTTACTTATCTGTTCAACATCCATCAACCGTGTTTGTGGTATGCGATCTTCTCTATTTATTGGTTTTTTTTCTCTGTTTATGTGTTTTCCAAATATGTGTGTCAATTACTCAATTAATTGATTTTGTTTGCTTAGCAATTAACATTCCTGATTTTGTTTTCTCTGTTTATTTCTTTTTGTTTGGTCAATATTTCTAAATATCTATTTTTGCTTAGCATTCATAATTTTTCTCTTTCTATTGTTAGTTTTATGAATGTGCTGTTGAGTTATTGAATTTTGTTTGTTATTTTGTGTTGCATTTTGTTTCATATTGATAAATTTCATTTTTTGATTGTGTTATTGTGACTATTATTAGGGTTTGGGCTTTGATGAATTTGCTATGTGATTGAGATGTGATAAATATGAGTGATAGTGTATCATGTTAATACAGTAACTATGTAAATGTTTTTACAATTTATTATAATCAATTGTTTTCTCAATTTGGAATTTATCTGTTTATAGGTTTTCAAATAGGCAAATAGGATTTCTTTTTCATATAGGGCTTTTCCAAATTTGTAAATTTTTGGGCTATAGAATTTGGGCTAGATTTTTAAAAATATAAAAAAATTGAAAAATCGAACCAATCCAAGCATATTGAAGTCATTTTGGTTTTGTTTAGTTGTTTAATTAGAGCCAAATTGATTGGTTCTCAACATGAGGGAACCAATTGGATTGGTTCGATTGGCTTTTTCACTCAAGACCATATTAAATCAAACTGTGAACACCTCTACTTCTCGACAATGATGAGAGGAATCCTAGCCAATTAGCCCTAGGTTGGAGTGAAAAACTAGTAATATGAAAATCAGACTGGTCAGTTAATTCGGTTCAACTAGGAACTAGCCACCATTCCAGTCCAATCTTGACACACAAACTGCTTTGCAATTAAACCGGTCAAGAATTAGTGAACCGACTATGAACCAAGCAAGCCATTTGAACTGGTCACTATTGCAACAATTTGAACGGCATGCAATTGCAAAGATTTGTCATTACGTTTGCCATTAGAAATTTGTAGAGAATCATTCCTACTGTAGAGATCTCAAACTGAAGGTGGTGGTGTATGTTATCTCGTACTACCTCTCAACCATTCTATTTCTTCTATACTTCTATTTCAAATTTTCTATGTTGTGTGGCGCTACCTCTTAACCTGTCTATTTCTTCTCCGTTTCTATTTTTCAACTTCTCAGTTACCTGGTTTGCGCCGCCCAGCCATATGTGACTTGCACACTCAAGTAATTTTACATATGGGTAGAAATAAGTCAGGCGCCTTGTCAGGAGTTTATGGCCTGGCCTACATTGAGCCTAGCCTGACAGCCTGTCCTAGCCTAACTTGTTTATGATTTAAGCCAGGGTTAAACTTTTTCTAAAGTCTATTTAATTAAACAGGTTAGGCCGTAGGTTTTTAAAAAAGCCTATTAGGCCTGACATGTTGGTCTATTTACAATATATAATTTTTTATTTATATTATATATTTATAAATTATATATAATAGATAAAACATTTGTATAATATTAATCTATAAAAATAATTTTTAAAAAAATCCCAAACTAGGCTTTTATGCAGGCTTTCAAGCTAGGTTGGGCTTTTATTTTTCCTAACAGGCCAAGCCTAAAAAATAGCCTATTGGTACTAGATTAGGTTTAGACTAATCTTTTGCAATGCAGGCCTGGCTTATTTAGACCAAAGCCTGACTTGTCCTGTTCTCACCCCTAATTTTATCTTATCACTAGTTTTGTCCTGCTTTTGTCTTAATGCTCACTCTGGGCATCTTTCCATTGAGCTTCATTCATTATTTTGACTTTGCTAATAATTTTCATTTTTGATTTGTAAACTTTGTATTTTTACTTTGCTAAGGCTTTAGTTTAGGTGCTCCACGTCTTTTTCTCTCAAATTTGACTCCATAATTAACAAAATTGATTATTGTCCATTTAATTCTACTTAAATATTCTAATAAAATCGTCCCATTCAACCAATTTAAACATTATATATAACTAAAAATGGTGTTAAGGATTGATTCAAGGTGTGCATGGTGATGACGTATTAGGGCTACTCTCGGTGGCAACTTCTGAGCTATGGGTAGGAAACGGGCACAGGAGAAAGCTTAGGCGGTTGAGATATCTCCAAGGAGAGTAGTGCCACAACTTGCCATCACTTAACTGGCATTGAAGTTTATTCAATGGTTGGATTCTTGAGCCCTCCTCCTCCATCATCGCTCCTTCCTTCGTTGTGAGAGTGTGAGACCCTTCCCTTCTCTTTCTCTATGCATGAAGCAGTGGGGATAAAACTGATCAGCATCTCACCAAAGTTGACAATGAGATTGTCGTTGGTATTATGGATGCCATGGGCTTTTGTTTCTTTTTTGGTTTAGATGACTAAAAGAGAGGCTTGGAGGTGACATTCGAAGAAGATGGGACTGAAACATATATAGTTATTGAAGAAATGAGGTAGAAACTCCAATGAAAAAGAGAACGTAAGAGATAGAAGGTGAAAGGGCTTGAAAAGAAGATATTGAGGGAAATGAAAGGAAGGAAGGTTAAGTGTGATGTGGTAGGAGGAGGGAGGGAAGAGTGAACAAAGGAGAATATGCCAATAGTTGAATTTAGATGAGGTGGCAACATGAAAAAAAAATGAGAAGAAGTTGACATGGCAATTTATTAGAAATTGAAGAAGTATACGTGACATCATCACAAACCTTGTTTTAGACTTAATTATTATAAGTTAAGTTATATATTTAGTCCTTATAATTTATGCTTATTTTTAAATTAGTTTTTATAATTTATTTTGTAAATAAGTTTTCATAGTTCTAAATATTTTTAATTCGATCTCTCTCTATTATTTGGTGTTATGACGTTGTGAACTTGTGCATATGGGACAAACAAACAACCGGCCATACAAGCATCCATATTAGTATTCATTTTGACACATATATACAACTTAATAGAAAGTGACCAAATTAAAATTGTTTAAAATTATGAGAAATTATTTAAAAAAAGAAGTTATAAAGGCTAAATTAAAAATGAATATAAACTGTAAAAAATAAATATTTAATTTAACCTATATTATAAATAGATTATATGGGTATCTAAGTTTTATTTATTTAGGGTAATTAACACTCACCTCCCTCTAGGTTCCTAATATGACACTCAGTCCCATTTTCTCCCAAAAATTACATTTCCCCCATTTGATCACATTGACTTGTAGAAGTACTAATTGTTGCCATCCAAATTAATTATGATCGGTGCATTTAATGCAGAAGTCTCACACACATTAACCAAGGTCACCTACCTTGGTTACCAATTAATTTGTGGGGGGACATGCAGAAAGACTCTCAGTCTCATAGGTTGCTCTAAATTTATGGAGGAGTAAATACATGAAGGCGTCGTTTTCGTGCGGCAGGTGATAGAGGTTGTGTTGTTGAAGGTGTGTAAATGCAGTTCCATAGCAGTCTTTGTCTTTTGCATTTTATTTTTTGAATATTTTCTACACATGATGCTTCGAAGCTTATTCTAGAAAGTTTCTAGAACTTACTATGAGTGGGAGTTTAAGGAGACTATGAGAGATATCAAAACTAAAAGTTTGGAGGCATTTGCCATATAGACTAGGCATGCATTTGATCCTCGTGCTAAGAGTGATCATATTACCAACAGCATCAACGAATGCTTTAATCAATTGATAGGACAATTAAGAAGGAAGCCTATTCTAAGGATGGCAAAATTGCTCGCACTCGTGGGGGATCCATGGGAATTACCCATTACGAGGTGGGGGATAGATACTCGTATAATAAATGGAGACGAGAACGACCTACTCCATGGGTCAAAATTTTTTTTTTTAATATTTTCATATATTATGACTTTTTCTTTTTATTTGTGATGATATGAAATTTATATTTTTTTATTATCTTATAATGACTTTTTTTCAGTGATTTAGTTCACAATGATAAAAAATTATTAAAAATTTTTTATATAATTTAAATAATAAATATGTACGTAGATTGATTATTATAAAATATTATTGAGCTTAATATATTATTTGTGATATGTTTTTAATTTTGTAAATATTTTAAGTATATAAATAAAATTATGATATATAATGTTAAATTTTATCTATTTATATTTTTTAATTTATGATTTTTAAAATTTTATTTTAAATGATTAGATATATATAATTAAAATTTTACTTTAAATGATTAGATATATATAAATATCTGCGAGTGCCCGCCTTGTACCCATGACGGGGACGGGGGCAGGGATAAAGAAAGCACTCCCTACCCCCTCAGGGCCCCGTTTACATTCCTAACCTATTCTAACATCGGTTGAATCACTTGTGCTTAAATTAATGGGGAAAATTCACCAGATGTACACTGATGGCTGTGTTTGGGAAAACAATATCGCTCCTAAGGCTCTGAAAAGATTGATTAGATGAAGCATAGGACTAGTAATTTTAGTCCTAGCTGGTCAAATGGAGTTTGTTGTTAACGATAATGGTAAAAGATTTTCTGTAAACCTGAAAAATAGAATATGTCATTGCAAATACTGAGAGATCTTAAGCCTGCCATGTAAACATGTAATATCATGCATTGTTTATCTTAGACTTGAAATTCATGCATATTGTGATCCTGCTTATACCTTGGCTTGTTACCAGATGGCAAACAATGAAATTATACACCCTGCCCCAAATTTGAGTATGATGGATACACATGAATCTCCAGAAGATGTTGTGCTACCCCCAGTTTTGAAAAGGCAACCTGGAAGACCTAGAAAGAATATAAGGAGGGAACCTGGTGAAGCCCCTAGTGGTTCTGGTGCTGCTCGAAGGTCTTCAACTGTGAGGTGTGATAATTGCAAGGAATTTAGGCACAATAGGAGGACCTGTCAGAGAGCCCCTGTAGCTACTAAAAAAAGATCGGCAAAAAGAGTATCTATTGATTTCATATTTATATCATTTCATTGTACTATAATTTGTTGCTTTATTATGATGTTTATTATTTCCCACATGTTTAGTTGGTTGTTGGATGTAAATAAATTGCAGGGAATAGGAGCTGGGACCACTGCAGGAACAAGCATCCCAGGACCCTCTGAAAGTAGCTCAAGTGGACCAACTCCCCAGAGTCAAGTGTCAAGTGTTGGAACAGTGTCCAAGGCAAAGGACAAGGGGAAGAGAAAAGCTGTAAGCAAAAATGTGACCAAGACTGGGACCACCAAATCAAAATTAAGAAGGGTAATGAAGTTAATGCAAGTGATAGCTTATATACTGCTTATTGTGTATTAAATGATTGACTCTATAAATTATTGCTATGGTATAAGGTGGCAAAAAATCTTTTTGATGGTGGTTCTCAAGTGAGTACTCAAGGTGCTGCTGCTACTACAGAACCAGATCAAGCTAATGAAGTAACTACGGAACCGAGTCAAGCTAATCAAAATGCTCAAAGGACTATAGTAGAAATTGATGACAACCCATGGATCCATCTAAGTAAAAGTGAATATGCTGCATTCTGAAAATGGTTGCATTATTTGACTTAAGTACAATTACCCAGTTGTGTTTGGTTATGTTATGTGTTTTCCTGGGTTAACTATTACTCTTTATGTTGTTGGATTTTGTTGAGCTAGATGACTCAAGTATTATTAATATGCTTATGTAATTGGCTCTCTGTTAAAGTACACAGTGTGTTTGGTACTGCCACTTTCTTTTGTTTCATTTTTAAAGTGGTAGCTTCATGTAATGGGCCCATGTTATTGCTATTGCCATATTAAGTTATTGCTAATGACATTTGGACTGTGTTACCAGTTATTTGTTACCTAAACCTTGTGTTCTATGCTTTTTTTTTTTTTCTTGTTGGTTTAACAAGGTTGCAGCATCAATTTTCAATGTGTAAACAACATATTTGCATAAAAATTAATTGTAACAGCCATTGTTACAAATTCATGGTCACTTCTTTGCCGCCAACATCACTGTGACAGATAGCAAAAGAAAGACATACACATATAGGATAACATTTGCAGCACCTAATATGTAGATATAATTACAATTTGTTTACATCTTGTCCTTCAGCACACCAACATCTCCCTTGAAATAGCCAACTTCCCTTAGAACTTGATTCACAACATTTTCATCTCCCATTATTTGTTACCTTCTTCTATTGTTGGGTGTGCATTCAACTTCATTGTTGTCAATTAGGTTCACCCATTCAAAGAATTTGCATGCCCTATCTTGGCAATTGTAGTATAACCATTTCCTATAGGCATCTGACTCAGAGCCCCTAATAGCTGCTTGTCTCCCACAATTGCATATTTTCACAAATCTGAGCCTTGTAGAACTTGATTCTCCTATGCAAGATGATGGCATCTTGAGTGCTACTTGCTCTCTGCAACATAGCAAAAGGAATGGACATGGTAAAACAGGGGACAAGATGTGATTTTTTGTTGATGCAATTTCATGTATAGGACTTACCCTGACTGCAAATCGACTCCAAGACTTGTAATTCTCATCGTTGGTAGCAGAAACACAAGTGATGTTGCCTGAGTTTTTTGGATTTCATCCTTGCTCTATTTCGTACTTCATTGCTTTGTTTTTATGGGGGACAGTGGTTAACTTGGCCTTCAACTGTTAAAAAGACTACTTTAATGTATATTTTTTTTCTATTCTTTTTTACAATTTTTGTATTTTTGAATTTTAAAAATGGTTGGGTAGATATTTCATTAGCATATTTCCAAACTTCTGTTACTCATCATATTCAATTGGGAGGAGTGTACTTTTTGGGAAAAAATGAGACTAAGTGTCATATTAGTACACCTGGAAGGAGGAGTGTTAATTACTCATTGATTTAATTAGTATATAAATATTTTTAATTATATTTTAATTAGACCACAATTAAATTATTAATCAGTTTATATACCAATTTAATAACGGGTTTAATTTTCAAAACTTTTAAAAAAACAAAATAGGTCACATGGAGATTCGAAAACCCATTGGGTTTTGAGAGATCGGGTTGGCTATTGCCATTCCAAAATTTACGATGCAAATTTCATATGACCCATCGCCCAAAACCGGATCAATTTTGGGCCTTCAATTGCTACACTCCCCCAGCCTAATTCTTTCTTTCAACCTTTCCACCTCATCTTCTTCTCGGGAGCTTTAGGGTTTTTGGGTGGGCATTTTTCAAATGTGAACGTTTCCAATCTCTGCGAGTGTGAAGCAGCAAAAACAAGGAGAAAAATGTCTGTGATGCAACAGTACGGGCGCAGCAAGAGCGTGTTGAAGCGCTCGAAGAAGTACTTGGAGGAAGCTCTCTACTTCAGGCTCTTCAAGGACGGTTCCTCTCAGGTCAGTGTTCGGCAGCAACTCAACCAGTTCATCAAGAGCGGCAAGCGCGTTTACAAATGGGAGGTCGGCGACACCCTCAAGAAGCTTCGCGCACGAAAGCTCTACCACCCTGCTCTCAAGGTTTTTTTTTTTTTTCTTCCTCCCTCCTACCTTCTGTTAATTCTGATTGGTATTGGCTTATTGTGGAACTTGTCAATTGTGGGGGTTTTTGATCTACCTTTTTTTTTTCACCAAATTTTCAATTGGCCCTTAAAGGTATTAGCTTTGAGTTGAGAAAGTAAATGGGTATCAAGTTTCTGATAGTGAACATGTGCTAGCTGAAGGTCACCATTTCTAGGTTATGTTGAATTTGCAACGTTTAGAAACATAACATGTCAGTGATGAGTAGCCAAATGGATCTTCTCCTCGTTTTAACTTTGTTTCTTCTTCTTAGTTTTTTTTTTCTGGTGGATTATCTGTGTTTCGGTCTGGTATGCAGCAGGAATTTTTGTTATTATAATTCTGTAATGGGCTGCAGCTGACCCAAATTTGAATACTATTTCCAAGTGCTAGTTTCAACTTTCAAACAAATTGATGTGTCTTGCAATTGCAAGTGAGATTGCGGTGAAGGGATAGTGCCAATATTAATGTAGTTGTTTATAAGCATTGGATTACAATATTATTGATGGTGTTATGATTTATGAATGTGGTTCCATCAAAGACAGTACTGTTGGTCGTGGAATAGTCTATCAAAGGGGAATTCAAATCTTCTGCCCTTGTCCTCAATCTTATCCCCCAGTAAAGTACTGCCAACTAAGCAAAAAATTACAACTCTCTCTTGGATCATGTCCCCTCTCTCTTAGAGTGTGTTTGGTTTGTTTTTTGTTTTCATTTTTACTTGATGTGTTTTCATTAATAATTACAAAAATGACACATTGTTTTCATTATGTTTTCTGTTTTCAAAATATTGTGATTGTTTTTATCATTTCCTTCACAAAATTTTGAAAATAGGATATAGAATGTAAACAAGATGGGATTTTTGTTATTATAAATGAACACATCAACTGAAAATGAAAACAGAAAACAAACCAAACACCCCTTTAGTTGGCGCAGGTTTTTTATTTTGCTTAGTTGGCAATATTTTTTTGGGAGAGATAGTTGGGGATAGGGAGAAGCAAGGTTTTAAATTGCAGGCTTATGTTGGCCAATGTGGTCCGCGATCACAGAGTGATGCAGTTGCAGTGGCTGCCTCAACCAAGATGTTGTGGCCGCATTAGGTGATGCAGACAGAGATTTAAATCCTTAGCGAGAAGGGATAGAAGATATGGGTACATCAAAGGGATGGGAATGATAGTAATTGGCAGGCAATTTACTCACACGCACACGTGCACAAAAGACTGGTAGACTTTTATCATATTTTTAAGGAAAACAAGAGGATCCAAATCCAAAAATTAGATGTTTCAATTTGTATTAATTTTGTTCAAATTCAAGTAGTGAATTGTCTTGTTTGTTATCAAATTCTAGAATGTGCTGTTGATTATGCAACAAAACTATTAAAGGGCAGTCCAATACACAAGGCTCCCATCATTGTGGGGTCTGGAGAGTCATATGTATGCAACCTTACCTGTAAGCGGAGAGACTGTTTCTCTAACTTGAACGTGTGACGACCAGGTCACAAGGCAGCAACCTGACTGTTGTGCCAACGCTCACCTCTCAAAACTGTGCAAGAAATAAATCTAGACATCATAGTTAGCAACCTATAGTTTTCCTCAACTTATTTAATGAAAAATGTCTTGTTCTTGTGTTGCAGCTATCAGAAACCATGGCTAAGAGGAACATGAACAAGACAGTCAGTGACCATGCCATACATCTGGATCTGCTTGCAAAAGCTCGAGGAATTGCTACTGCTGAGAATTATTTTGTTAATCTCCCTGAATCAGCAAAAAATCATCTAAGTTATGGTGCCCTTCTCAACTGTTACTGCAAGCAATTGATGACTGAAAAAGCAGAAGGACTAGTGGAAAAGATGAAGGAGCTCAGCCTTCCTTTAAGTTCCATGCCTTACAACAGCCTTATGACCCTTTATACAAAAGTAGGGCAACCAGAAAAGATTCCAGCCATCATACAAGAAATGAAGGCTAGCAATATCATGTTGGATCTTTACACATATAATATCTGGATGAGAGCTCTTGCTGCTGTTAATGATATTTCTGGGGTTGAAAGGGTTATTGATGAGATGAGGAGGGGTGGTCGAGTGACTGGAGATTGGACAACATATAGCAACTTAGCATCAATTTTTGTTGATGCTGGCTTGTTTGAGAAGGCAGAAGTGGCACTCAAGGAATTGGAGAAGAGAAATGCTTGCAAAAATCTTTCTGCTTACCAGTTTCTAATTACATTGTACGGGCGAACAGGTAACATATATGAGGTTTATAGGGTCTGGCGTTCTCTAAGGCTGGCATTTCCTAAAACAGCAAACATAAGCTATCTGAATATGATTCAGGTGTTGGTTAACTTAAAAGATCTACCAGGGGCAGAAAAATGTTTCCGGGAATGGGAATCCAGCTGCTCCACTTATGATATTCGAGTTGCAAATGCTCTGATAGGAGCATATGCAAATGTAGATATGCTGGAGAAGGCTGAGGAGCTCAAGGAACGCGCTCGCAGGAGAGGGGCCAAGCTGAATGCTAAAACCTGGGAGATCTTTTTGGGTTACCATTTGCAAAAAGGAGACTTTAAGTTGGCAGTGGATTGTCTAGCCAAAGCAATATCAATCGGTATAGGGAATGGTGAGAATTGGGTTCCATCATCTGAGACAATTGGTATTATGATGAGGCATTTTGAGCAAGAGAAGGATGTTGATGGTGCAGAAGGATTTCTAGAGATCTTGAAGAAATCTGTGGATTCTCTAGGGGCAGAGGTGTTTGAATCCTTGATTAGAACTTACGCAGCTGCTGGTAGGACCAGTTCTGCAATGAAACGGCGATTGAAGATGGAGAATGTGGACGTGAGTGAAAACACCCAGAAGTTGCTTGAGGCTATCTCTGTGGAGTGATTCATGATACTTTCATCCTTGAAGTTTTGATCGCTGCAAAATTCAGAGGCCGTGGTCTTTCTACACATTTTGCTTTGGTAATAAAATCTGGTATTCTGCTTAAAACCTTTTATAACTGGCGCATACTATACACCATTGAGGATCTATTAGTCTATGCTTGGATTAGCTTTTGTTGCTAAAACAATTTATAATTAAAATCTTACTGAGAGAGCTTTTAAAAAAAATAATTTTTTTTTGAAAATAATTTATTCCTAAACATGCACTTATTTGATTATTGAATTATGAAACGGAAATGTTAAACATCACAAAAAATATTTTACAAAAACTTTTCGAATCCCATGTGTCATAATTATGTTTGAAAATCTTTCATATCCTATTCACCATTTTTGGTCACCCACAAAAGTGATTGGTTAGAGGTGATTCGTAACAAGTTTCGTATAAAATGTTTCGTACCACATAGCATTGCTCATTATGAAATACTAGGGTGTGTGGCTGCATCCGAAAGCTGATTTTATATCAGTTTCACTCCTGACAACATTGATTTGATTATTGAAGAAGGCAGGATGAAAAAAAATTAGCTAACGCATTGCGACAACAATTACTTTGCAAATTAATATGTGATAAGCGTCTCTAAACAAAAATGCACAATATTTGTCTTTTCGATGAAAACAAAACCACAATATTTAATTACCTATACATAGGCCTTTTGAACTCAACGATTTGCTATTTTTGCGCATGGTTTGACCGTGTGAATTAAACACCAACCTATCTACCTGTGCTTGTACACTCGTATCATTGAGAAGACATAAAAACATCGGCGATATTGGTATTTGGATGATTTCCACAGCTTCCTGATTAAGCTGTTTAGCTGCAGGCAAGGTTTGTGCTAAAGCTTCCACTCTCGATTTCCTCTAGGAAACAACACGAAGATCGATCTTATAATTTGATGCCTACTTGGGCCTGTTTTTTTCATATTTTCCTACCCCAAAAGCCCGTTTCAAGTGGGGAAACACGATTCTGAATGCTCTTATTACTTCTGCTGAACTGAAGAGTTAGTTTTGTAGTAATGCTTGTAGCCACAATGCTTGTAGCGACAGGTATGTCTCCAAGTCACATGGTACACTCATCTCTGATTCCCATATAGTTGGAATTCCCTTGAATTACCAAAACCCAAATGGTTGTGATCTTACCTGCCGAGTACCTTATATAAAGAACATTGGGTCTCCCAATTATGCACAACCAAGCTCACAATTCCGCCAAGAAGTATTTCTAATATTGGTCCAGAAAGCAGTGGTGATATGGATTTTTACGTTAACAGCACCCTGCAACTTACCTGTAATGGTACAGTAATAGCATCTGATATCTTTGGCTACCTTTCTTTGTGGAATCCCTGAAGTAGATTCCACAGGAAAATCCAATTTCAATTAAAGTTATCTATTTGTGCATGCACTATGTGTCTTTGGTTATGATCCTTTAACTCATGACTAGTATATGCAGTGCCTTTTTATAATGTGTAATATCTTTGTAAGTTTCGTACAAGGTAAGGTAGATTTATGCATTGTTCATACTTCAAGTATAAATAGTTCTTCTATAAAGATGCATGTTAGAAATATAAAATTATTCATATATTTTTACTTAACAGTTTAAACTTATAAAATAGTTAGTTTATGACAACTTTCATGTTGAAAACCAACTCTTGGAGAAGAATTCAAAATCTTCCTTTTTATTTAGGCTTCGCAGTTGATCATTGTGCATTGCATCGCATGTCATGCTACATTGGAGGGTTCCTTCTAATGTTTTATATTTTGAATCGGCAATGGAAAAATTTGGGGAGTGGATGTTACCGAATTGCGTAAGGATTTTGGAAAATAATCTCTTTATTACATATCATAGCAATTGGCTCGATTTCAGTTTGTAGTTTGCAATGATGAAGAAGTATAGTGTGAAACTAAGAGCCTTGGACTAAATTGTTTCTTGTTCCCCATTTCAAATTGGGTGATGAATCTTTTACTTATGTAAAGCCAATCTAGGTCACAAGTAGTAATTTAAGATCCAAATCTTCTCGTAGAGAAGAAAGTTATTGCAAAGCATTCCCGTAGAATTACACTGTATATTTATGTGGAGGGTGTGGTTTCGTTACCATATTGGTTTGTCAATCCCGCATGTAGGTCATCCTAAAGGAATGGGAACATTTATAATAGGGAAAAGAACATTAACACTTCTTAAATTTTAGGTCATTTATAAATTACTACCACAAATTTTAAAATTATTCTAATTAATATTCAAATTATAAAAATTACTCAAATTGATCATACTATTTATTATCCGTTAAGCTATTTAAACAGAAACATGGTCATGTGACTGACACATGTGATTTTTAATGACATGGTAATATAATTTTTATCAAATTTGAATAAATTTGAACCTTCCATTTAAAAATATAATGAAATAATCCTTATAACTACATATTGATTTAAAATAGAAGTTTCATAATTATTTAAATCTGATTGGGATTATAGTGTCATGTCATTAAAATTTACATGTACTAATTATATGACCATATTTTTGTTAAGTGGCTTAACAAATAATGGATATAATGATCAATTTGGATAATTCTTATAGTTTAAAGATTAATTAGAATAATTGTAAAATTTGTAGTGGTGATTTATAAATGACTCAAAGTTTAGAGGTCTTAGTACTTTTTTTCCTTTATAATATGGAGTATGCAAGAGCTTCTTGAAATATGAATATTGCTAGTGTTACATGGCTTTTGAGAGCTACCAAGGCAAATCCATGAAAATACCTCTGATATCTAAAAAAAGGAGAGCAAGGGCCATAAGGGTTTGAAGAGGGCACTAACTTACTGAACTGCTATGCTAGCTCTAAAGTGTATTATTATTGTTATTATTGTTGTTATCAAGGCTATGTTTAAGAGTTTGAAAGAAAAAGAAAAGAAAGAGATATAAAGAAAATGAAATGAAAGAAAAAAAAAAAGAGAATAAAAAGTTAATTAAATAATTTTTTTTATTTGAATATTTTAAATCTTTAAAAATTCTTTAAATTAAAAGAACTTTAAAATATTCATAAAAATTAATAAAATTTTTTTAAAAAAAAGTTACTTAAAAATCTTTATTTCTTTCACTTTTTATTATAAGACTTTTAAATAAAAAAAAAACTTATGATAATATTTTTTTTCTTTTTTTTTAATTTCACATTCATATACAGTATGAAAGTATATTTAGTGTGAAAGTAAAAATAAAAGAAATTTTCATATATGCATAATGTATACCTAACTACAAAACATACACTAAGAATGAAAAAGATTCGACCTTTACTCATTTCCCTCAAAGACAGTTACAGTCAGAAAGCAAGCAAGCATTCGAAAACTGAATACCTAGAGAGTAGGATTTTTCAGACTATTATCTTAAGTTCCGGTCTCATTAGACTTTAGAGTTCGTGACTTGTGGCCGTCCATCCGCAACTACAGTTAGATGTACACGATAGAGTATTCGACACAGGACAGGGGTACCCCATCAACATTAATTAGTGTCTCTATTGTATTCTCCATGATGATGCCGGCCCATGTACACGCTCGGTCTCAAATGGACCTCCGTGCGTTGCAACAAGCAATGTCAACCATTGTCGGCAACCTTCTGTATACAGGTCGGTGTGCTCAATTAAGAGGCTGCAGAAGAGCAGATACAATTGGATCTGTCATAAATTTGAATCTACAAATCCAGTTGAAAGAAAGCTCTGTAATTTTCTTAAGTTCATCCATGTCATTTTATTGATAAAAAATTAAAAGAATAAAATTTAATAATATTATATTTTATTATATATATACATATATTTTAATATACTTTTAATTGTTAATTTTTTATTAATAATTAGTATTTTTTATTTTATCTTATAAAATGAACTCATATGTACTATATCATAATTAATAACGTTCACTATATTTGTATGTTATACTATATTATTAGCTGATCGAATCGCAAACTGAATTCTTTTTTCAGTTTTGGTTCATTGTTATAATTATATTTATAGTTAAATTATTTTAAATCAGTTAAAAATCAGATATAACTGTTGAATTAGTTGATTTTTTGCTGAATTGGCCTGGTTACAATTTTTTAAAAAAATTGACTTTTTAAAACTAAAATGTTACTAAATTCTTTTTTTAAAATTAATTATTGTTATGTTGTGATTGATATTTTATTATTATAAGATTAAAACTTTATTATGTATTTAATTATTAGTGATGTGTGTTATAACTTAATGATATATAAAAAGATATGAATAATATTTTATTAATTTAATTATATATATATATATATATATATATATGTGTGTGTGTGTGTGTGTGTGTGTGATGTATGCCATCTTATTTAATCAGTTAAATTTAAATTAGAAGTATCACTGATATTCAGCATCCCATTCAGTTTTAGTAGCGATGATATTACTATACTATACTAAGTATAGTTGACAATCAACTACTGCTAAGATTAATTAATATGTATTTAGGTTAATTTATTTTATAATTAAAATAATTTAGAATTAAAATTTTATTAAAAAAACTTTAAAGAAATGATTTAAAAAAATTATTCCGTACTCATAATATTACACACAGGAATTAATTAATGGGACAGTCTTGTTTTAGTTTTATTTGTATTTTGTGAAGAAACATGATTGCGTGTGTGCAGAGCCTTATCAGAGTAATTATTATTAGCAATTAAATTCCAAGGCGTTTGAACTTTGAATGCCTACAATATATAGAGGCCTTTTTTTCCACCGATTGATAAGGTACATGGCTTGAATGATAACTGCTAAGTAGCTAGTAACGTAAGCTTTAAGGAAAAGAAAGCCGGTAATTAATGCAGACAAAATAAATATAAAGTTGGACATATGCAAGTGGGAGCAGTACTCAATTCTACTATGAAATATGAATGCATACGTATTACAATGGCCAATGCATTGTTCTACTAATTATGGCTCTGCTCTGTGACAATCTGTGCAATGGTATCAATTTGTGTTAGTTTACTATGCTTTTCTTCTTTTTTTTTTTTGTTTTTTGTTAATCTGAATTTTGATGACATGTTACTACGTTAGGAACAATAATCAACTCCCTCTCAAACACACACACCCTATTGATGCTTTGAACTAGGAAATCTTATGCTGGTATATAATAAATTTGAAACCTTTTTAAGAGTAGTGGATGTTCAATCATTATAAGGAATTGCTACACATAGTAAATGTTATCACAAGTAAGTCAACGTGCCATCACAAATAAGTAGCGGGTGTTCAATCATTATAAGCAATTGCTAGCTATCTAGATATTTGTAAGATGTAACTGGGATGATCTGCCAACCACTTCGAGAGTTTTGATTGTGAAAATCCAACGAGGAGCTCATTGACTTTTCCCTTTTGTATACATCTCTCGCGTTATGATACAAAGACTACAAATTACGTGTTTCCAAACTGCGATTCATTAACATTCTCACGCAAATTAAAGTTTTACAGAGAAAATAGGAGGTTTTAGTTTTTCCTCTTTGAGATGGAGAATGTAGTAGGGGACTTGTTTAGTTTAATAGTATATCAAGGAAGTTACATTATTTAGTTTTTCTAAGTTTAATTCATAAAAAAAAAGCTTGAATTATAAATTTAAACTTTTTATAATAAACTAATTAAGGGATTCGACGTCATTGGAGAATAAAGATCTTTTTCTTAATAAAAAATGTTAAAAAGATAAAAATAACAAACTTGACATAAACAATTTAAAATATGCGCATGCCATATTTAGCTTGAGAAACTATTTTCTAATTAATATCTATTACTAGAATATTCTCTTATTGAATTTAATCACTCAATTGATAAGTTTTAAAATTAAGATCCTTAAATGATTATCACACTAAAATTAAAGTTCTTTGTAAAATAGTTTTCTCTACAAAAAAAATATAGCCTTTTCTTTGGTCGCAACAAGGAGAAAAAAGCGAAGCTGTATGGTGTATAAATCAAAATGTTACAAAATCTTTTTACAAAATGTTACAATATATATATATATATATATATATATATATGTATGTATTTTTTATGAGGAAGAAGAACAAATTTTTCTTAGTACATGAAAATTGCTTGCCTTTCATCAATGCCATTGCCAAAGAAAATGTTAAAGAGTCATTGAATATATATGAATATGTGCAGGAAAAAAAAATAATATGACCTCACATAAATTTAAGATAAATTTACTTAGGAAAATCACCCAATTGTGGGTAAGGGATACCAAGAACAGCAGTATATATTCTATTTCTCTTTGAAGATTTACAAGAGTCCAGGTGGTAATGGTATAATCAATGGATGACCTGTTAGTCAAAATACAAGGAAAAAAAAAATTTATCAACAAAGAAATTTAATTTAAATATAAGGATAAATGACCCAAGCTCACTGAATGAGCTTGAAAAGAAAACCCATATCACCCAAACCCAAAAATGCCAAAAAAAAAAAAAAAAGCTTCACCTCTATCTGTATATTCATTGATTTCATTCATTCCCTTAGGGACATCTCACATTTCTTCCAGGTCCACCATAGTAAAAGTAATTCCCCCACACCTTATTAATCCCTCCTTGTATGTCATAGCAATTGGGGTGGTCTGCAAGAACCCTGAGATTTGACAATGGGATCAAGTTGTTATCCCAATCCACAACCTGCAAATTCCGAAAGTAAGAAGCTTTTCCAAAACCCTCCCCGGCAAAATGGCCACTACCCATTTGGGTGGAAGTGTGAGACCCTTGTGGCCTTGAATTCACTATTTCTCCGCCAAATTGAACCATGCTTGCATGATCCCCAAGGTGTGTGAACAGGAAGGATGGCCAGTACCCTACTAGGATCCCGGTTCCAAATTCTAGCCACCAATTCCCATGTTTTGGATCCTGCACAAAAGAACTTAGATAATTAATGCCCGTTTCGTATCATAAAAAGAAAATAAATAAAATAAAAGTGAGAATGAAAATAAAAATAAAAATAGAATGAATATTTTAAAAATAAAAAGAATGACATTATTTAGAGAATGAATATTTTCTATCAGATTTTTCTAGTGAACAAGAGAATAAATATACCTCATTCTCATTCTAATTTCATTTTCTTCCTTTCCATCATACCAAATAAGTTATTAGTGTACGTTTTGAATCATGAAAAGAAAAAAAAATAAAATATTAATAAAAGTGAAAGTAAAAATGAAAATAATAATAAAATAAATATTTTAAAGATAAAAGAAATGATACTCCTTATGAAATGAATATTTCCTCTTTAATTTGTTTACTAAAAAAAATAAAAATATTTTACTTCTCATCTTTTCCTTTCTATATTACCAAATAAGTAGTGACACCCTCTTTTTTCGTAACAAAGCAAAGCTATTCAAACATAGACATAATCATGAAGAGCAGCATGTTATCCAGCATGAGACTCGAAATGGGTCAAAAAGAGGAGAAAGAAAGGTGGTGAATGAAATTTGCAAAATATTGTAATTTTTTTAATAATAGTAAAATGAGAAGAAAAAAAGGTGAAGTACATTCAAGAATTAGAAGCTCTTTGGTTGGAAAAAGAAAGAGAATCTAGAAAGAAGGAAAGCATAAGGGATTTACAGTACATTATTCGAATTCACCACTGCATGCGTGTAATGTTCCAAAGTAGTACAGGGAGTAAAGTGGTGTATTGTAAAAATATTCAAAACTGTGATTTTGTTATTCCTTTTTCTTTTGTCAATTTTTTTTTACATTTTTTTAATAAAAAATTATTACCATATGAAAAACTTCAAATAACATTTGCCTTTGCTTCTTCTACAATCTATATAACAAAGTTCGATGGCATTTACGAGACTTCCAAAATAGTAAAGAGCCCACCATAGACCATATTTTTTAGTTTCTGGTTTTTCCAGTTTTCCCCAGTGTTTTGGGGTTTCCTTTGAGGCTTTAGCTGAGACATGAAGACTTTTCTGAACATGAAAAAGTATTCAAATCAAACGGTAGTCATCAGTCTTCTATCATCAAAATCATTTCTTTCAACCCACGTGTATAGCATTCAATCTCTAAAAAAAAAAAAAAGAGTAAAATTTATTTTTAATTTTTTAAAGATACATTATTTATTAATTTGATCTTTTAAAAAATAATCAAATAATAAAAAATAGAAACATGAAAATATATCTATCAAATTGCCCATAATTTTCTAAGGGTCAATTCCTTAATCTGAGCAGAAATTTACCTTCCAAATGAGTAAGCTAATATCAAATTGTCCACCATTATAGGAAGAAATTGGAGAGATAGCAGCCCCAATTGCAATTCTATTGTTAGTTTGAACAAAGCCTGAGCAAAGTAAATTGTAGCACCCAGTTGCTTGATATGCATCACTCTGCAAAATAATAATCAATAATTATAATAATTATTATTATCATTATTTACTTTTCCAATGAAATTTTTATTACTTGCTACCTTACACCCGAAGCAAGGATAATAATACATAGCATACTTTTCTCCCTCTTTTCCTTCAATAAATATACTTACCGTCCAATAAGTAAAGAATCTAGGGTAGCTGTCCCCATAGAGCTCCGGGCTGACCTGCATAAAAATCACTTGAAATTAGCTTCATTGGCCAAAACACAACATTAAATACATGCTTGAAAATGAGAGGTAGGTTGTTGAACATTCTAGCTGCCTTTTGAATGCCTAACCATCTAGATTTAAGAAAAGTCTTTTGGGATTACATGTTACTCATTTTTTAATAATATTTATTCATTAATTAGTTATTAAGTATTTATTAATTATTAATTATTAATTATATTTTATAAATTTTAAACATTTATTATTAAAATTAATAATTAATAAATATTTAATAATTTATAAAGGTGAGTAAAATATATATTATTTCTTTTAATTTCATCGAATTTCTCATTTTTATTTTGTGACACATAATTTCTCTAAAATTTAGTTAAAAGTATAAAAGTTAATTATGATGTTACAAGTATTTTTTATTATTTATATAATATTTATTTTGTGACACATAATTATCTGACCTTAAGTTGAGAATGCAAGACCGTTAGTTTTAACAGTGAACTTAACCTTTACACTTTCAACACAACATTAGGGATTACATTTAACCAAATAAACATTATTTATGAAAGGTGAAATTTGTTAGAAACTAAAGAGAGTAATCTGTATATTACCCTATCAAGATTATCGATACATTGAAAAATACCGTAGCGCTACTCATATTTTTAAAGATAAAAAGAAAAAGAGTGCTCTTCTGTAAAAGAAGAATTAATTAAGATGCAGTAATGGCTGAAACATGCCTGCCAACCAGCTTCAATTGTGTTGAGATCGTCCCCAAATGAACCAGAGATGACCCACATTTGGGACAAGCTGAATTCATATTGATTTGCCACGCTGGGTGCCCAAACGTTGATGCTAGCCTTTGCTCCATAGTACTGATCCCCACTCACAAACCCAACTGCATGCTGTCCAGTGCACAGCAACAAAAACTCTTCTGTTAGTGCATTTTCAAGATGGCACAAGGTTCATGTCATAGAGGACATTAAATTTCAAGTTGTATTGTTTTGTTAAATTTCTATATACAAGATAAAAATAGTCGTAGCACAGACATGAATGAAAAAACCTCTTGCTTTGGAGCAAGTAAAACAATATTTAGCTGAGGAACCATGAAATTTTGTGACCACTGTGAATAGAAAAGGAATGATGTTTTTCACGATCAGAAGAAAGAAAAAGAAGACACATATACGTTAAAAACTTAAAATATGAAAAGAAAAGTGGTTATAGCAATGCTTTGATATGTTTTAATTTAATTGTTGTCTTTCAAAAGCATATAATGAAAAATGAAATACTTTAACTGCAATATGCTTTGATTGCTTTACCAATTTCTGTCGAGTAATTTGTCTATTTCTTACTTTACTTGGCTTGGAAAAAGAAAAAAGAAGAAGAAGAAGAAAAAGAAAAAGAAAATCTGGGTTTGTGTTGCTTTCTGTGACTGCTCTGAAGTGCATACCTCATGTCCATTGCTGCTTGTGTCCCTTCTGACATGTCTACTTATTTTTCTTCCAAATCTGCTAACAGAGCTAGCTCTTAACATATCTTCCTCTGTCGTTCTTCTAATAGGAATTGTTCCTTCGGGGCATGATTCCCCAGACAAGCTCCATAACTGAAAATTCTCACTCAATACACCCATTTGGTTATGGCCACTGGGTCTTTCTGGAGGGTCCTGAATATGCATGAAAATTTCCACAGTTTTAGTTGAAACTTGCTACCTCAGCTTCATATAATAATTAAATTATGAGATTTCCTTAATACAATAAAAAAAAAATTACCATCGGTTTCTGTCCTTTCAATAGAGGATGATCAAAAGCTGGTTGCTGATGATACACAACACAGTCTAGTATATCACCATCAGGACTCTGCAGAAAAAGGAACAGAACACAAGCCAACCATGTTAGGGTCCAAAACATAGCAAAAAACAGAGGAAGTAACATGGTGGAAGTCAAAAAAAAGTTCAAGATTTTCACATACATGAATTGTCTTAACAGAGGGCTTGTTGATCTGCTGGAGACGCATTCTTATAATGTTCAACCTCTGCAACTCTTTCTCTGGCCGAAAAGTCTGGTTTTCTGAGGAAAAAACAGGACAAACCAAAGAAGCAACAAGAACAAAATGTACAAGAGGGGAAATGATTGGGGAGCTCAAACACCAGCTAAAATCCATGCTTGAGAAATTTCTTTTCCTTGTTTTTGCTGCCAAATCTGTGTGTTTTTGTTTGCATTGACGTTGTCTTCTTCCATCAGCAAAGCAAAACTCTGTGTACCTGGATTTTGGTTCTGTCCATGGAAACACATCTCGCAACAAATCCATCCAGCACATAACGACTGTTGTAGAGAAACTTGATTACTCTTTCGCAATTTCCAATGCCTTGGAAGAACACAACAACGTGCTTCTATTCTATTCTATTCTATCCTTCTCTCTCTCCCTCGTGCAGTGCTCAAAGCTTCTAAAACTTGGTTTATGTTACTGACAACTTGTACTCCCAGGCGCTAGCTGATCAAAATACACATACAAGGTTGGGTTTTCTTGAAGTTTTGACCATGTGGTGTGGGTTGGAGTACTTATATATGAATAGTGATGAAATAATGCTAAATTTCAGAAAAATAATTTTATATTTCTCTAACTCAACAGTTTAATATAATTTTTTTAATTATTAAATAAAAATATTAAATATACTTTAAATTTTTTAAATATTAAATATTTTATTTTTTATTTTAATATTTATTTTATTAAATATTTAAAGAATTATTAAAAAAAATTAATTAGAAAGATATGACATTATTCATTTCAAAAGTGGGAAGATTGTTTCCAAGGGGTACATCAATTTTAACTTTTAAAAATAGTTAAGTGGTATTTTCTTAATTTTATTTCCTTAAGTTAAATATTTTTTATTGCTTTTAATCAGAGTCCTAAAAACATTGTTTAAGAAACATCTAATACTTTTTATTTTAATAAATAATTACTTAAAAAAGAAAATATTAAATACTTTTTAAATTTTTTAAATATTAAATGCTTTTATTTTAATTCATTAATTAGTGTACTCATGGCACTTATTAACAAATGTCATATTTTTTTTTTATGTAACGACATGCTTGTCAAATATATTTCTCAAATGATTGTATTTTCTTAAAGTTCATGATGCTCTATCGTGTTTTTAATTGGGTATTTTCCTAAGAGAAGAAGTTTGTGTAGGTATGAAAAAATGGTAATCGATTTTTTGCCAGCCAAAGTCCAACCAAGACATAATTCCTTCAAAAGAGTAAGATTACCCGGTGATAGCAATGATCCTTTTTTCTTGTGGCAGAAAATAATGATGTCATTTTGTAATTGTTATTCAAGATAGTTTTTTTTTTTTTATTTCTCTTCAAACGCAGGATTTTCTTTGTTGGTGTTCGATATTATTGAAAAAATTGAAGTGTAACTATCTCAACTCTTAACTATTATTTTAAAAGTTAAGAATTATATATTTTACACTAAAATAAAATGTAGACTTTAAAGTTTCAACCATCCAAATTCATAACAAAGCCATTTGGAGGAAGAGGGAAGAGAGGGGGCAAAAGTGGGAGAGAAATATAAGAAAATGTGTTTTCGGTCTCCAATACAAGGACTGAAACTTTAGCTTTTGTGCTGATAGTTTTATAGGGCAAAATGGCACTGATGATTTCTGTTATTCTTTACTTTGGGTCTGAGGAAAAATGGGAATTACAATCGATTCAGGGTTTCCAAAGTTCTCTCTTTGCTTTAAGGGTCTGTCTTTCTCACTTCCCAACATGTTCTATTCCAAGTCAGCTACTCCATTTTTATTTCATACTCTTTCGTATACGTATACCGTGCTATTGTTATGTGTACCAAAAAACGATTCTATTGTTATAATTTTTAGAATTTTATTTTGATCTTCTATTAGTGTGAAAAGTTTCACAGCTATTATTTAGTCATGTGTTATCAAATTATTTTAATAAATTTGATTATGATAACAATTACTTAAAAAGTCAAATACTTTAAATGATATAACAATATATGATTGAATGATATTGTAAAAAAATAAATTTATATTGATAGTAGATCAAAATTAGATCTTAATCTTTAAACTATAATATAAAAAAAATTAATAGATATTTTAGTAAAAGAGTTTAATTTTAATCATTATCAATAAAAGAAGTTTAATACTATCATCTAAGTATGTGTTGATAAATGATAAAAATGGTTTAACTATATTAACAATTACCTAAGAAGTCAAATATTTTTAATAATGTGATAACATATAATTAAATAATAATATAAAAATACTTTATATTAATAATAAATAAAAATTAAATTATCTATAAAAAGATATTGGAAGGAGAGAATGACATTTTGCATTATGAAGCGCAAACATGTATTATTTCATGCAGTATTATTCTCAATATAAAAAAATAAAAAGTAATTTATAATAAATGTAATTAATGTAATTGAAATTGTACTTAATATAAAAAATAAAATAATGCTATATCCTCTTAATAAGTTCTTCTAACATCTTCTTAATTACTTAAAATGTAAAGTAAAGAAAAGTTATAAGCATTTAATGTCTTAAAAATTTAAAAAGCATTTAATGCTTTTTTTTTAAGTAATTAAAAAAATTATTATTATTTTTAATTATTTTTATTTATTATAAAAGAGAATTTTTTTTATTCAAAAATACCTGTCGTAAGTATTAATTAATTTTTTTAATTTTATTCTTATCTTTTAATTAAAAAAAATTAGTAAAGTAAGTAAAATTGATTAAAAAAAATTTAATAACTTTCTTAATCTTTGTATAAAAATCTTAAACGACAAATAAAAATAGATAGAGATAATAAGCAAATTCATTATTAAAAAATAAATACAACCAATCTACATTAAATGTAGGAAAAAAGATTTCAACCTATATTTATATGATCAATCCGTCAATATATAATAAATAAAGAGAGTCCAGATTTTGTAAATTAATTTCTAACAAGTGACATCATGAGTAAGAGAGTTTTGGTGTGTAAAAATTGAGATAAGTATCATTAAGAGGGGGCAAAATTATCCTTTACAGACAAGGTTACTCTCTTTAAAAGGGTTATATCAATTTTTGTCATTATTACATTTCATAAATATGGAAAAATATTAAAAGGATAGCACACCGTAAGTGTTACACTACCTATGGGTGTGGAGAAAAAAAAATTAATTTGCACTAATTGTAATTAATGTAATAGAGGTTTCTCTTAACGTCAAAGAAATAAATGCAATAAATCTATGCAAAATGTAGTAATTCCAGATTAGTAAAATTCTGAAAAGTGTCATTGGAAGGGTGAAGCATTTGTCCTTTACAATTAAGGTCACTCTCCCAATAGTAAAGTCAAACGTTGTTATTATTAGATTTGATTAGTTTTGTTATATCTTTCTAAATTTTTTTTTAATAATCTTCTTATTAGGACTCATTTAGATGAATTTTTTAAAAGATTTTTTTATAAGTTTTAAAAAATGTTTTTTAAAAAAATAAAAAATATTTTATGTTTGTATGTAATATTTAAAAATTATTTTTTAAATTTAAACAGCTCTTTTATATTATGAAAAAGATCTTTTTTTAGAAGCACCAAAATATAACTTCTAAAAAAAACAAAAAATGTGCTTTTTTTTAGTGTTTCAGGTTTTTTAAAAAATTTCATCCAAACATTTTAAAAAATGAAAAAATATTTTTTTTAAAAAATATTTAAAAAAAAAATCTTTTTTTATGAAAAGAAATACATCCAAATAAACTCTTAATTGAGCAAGTATTTAATGAAAACGTAGAACATTTAGTACATATTTAGAGTAGTTTATTTTAGATTTAAAACAAATTATAATCAAAAAAATTTTAAAAAAACTTTTAAAAAAATAATTTTTTCTCAAAATCAAGTTGAACCAAACATGTTATTAATATTTTGAAAACATAAAAAGTATTTAAAACTTACATTATTTAATAATTAAGAGAATAATTAAGAAATTAAATCAAACATGCTATGAATCTAGTTTTTTTTTTTCACGTAAAAAAAAATTAACATTTTTAAAATAAAAATTCTACTTTAAAGATTAAAGTACATTGTATATAATTATTGATTAAAAAATTAACAGTTTAAAATTTTATAAAATACAAATACATATATAATAAATTATAAAATTTTTAAAATTATTTTTTAAAATTTTTTAATTAATGGTTATTAATTTTACACTTTATTCTGTGCACTCTATCTACATCTCATATATAGATATAGCAATCATGAGGTTGAAACATATGTCCTCTATAAACAATGTCATTATCTTTAATAGGGTTATAGCAATCTCTGATATTTTGCATTTCATAAATTGTAATGTAGAATTTCAAATTGTTTATTTTTATTTCTAAATTAATAATTATTTTATCGCCATTTAGTGGAATTATATTTTTGGAATCGAAACGAAAGCCTAAACAAACCTGGCATTTAAAAACAAATACTAAGAACACGGTTGGTTTGAGTATGTTTTCTTTTTTCACTAGAAATAGAAAACATGTTTAAACGTTTTTAGTTGTATTTTACTAAAAATGTTTTTAAGGAAATGTTTGCTCAAAGTGAGACTAAATCTAAAGATAAAAAATAATCATTTTCATCATTTACGGAAATAGAGAGCTGAAAACATTGTGGCAACTTTGTAATCATAATAAAAATTATATTAATCAAATATATTTTCTAAAATTTAAAATTCTAGAATTAAAAATCACTTTTAGAAGATTAAAAGAGAAATTAAAAATAGAAAATATTTTATCAAACTAACAATAAAAAAAGAAAATATTTCCTCAATTCATACATGGGATCAAAATGAAGACTGATTTTAGGAATTGAATCATTTGCAGCTGGCTAGATCAAAATTTTAGTCCAAAAACTCATTGATTCATATATTAATAACATAGTTGTATGAACTAGACTGGCTTAGTAAACCGGTGACTTGGTTAGTTAACCAATCTAATTGAAGGATATGACTGGATTTATTAAAATTCTTGTCAAACTTGATCAAAATCTAATTACACGGGTCTAATTTGCTCAAACCCGATATACACTGGTCAAATCGGATCGGGTTACTTGCTCCGAATATCCATCATGGTTCTTTTGAACACAGTGGTTCTTTTTTTTTTCTTTCTCTTTTGGATGGTGATGGGTGGCGGCGGTGTTACTAGTGCGTGGAAGGTAATTCCAAATAACAACAAATCAGTCAATAGGTGAGGAGAGCATGAGAGCATGCGCGCATGGCAACCACGGTGGATGTGTGTGAGTGACCAAGTGTGTCTCATATAGATTATGGTCTAATTAATTTAACCACGATGAGCTTGAATTTTAAATTGAGTCTAACTTGTATTTATTATTGATGTAAAATTATTTACATAATCAAAAAATTGTGTTTGCACATAATTAAAAGACTTTAATTTTTAAATAATTAAATGATAAGTCAAGTTTTATCATAAAAGTGTGAGATTAATTGCTTAGGCACTATAATTTGTTCGAACGAGGGGTTAGAAAAGAAAAATAAGAGAAGTGAATTGTTTGGAAGTTTTATGAAAGAATGAGAAGAAAATAAAAATTTGAGTAATTTTTAAAATTTATTATTATTAATTTTTGTAAATATTTTAAAAATTTTTTAATTTAAAAGATTTTAAAGAATTTAAAATATTTAAATAAAGAAAAATAAATTGTTTAATTAACTTTTCATTTCATTTCTTTTTATTTTCTTTCCATTCTTTTTTTTCTCATTCCTTCTAAACTTTAAACATAACTTAAAAGGCCTATCTAACAAGTACTTTTTTCATTATTCGAATATTGATCGTCTTTTTAAAAATGTAACTCGCTTATCACTACACTCAATATTTATTAATTATATGACATTGTTTAATTATAATTGATTGAACTCTCTCGTATCAGTCTCTTTATCTTGGGAGACCACACAAGGACATGAAACCACTGAAAAAAGCCTGAATGGCGATAAAACAAGATGTTTGCATTGAGGGAACCTAGATAACATACCCACTCAAGATACTCAGAATTCCAAGGCTGCAGAGACGAATCTCCCAGCTCTTTTTAATTTTTGGCCAAGTGATCTTTGAGTTCTTATACATATCCATACTATATTCCCAAGCCCATGGCCCCTCCCTCACTAGAGGAAAAGAGATGTTTAAAAATATGTTTGGATTGAAAGAGAATTAAAAATAATAAATAAATAAATAAATTTATTTTAAAATTTTAAGTTAGAATATTTAAAATAAACCTTCTTCTTTTCTCCATTCTTCTTAATCTAAATATAGCATATGATTTTCATAATTTTTGCTCTTGTGTATTTTTTGGCTCAGTATCTTTTCCATAAGCTCACTATTAGGAAAAAAATATTTGAAGGAGATAAAAATTGATAATAAATATATATAAAATTAATTAATTGCATGTAAATTTATAAAAAAGATTGATATAATACTGCAAAAATTTAAAAATAAATTTAATGACGTAAATTTAATATTATCTTTTGAGGGAAGACAGTTTCTTTATAAAACGTTGTGATGTGTCAATTCCCTCATTCCACTTGGTCATATATGAATTTTGTCTTGTTTCATTCTTTCCATATATGGTGCTACATTAAGTGACCTTTTCAATGCATTATTAAGAGTCCTGAGCAACTGGAAACTGTGGTTGGTGGTGATGGCTACCCACGTTCACTTCCTTAACGCTTATATTCTTCCGAATTCTGAAATTCTTTTGTACAGTATTCTAATTTGGACCTTCGGGTATATGATGACGTCTCCCAGTTGAAACTTTGAGATTAGCTTAAGGGCTGAGGCACATGGCAAAAAACAACAAAAAGGGGGGGGGGGGGGTGTTTGGAAAGGGCCACAAAAATGTGTATTATTTTATGAATATTGGCATTTCATTGTGAAGCCTAAGTTCCTCTTTTTATCGACATTGTTATCAGCAGTCAGGGTTTGCATTGACTCTAGAATACAGGGCTGAATGAATTTCACTCCAGTGCTTTGATTATTGAGTAAATTTTAAATTTTATGTTATCCATAAATTTTATTTGTTATTTATTTTAATTTTATTACTTAGTCTCTTAAAACGATCAAATTATTGTGAATTTAAAATTTAAAAGATTAAATTGATAAAATTAATTTTTAAAAAATTAAATTAATAGATGATGTATCTTTCAAGAATTAAAAATAAATTTTATTCTTGATTATATCAACTGAATTAAGGTCAATAGGTCACACCATTTGAGCTTTATTTTTTAAAAAACAACAATGCTATTTACATGTTATTTTTGTATTATTTTTTATAACAAAACATAAAAACACATATTTCAATATATTTTTTTAATCTTTTTCTAAAACAAGAAAGCTTGAGGTTGAGCGTAAATAAAACGGTATAAAAAACATTAATGTTTTAAAAAACACATGGTTACAAAGTATTTGTAATTGTGATTTTACATTTTTATATATACATTATATTGCAGTTACGACTGTCTATAATTGCACAGACACAACCTGTTTTATAAAAAGGGCAAATGCTACCTAATTAAAAAATAGTTAAAATTTTATAAAAAAATTAACTAAATGTAAGAATAATTGTTTGAGAAGACAAGTGATAGAAACAATTCTTTCATTTAAAAATCAATAAATATGTCAATTCATTTTAATATATATTCCATCAAAAAGTAGTATTTTTCTTATAAGAAATATTTGAGCAAGTTTAAGAGAACACACACACACACACACAAAGAAAATAATTATGCAAGAACAGCACAGACAGTATTATCTATGATTTTTGTTTATTCTCATGTTTATGTAAAACGATTGTTAATGAACTGTTTTAAAAGAATTATAATAAGATCTAATTTGTATTTTCGTTCATTTGAGATGAATGGTAAGTAATATTTGTGTCTCACCCAAATGGGCTCTTGGAAGTTTAAATGTGTTTTATTTATTTTTTATTTTGTTTATTTTAATATTTATATTATTTTTTAAATGTGATTTTATCTTTAAAAGTTTGTTTGATCTGAAATAATTTTTTTTTATTTTTGAGTTAAATATAATTTTTTTAAATATAACTCACTTTATTTAAATTTATTATTTACAAAAATTAAATTTATATACTCTAATTTAAAGATACACTTATTCCTATGTTGGCTGTTTTGAGTTCATTGTACAGGTGGAAGTGGTCACTCACAGTGAGAACAGAAGGGACTGAAAAAGGAAAAGCACAGAAGAGTTTCCACAGATTCCATTGTCGGCAGTGACCCGACCCGCGAGACCACTTTGTCTAATTGATGACTCCTTCGTCTTGACATGTAGCTATTAGGGATCATGCTCACTCCCTTACCAACAAATCCAATCCCTATTTCAGGGGCAGCAAAATTTGCAACAATAATTACTTGGAGGAACATTTTGACTGAGACCTATTCAGTTTGTTCCTATGGCCATGGACCAACAAATTCAATCCCTGGTAAAAGGAGTGTCCCATTACATGATTTGAGATAATGTTCTTAAATTGGACCAAACAATGAATTAATGAAATTTTCGGTTTAAGTTTAAATAATTTAATCATTTTAACTAATTAGTTGAACTAAATAATATCATAAAAATAACTCATATGTAATAATATAAAATTTATGAAAATATTCTTAAATTTATAAAAAATATTAAGTTTTTTAAAAAAATTAATGATTAGTCGATTGAAACAGTTTAACTGAACAGTTCAAACAATTTTGTTTAATTTTGTTTAATTTTAACCAATTTAAATTAGTCTGATCTAAATTCAATTATAAAATTAAATTATAATTAATTACATGTCTAATTCACAGTTGAAGTAAAAGACTCTTTTTAAAAAGTTAAGCTAATTTATTTTAGTCGATACATAATCGGTGAATGGTTCACCAATTTTTATAATCTGATCAACCATCAGTTTTCTCTGAATCCAAGAAATTTAGTTTGGCTTTTTGACCCTGCCATTTTCTTTATAATTTTCACCACCCCTTGTTGCTGGTTGCGTTGTGGGTTTAAAGGGCTTTTATTCACATCTTAATGAAGTTGGCTGTTTGCTATGATTGCATGGCTGTAACTCCTTGACTTCATCACTAACAAATTCTGGAAAGTGATTAATCCATGACTTAATTCTTATATTCAAATACAAGTGCTGTTTATCAAGGAAAAAAGTCCTTCTGTGCTTACTCTGGTCAGCTTGTGGAATGTGGGGCTTCAAAGTCTAAAAGAACCTCCACATTCTTCTGCATAATTATATCTAATCCCACTTAAAATAGAAAATGTCTTAAGGATGTATAATGTAGGTTAAGATAGCAAGATTTTTTAATAAAGTACATGGATTTCAATGAAAAATTTTCTTCAGTCCTTTACTTGGCCGTCAAGATTATTACTATAATCAGCTCTTTAGCTTTTTAATTGAAAGTGGCACGATGATATGCAAGAAACTTCAGCATTTTCTTCCATATTCTAAGCTAATTAATTGGCAAGCAAATCCCAAATCATGAAACCTAAAATTGAGGATAAAATATCTTATAGATAGAAGTAACTGCAGATTCTATTTCATGTCCCCTCACCCCTTTCCCAGGAATTATATTAATGCTGGAATGGCATCAAGGCATCCAACTTTAGGATTTTTTCTCTGTTTAAAAAAGGGAATATTAGTAAAGTGGTCATATGAAAAGAAGAGAATAGAATCATGAGAAAGAATGGTTGGTGCTTGGGTTTAAATGATGAACATAGAACAGGAGTATCCTTTTTCTAATTTTATATATTAGTTTACTGTGAAGCAATTTTCGTGAGAAGTAACACATACATACAAAACACTCCTTCTCCCTCTAAAATAAGGTTAATTCGATACCCTATGATCCTATCCTCTATATGTGTGTATAGTTTAATATTTAAGTGCCAAAAGATTCTTGAAAGGGGCCAAACAGAAATATATTTAACGTTTCCAAGAATGGAATAGTGATGTTAAGCAATGATTTTGTCCAAGGAGCTTAAGGTGCAAGACCTACTTTCTCTTAAAAATATCTGGTTAGTTGACGTGCTTTCACCTAATAGTTTAAGATTTTAAAATAATTAATTCATAACATGATATTAAGTAGAATTTCAACATAAGATAAGATGGACTTATACATTACTCATTTTTCAAATTCAAAAGACTATTGCATGAAAAATGTTTTGACTTAATAACTTAAACTTTTAAGATCATTAATACATGATATTTCCAAGTTCAAAATGATAATAGAAGTAAACCCTAAATGGGTTTGCAAAGCGACATAACGATTGAAAGATGTTGCCAACCATCTCATAGGTCCAAAAGAGTGTTTGCATAAACCATAATTTGTGAAAGTGGGATTGTTGGAAAAGAATGCTTCTCTGCCTATTTCTTTACTTATGGTGTATTGCATGCTAGCATCATCTCTTGGCCCACACCTCTCTAATACATCATCTACGCTTCATGATGAGGTTGCTCCAGCCATGTACATAATTTGAATGGGTAGGTTTTTAGATTGCTAGTTATGGGGACAAACAATGATGGTTAATCATGTGCTGCATCCATCTCTTCACTTGTGCATGGATGTAAAACTGCTCCCTGCAGAAAGCTCTTTGATGTGGTAGATAAAAGGAGTTAGATTGGGATATATACAAATATATGCTAACTTAACAAAATTAACTTTCTGAATCATATATTTGAATAGCCTAGCTAGACTTTCTTATCCGGGTTTTCTAGGTGCCACCTCAACTACTCTAATGTCCCAAACAAATAAGCGGATTCAAAGCATCTTAATTAGATAGAAATAATTTGGATGAATTTAATATTTAAATTTCCTTAAATGCTCTTTTCTTTTCTTTTTTTTTTGTGGTAGAAAATGCTCTTTTCTTTTGGTTGTATAGGAGGTACAAGCACTAAAGTAAAAAAGGGAAATAAATAGCGTCATAAAAGATTAAACATCTAATATTATTACACTACAATTTGAAGACTAGAATCGATATCGATTGAGCTACAAATTCATTGACCTTATTGTTCTTTAAAAACAAAAAAAGAAATCTATGAAGGAACTCTCACACCTTACTTTGGAAGCCCAGATTATCTCTCCATAGATCAAGGAAGCAGAAGTGAGGATAACTGAGGCCCATTAAAGTCACCAAATATAGTGCAGTAAGAATTGATTATTAGTCAATTTCCCAAAAAAAAACAGAAATTTGATTATTTGCCCAATATCATAACCTGTGGACCATCTATACAAATGAACTTTTTAACGAAGTAGTTGAAAGAGTCCAACTGCACACAAAAAATAAACCCTATTGATATGGGCACGGTTAAGCCCAAAACAAAAACATAGACACGGCTGGGGTGACCTGTAAGAATTCACTATTCTGTGAGCCTTGTGAAATAAGACCAACCAACAAAAGCCTCATGAAGTATTTTAATCATATGAGAAAGTATGCAATCAATGCATTGAATAAGACAATAATTCATATTCATTTCTAAGGGTGATTCTATGAATTTTTCAGAAAAAAAGAGATAATAAGTCTATGGAGAGGTTTAGCTTTAAAGAGGTTGAGTTGATATTGGAGGAATTGATTTTTTAACTAATTTCATTGGTTTAATTATTGATTAAAAACTGACTTTTGTATATCTTATAGTGAAAAAAACTCAACCACTTAAGAGGTACATCTTTTTATAGAATTAGTGCTCTTACACAAAACTAGGTGAATTTTTCGGATACATAGAACTCCTAATAAAATTATTTGTTACGAATGAATAAAAAGTAATGATTTTATGCAAAAATGTGGCTATTTATTCTTTAGAAATTTCTTTTTTATATGATTAAAAAATAAAGGATAAAAATTATTTTTAGTCCTTGAAAAATATACCATTTATCAATTTTGTCCTTTAGAATTAATTTTATCGATTTAATCTCTTAAATTTTAAGTCACTCACAAATTTTATCTTTTTCTTTCTTTTAATTTTATCAATTTAGTTTCTCAAAAGGACTAAATTATTGTGAATTTAAAGTTTGAGGGATTAAATTAATATAATTTATCTTTAAGAGATCAAATTGACACATGATATATTTTTTAGAAACTAAAAATAGGTATTACTCAAAAATGTATTCGAATAATTTTGTACATAGTTTGATTAATTTATTTATTCGATTAAGTAAAAAGTAGACTGTTCATATTGAGAAAATAAAAGAAATTGTAAAAAATTTTATTGTGGCACCTAAGAAATTAGGGATAGTATGTAGGATTTGAAATACCTAAGTGAATAATCTTTTCAGTTTCTATAGCATAATTAAGGACAACATTGTAGGGAATTTAAGTGTATGTGGGATGTGGATAAAGAAGTCATATATTAGAAAAGAATGGAGTAATTGAGGACCATATAAATGAAAAGACTTATGGTCCTAATTCCTTAAGAATTTGGATAGAGATGTAGTGTTAAGTCATGAGTGTGGTTTTTTATTAAATTCATAATATAGATAGCGTTGTTCGATTATCTTTTTATACAAATCAATTGATGTGGTTTGATTTTTTATTTTCATTTATAAAACTTAACTAAATCAAACTAAACTAAACTCAATTAAGTATATGAGTGTGTGTGTGTATAATTGCATACTTAATTATAGATTATTATATTTTAATTTATTTTGTTTCTATAAAAGTGTTTAAGTCAATTTGATATTTATATCTATTTGATTATGCTTTTATTCACATTTTAAAACTAATTTGATGTTAATTGAATTATGGAAAGAAAAAATTCTAGTTGGATATGATTTTTTTTTTAAGAAAAAAAATACTTGATCAAAAACCGATTAGACTGATTGAAAACTGTTTGGTTCAGTTCGATTTTCTAATTAAAATAAAATCAATCAGTTTTAATGTAAACAAATCAATTGATTTAGTTTTTTTAACTTTTTTTTTTTCAAAACCAAATCAAACCAAATCAAATGACAAACACCTCTACATGCAGATGCGGAAAAAATGGGTTAGGTAGCTCTCTACTTGGCTTGCCTGTACCTTAAAACCTTGGGCAAGCAGAAGGATTCAGGATGGAGCTTGCTTGAATTTGATGTCCACCTGTCCAAAGTATATTAACTTTTACAACATACCAAAGCACTTGAGAAATTGATCGTATTAATTAATTCACAGACAATGGGTTCGTGTTTATTGGATCTTTGACATGTCAAAATTCTCGTCTTTTGCTTGGGAAGATAATGCAGAAAACTCAAAGTGAGCCATGATTAGTCTTGGAGTGTACCCCATGACATCGATCAAAACCAGTGAATCAGAGAGGTATTGACCCACTTATGATTCCTTCTATACATTGTGTTGTACGATGACTGATAATGGAGTTACTATCTTTGGATTTGATGCTGAATCAGGAAAGCATTTTATAGGTGTGTCACTTCAAAGAATAAGAAGTGGGAGACAGCAAAATCAATTTGTGTAGCAATAAAATCACTTAGGAGTGTAGAATCCTGAAAGTCATAATCCTAATCCTTGTGTTTATGCAAAGAACCGATCGAATACTTTGGCTCATTTCAATATACCTATCAACTTCAGCACTTTATACTAGCATCATGAGGGGAAAAGACATCTTTCTGCAGAATGTAGCAAGAAACTAATTTTCTACATCTTTTCCTAGTTATTATTTGCAGTGCTACATGAAAAAGTAAACGGTAAAAGTGGCATTCATTTGACATATTGATTAGGATTTATTTTCTATTTACATACATTATTATTTTAACAATGATTTAGTCAAATGGTAAATAGTGATTTTGTTACCTACATGAAGCACTGATACTTCAAAATATCAACCTTACTTGTGTCAGATACGTACCCGTACTGGATACTATACTAGATATATCTGGAATATTATCGAATACTAACAAATTTCATTATATAATTTTCTTATTTTTTATTTTTGAATTGTGCCAATACCTGAAAGATATTATAAGATCTTTGCTAATTTTTAGTCCTAAATTGTATCTATAATAACTAAAGCTAAAAATAAAAATATTTTTCTCTATTGTTCTCCCTGATCATAGAATGACTTAACTATTATTTTTTATTTTTGATGTCTTATGATGATTTTATATGTTTTTAGATATTTTATGATATGATATATATGATTTTTTATGTGTTATATCGTTCCTACCATACTCATATCCTAATATTTTAGAAAATATCATATCCTTGTATCATATCAGTGTCATATCGAATACTCGTACCCGTATTCGTGAATAAATGATATTTCTTAGGTGGTTAAGTAACTGGGGATTTAGTTAAATATTCTAGGTTCAAATCATAATGAAAATTTTCTTGTTTAAAAAAAAGGTTTATGATTATCTTGAATAAAATACAATAAGAAGCAATTATCCTAAAAGCATTACATTGTTATGAAATTGTACAGATAAGGTGATTAGTGACGAAAACCCACTTACTGTCTGAGTTGGCTCTGCCTATTTAAAGCCAAGGTGCAGGTCATAGTGGAAGCAAAATTTAGCAGCAGGTTCATGGTGTAGAAAGAGGAGGCAAGGAGAAGAAGGAAACAACAATCATGTGCTTGCTTTGCTACTTGTCCATAGCAATGTGTTGCTTCTGTGCCAACCTAGTGCACACCATTGAATCACCAAGGTACACGGTGATACAGTCTGAATCAGATTTTGAGATCAGACTCTACAATGAATCCTCATGGATGTCAGCTCCTGTACCAGGAACTTCCTTCCAGCAGTCCACCAAAAGCGGTTTTCACAGGTTTTGTAGACAAAATGTTCTGTTTTTACTTTTTAGCTGACTTATATTATATATATATATATATATATATATGTATATATATGAAAGGTAGTGTAGACTCATACTTGGACTTAGAGACTATTTTGATCCAAAAGCTAGCTGTTAAGCTTTTGGTCTATTCAAGTTTTAATACCACATTTCTTTCTCTGATCTTTTTAAAGTGAGACTTATCTATTTCATTATCACACACTTACATGTGTTCTTTCAACGCTCTCCTTCACATGTAATAGTCTCTTTTTTTTTTTTTAATCACATTTGGGGACCCTAAGTTCCCCTAATTAGGTAATCAGACACTGGTTGTGCATATATTTATAGTTCACAGACCTGTCTAAGATCATGAAAACTCTAATACCATGTTGGCTTTTTTAGCACGGAGGAGTATTTGGGAAGGTTAAAGTGTGAACTCATACTCGAACTTGGAACCACTTTATTCCAAAAGCTAGTTCAAGTCTTTGATCCATCCAAGCTTATATATCACATTTATTCCTCTAATCTTTTTAACGTGAGACTTATCCACTTCAGCATCACACATTCACATGTATGTATGTATGTATATATATATATATAAAATAAAAAGAAAAAAAAAGGTTATATAGGAATAGTAGACCTATAGGCTATAAGGGCACAGGCCAGACAACAGATGTGGATATTTTCTTTTTCCTCTTCTGCAGATCATGACTTTAATATAGTCTAATTTTGTAACATATTCTTCTTCGTTTTTATCATAACCAAGCACCAGGTTGTATCAATATATTCATGGTGGCAATTTGAATTTATCGAAACTTGCATTTACTGCTCCGGCCATAACGAGCATCCCCTCATCTCCATCGCATGGGGATCGCTATACTGTAAGGATTTATGTCTCTGCTAGCTTTCAGGGCAAACCTCCACAGCCAAATCCTGAGCTGAAGTTGCAGCTAGAAAAAAGGAAAGCTCAATGCATAGCAGTTAGGAAGTTCAGTGGGTTTGCCCGGGACGACAACGTCAACAAAGAAATTGAAGCTCTTGTAAGCAGTCTGAACAAGCACTTAAGTGGAGGTTCAGCAGCAATAGAAGTAAAGAGCCCCTATACCATTGCCCAGTACAATGCGTCCTCTCACAATACTGGGCGCTTAAATGAAGTGTGGATAAATGTGTCAGGACTCGGTGCTGAGGGTTGTCCACCTTCTCAGTAGAGTATCTTTGTTTCAGTGCTGTCATTGTGTTTGGAGTGTCTTATTTCAGTGTCACTGTGCTTGGAGTGTCTTATTTCAGTGTGTCATTGTGTGGAATATAATGTTAATAATCCTCTTACTCGAAATATGACTCTCATTTAACATTTGAGCGTTAAAAATGAAGAGAGGGAGTACATGTTCGGGTACTCCTGACCTGAACTAAAGCAGCATCTTGTAACTTTTTTTTCTAATAAAAGTTTAGGGGAAAGAGAAGCTACTTAATTCCAAGACAGTTGAGCCAACTCTCATTGAGAGTATCATGTAACTTATTTGCTTAAGAAACTAGACAACCTTTCCTCTCTTAATTTGCATTACTTTTTCAAAATGCAAACTAAATTAACCTTTTCTACAGTACACCATTGTAAAAATAGTACTTCAGTAAGTCACTTGGAATATTTGTTAAAAATGATAGTTCTTTTTATGTTTTGATAATGCATTCTTGCAATTTTTTTTTATTATTATGTAAGTTTTGGCTTTTACTTGTGAAGTTTGTAATTTTTATATATGAAAATTGTAATTTTTTTTGTAAAACAGGGGCAAAAGTTACGTATTTGTCATAAAAACGTTACAATAATTTTTATCAAAACATCAGAAGTTTGTAACTTTTTTAGTAAATTTTATAAATAACCTAATAATAGATAATTTTTTTTCCAATAATGTACCATAGTAACCTCTTATGCGTGTGTGCATACGCGCATGCATCTAATTGTCTGATAAAAGTTTGCAAGTACATGTTAGGTTATTAGACTGAACCAGCTAACTAAAGTACAGGTTAGGGCAAATTACCCCCTATCTACCCTTGTTTAATGAAATTAACTTCACTATATATATATATATATATCACCCATTTCCATCTGCTTCCCATGTTGTCAGGTGAGTGACAAAATAGTGAAACTTTAAAAAATACAAGTGAGTAAAATGAATTTCATTCAAATCATAGATAATTTGAAGTGTAAGTTACCTACTCTTCAGTTGTCAAAGAAGGTATTTGATCAGAGAGTTCTTTAACGTTGAAGTATGAACTACAATTCACTATGCAGTCAGACTGCAATCATCTCTCGAGAAGTTCTAGAATCATTTATCGCCATACCGTATCAACTACAAGCTCTTAAAAGGAATAAAAATCATACGGTAAATAATCCTACCATATGAAATAAGAGTTGTAGACCTTGCCCCTTGATCGGCATTGGCTGAAATTGTAAGCCACGCGCGCAAACAGAAGCAGCAGATTGGATAACGCAGTTGTAGAGAAAGATGCGCTATATCTACTGTATCTCATATCCCCCATCTCCTTTCTTCAGACTTCAAGTTAGCGGTGCTGTTAGCTCTCCATTGTATTCAGGTTTCTTTATTTATCATTCTCTAATCATTGTTTTAATATATGAGAATCCAGATTAAAACCTCTACTACAACTACAGTTTTCCCTTGTCACTTGAGTTACTCCAAAGCAACTTTCTTTGTTACTCACTGCTGTTTCCTTCTTCGCTCCAGATTATCTTTGGGCTGGAAACAATTAAAGTAAACAACGATATAGCAAACACTCTCAACTGTAGTGGACTCTTGGTATGTAGCTTAAATATGTTCACCCTTTCTCTCCTTTTTCCCACTTGCTGTAGTTGTCATGATAGAACTCCACCACCAGTATCAAAGGAGAGGAAAACTTGGATAACATCATGACGTTGATACAGTGTGCTATACTGCTATCATCCAATTCAATGGAACCACCGATAATGGCAGTACACTAATGATATTAACTTGTGTTACACACAATTTAAAAAGGTTCTCAATAAAAATAAATATTGAAATAATAAATTCAGTCACATTATTGAGCCTCATGTAAAAGTTCAATATTGACTAGGAAGAAGAAAGTTCAAATAAAATATGTAGTAAGAAAAAAAAAAGAACAGGACAACATAGAATTCTTTTAATTTACATTATTCAATGATTATATTTATATTCCTTATTTTAAATTTTTAATATACCACTTACATTAAATCTATGAGCCAAATGTGGTAATCCGCAAGTTCGCTCTCAAAACTCGCAGAAGCTACCTCACCCACGTTTGAAGCTTCATGTTGCACAGAGATGAACATATTGAGGTAGGTGGGTTGGGTGAAATGGGTCCAGAGGCTTACATTTGTGGTCTGGTCTGGACAACATAGACTTTGCCATCCCTGATGACGCCTTCAATGTCTTGAGGAGAGCCATAAAAGTCTTCAATTGCGCTTCCAGCACGGGCAATGCTGGAGAGGATTGACTGGCGAAAACTATCATCAATGATCAGTTTGTCAGATGAGTAATCAAGCACCACTTTCTCCTCTTCATCCATTGGGACACTGTGTAGAAAGGAAACTCAGTTAAGCAATATCAGAAAACATGATAGAATTGCCAAAACAATTCATTCAGAGTTGACAGGACAAAGTAAGCCTTCAATGGACATACTACGGACAAACTGAATTTATACAGCAACCCGTAGTAACATGAATCGGCTTATTTCCAGTGAGTCTATAAGCTCTCATAACTAGAATGCATTTATAATTGTCAGCTTAATAGAGAATAGAAATGCCAATTTTTCAATTAGTCATGCCAGGAAATCTCTGTAAGGTATCCATTTATTTTTAGCAGAATTACTAAAAAAGAAATTCTGACATAACCATTCAGCTTTTGCAATAGTAACCATTGGGAAAATGGTACGTAAGTCATCTACAACGTTAGTTAAAAAAGTTACAAATTTTTATGTTTTGATATAAATTCTTGTAATTTTTTACACATCCAGAACTGATCATTGCTTGCAAGTGTAAAAATGTTATAACTTCTGTATTAAAATTACAAGTTAGTTTCTTTATGTAAAAGACAAGAGTTATATACTTTTCATAGAAAGGTTACAAGAACTTTTTGCAAAACATCAAAAGTTTGTAACTTCTTTGACAAATATTGTAAATGACCTACCAGTCGACAATTTTCTCAGTAGTGTACGACCAGTAAGCCCCTAATTATTAAGGGAAAAAAGGATACAATAGAAGATATTAACCAAATATGTACATAATTTAAGCATATTTTCAGTTTATCTTAACCATTGATATTCCAAAATGTATTAACCATAACTCTTTATTCCCTCGTTCCCTAGTGATTCTCCCTTCATACTTTATTGGTTCAACCTTTACAGCTGATAAAAAAACACATGGCCAAGGTGAACCAAAAACCACATGAGCTTTAAAAAATTGCTATGAAGAAGCCATTATAATATTTGATAAGACATTGTGAAAACTGCTGTAAAATTTATTGTAAAACTGCTATGACTTACAAAAAAGGGTATTAGAATATTAAACTCATAAAGCCTTAAATCGGTAAATGTTAATAATCAAAATGTTTAATGAATATCAAAGGTTTTGTTTTGGTAATTATAGTTTCAACTACTATAGTGGCTCCAGCATCTTAATAGCAGTGTGAATTTAAAGTAGAGGAAAATGCACAGAGGAACTAACAACATGAATTTGCAACTTTCACGATGAAAAAGCACATGTCTAAAACTCATTAAGTAATAACAGTCACAAATGGCACTTTAGTCAGATGTTTCCATGATCTAGTTTCTCAAAAGCACAAATAGCATTTCACTCAAGCTGGGCTTATAAAGAGGATCAAAAGAAGGCATAGAAAAAGAGGAATGGAAATCGGTATCAAAACATGCCTTTATGTATTCATTCATTACTAGTTCACTCCTTATGCTCCTCCCACATTTGTTCTCACTAAATATATAAAGTCAAATTATGCTTCATAAAGTGGAGGAAAAATGAAAAAGAAAATTTCAAAAAAAAAAAAAAAAAGAGAGAGGAATGAAGAGACCTGATTGTTTTAACCAATGGGTTGGTAAGAAAGTTAGGAAAAAAGAAAGACCAAAAAGTGAAATACACTCGCTTGCCGTGCGTGATATCCACAGAGATATAAGAACATACTCTTATCCTTACAAATAACATTTTTAAGCTAAAGACATGGTACACTAATTTAATTTCATGTTCAATTTGTTTGGAATATGACTTCTGCATCTTTAATTTAATTTTCACCTCAATTTGATCTTGTTTACAAGGGGGAAACTGTTGATCAAATAAAACAAGTGGATACAATTTCAATTTGTTCCCCAAATTTCTTTTAGTTCTTTCGAAGATGCTCTCATTGTAGAAGAGAAATGTAAAAGTTCACCTGTCATAAAGGCCAGCTCCAGCATAACCTTCTAGATCTTCACCATTGGAGTCAGATCGAAAAATAATTGACCGTCTTATAAATAGGCCAATGGGTTTGCTAGGATAACCCAAGACCTAAAGAAGACCAAAACCATTAGCATAATAATGGCATATCCATAGAACAGATGCAGTGCTGGTAAAGGTAATTTGATATGCCCACTATGAAGTCCTTGCAATTTCGTAATCATAAGAATGATAACTAAGCACACACAACACTGAAAACAAAAAAAAATGATTTAACAAAATTACCTGAGGGGAGTTCATATCATGTTTTTTGCAGATAAAGCTCAAAGCACGACCAGGATAAGCTCCAACCAGTGTTTCTCCAAGTCCCTTGACCACCTATGTCAAAAATGTATCACACTTAATGTCTTTGCTTCTTTCCATTCTTTCTTCAAATGGTGAATATGGTTCTTGTGTGGAGGCATAGGCACAAAAACATGACACCTGTAATCTGTTAATTATACCTCAGCATATATTTCTGATGAGTCTCCTGAGGATGGATTAGTTGTGTGGATGACAAAAGCATAGTCAGCATTTATCACTTCCTGAACAAGGACAGCCATGGAAAGATAATCGTGGTCGAGTTTCACTTTTCGAGTGCTGAAGTATGCTCTTTCATTCCACTTTGAGCCCCAAACCTTTTTGTGATTCAAACAAATGAATGACATTGGCCAAGATGTAATATATTCCATTGAAATATTCATGAGCACTAAAATAAGATTATACACTATTACCACAAAGATTTTTTAATACAATTTGAAGTAAGTTATATGAACTACATATCTAAAATGGGCTATTTGCAAGAAATATTTGTTTTGATCACACATTGTTAGAATTTACTGGTGCAACGATTGAGGAAAATTCAAGTAAGAAAATCAAAGATGAACAATGAAAATCAGTGGAGACTAGATTGTGTATAAAACTGCACAGCAAAAGAAAATCAATGTTACAAACTTCAATTAATTTAAACTTTAAGGGTTTTTGACCAATTCCAACGGTCAGATTAAGGATTGTTAACATTCTTGTTCTTCATGAGAAAGCCAATCAGCAAATTCATTATTGACATCCATGAAAAATTATGCAATAAGGTGATTCAGGACAATAGCATCTGAAGAACATGGGACTTCCAGAACATATTTATTATAAATTATTTGTTCAAAGAGTATGTGATGTGAAAAAAATGGAAGAAAAGAGCATGAAAAGATTGGCCTCCTATAATGCCTCATGAAAATTTGGCCGTGTGACATAAAAATTTATGCTGACCATGTGGAAAATGTAAGGGCAGTGGAGTGTTGCTCAAATATACAAGAACAGAAAACTCTTTCTTTTTTGGAGCAAGATATAAAATTTAATGAACCAGGCATCAAATCTAGTTCATGTAATGTTCTTTACAGAGAGAAGCCTGACCTTTTTTATAGCCTTCCATGCTTGCTCCCAGCGTTGTTCACCTTCGTCACCCGGCCAAGGCATTCCAGAACTTTTCATCTTAGTTTTCAGCTCCTCTACCTGAAAGTAATTAATTCATTGCTTCATCTGTAAGTTTCTACATCATCTTACATGGAGTTGTTTAAACATTTTGTGAAAATAGCAGCAAAAATTTTAGACTAGATATCAACTTTTGGTATTCCACTAGAAGGAGAAAATAATTTGAAGAAAAGTACTGTATCATGCAGGAAACAAAGCTAAAGGCCAGCTTATTCTTTAAACAACAAAAAAATAAAGGAGGAAGTTGAAAAGACATAATTGAAGGGGAAGAGAAGGGGAATTCAGGGTGTCAACACCAGCAACAGAAAACCTTGAAGATCTAAATTATATGGTAGAATAAAATTTCATACGCAACAATAAGAATCAAAACAAAGAAATATGTTTCTGATATATCATGTCAAAGTTAAGCCTACCACTAGAAAGAACATACCAACTGGGATGGTGCATTCAACTGTAAAACTGTTTCACGAATTTCCTTGAGGGCACTGAAGTCTCCATCAATTAACTTCTTTTTCAGAATCTTGACCGTCTCAGCCACCGCCTATTAGTTAATATACAGTAAAAAATTCTAGTAAACTACAGGAAAGACTTGCATAATTAATTAATTATAACTTCTAAAAAATAAAAAAAAATAGATAAAGTAATAGATGTCACACATATACATTTACATAATCTTAGAGATTGAATCAAAAGGATAACTAGTCTTTAATACAAGAGTTCTCCTATGCCAGAACCTAATCTTAATACTGCTTCACTATAACCCTAAAACACTTTAAGAAAAAACTCCACTATATATAATAGTGTACTTGAAATGAACTAAGAAAGAGGTTCACTTATCACCAAATTTTGTTATGATAACTGGATTCAGCACCTTAAAGTTCACTTTATGTTCCAATGACAAAGTAACTAATCTTATTTTTCTACAAGTTGAAAACTGCCCTAGATTAAATCCAGATATAGGTGAGCAATTCAACAGCCAGAATCAGAAGGCAATGTGCGTGTGTGTGTGTATTACCAAATCACTATTGTCATCAAGCAAAAATAAAAAAAAATCTAACTAGCTGACAGACAAGGTAGATCCAACAAAAGATAACCACAGAATATGAGCTGCACAGCTCAATCTGCATGCATGATAACACATAAAAATTAAGAGATATGATGTAGAACCTGATTTGATTTATCAGAAAGAACATGCTCAAAAACTCCAAATGGTATGGCAACTGAAGTAGGAATTCCAATCCATGACGGCACTTTTCCTTTTAAATAAGAGATATTACGTGACTTAGCTCCAACCTGGGAGAACACAACCTTACACATGTTATGCTGAAGGAACAGAGTTTGAGGACAGTGTACTTAAAAATATTTGGTGTTCGGCTAAAACGATGACCAGAAAGAATGAGACCAAAGTAGAAAGAACTATAACTGCTTAAAATTGACACTACATTTTGCAAATCTAACCATTTCACCAGTGAATTCCTCAGACGAGATAGCATATCTACCACTAAACTGCTTTCTGACTAAAGATATGGCTGACACAGAACCAACTTTCAGCTGAGTTGATTTATCATCAACAAGCTCACCCTCCTTGACCTCACTGTAAGAAATTCCCCAAAAATGAAGAAAAATAGTATAATTAAGTAAATAAAACTCTACAATTTAAGTTATGCAGCAGGAGATGAAATGAATGTTTTATCAGAAAGACATTTCATGTCACATAATGGGATATGGGTATCAAGTATAAACCAATAAAACATCATTAGGACTTGAAGCTAAAGAAGAAATGTTACCTATAAACTACATCAGCAGATGTAGGTTTTAAACGCAAAAGCTTTCCTTTATTTGCTTGGAGGTTAGCCAGGATATTGGGATCAAAGCATGTAGCAAAACAGACCTGGAAAACTTGAAACCTTAGTATTTGTTATATCAATGCATATGAAAATCTTATTAGCAACAAAAAAAAATCCTCATCTTCTCTCTCTCTCTCTCCCCCTATATATATATATATATATATATATATATGTATGTATAGTGAGATCCATTGACAGTGCAAATCAAAACAAATTTTAAACCACTAAGTAACTTTTTTTAGGATGGATTTCTGACAAATCCCACTGTTGGATAGGAAGTTTCAATAAAAAATATCATGCTCATAAATTTTGACATTAATGAAAAATTGCTTTGTACTCTATCAATATATCATTGGAGATACAATTTTCTTTAGAAACATAAGAAAAGATAACCTATTTGTTACATACTTATTATTATCCCATTTTTCTAAAATTTGGTATGCATTATCAATATCAAAATTACTCATAAATATTGGTTGGATTAAGGAAAGTCACATTCTATGACAGGTTATTGAATGGTGCAAATGTGTCAAGTCTTACAACAATGTCAATTGGTCAAGTTTTACTTTTAACACTATATCAATTGAAGGCAAATCATTGGTTGGGTGTTTAATCTAATGATAACCAAGTCCCAAATCAGCTGAAAATGAAGCTAAATTGTTTCTAACATAATAATTTTAAAGAATTTCTTTTAAGATATAGTTGTTGATGACATATGCTAGTTTGCAGTTTGACCATACACTGAAATAGTGAAATATATCATCACTTAAAGAGTGAGAGCATGTTGTTTGATAATATATACACTGATCAAGTACCAAATTAAACCTGAAATATACAGGTCCATCATTCAGTGCTCATTTCCTTAAATATATGCAAAAAAACCTGACTATCCAAACCATGATACCTTGCTATTTCTTGCTCGTACAGAAACATGAGATAGGACATCTGGCATATCAGGCGTCAGGACAGCAACTGTACCATCTGGAATTTCTTCCTCTCCTTTCAAGCTCTTGGCTACCAAAATTGTAGGCCGTTCATATGATTTGTTCTGAACGGCAAGCAACTCATCCACAACTTCAACGAATCCAACAGTTTCAATTGGACTAATAACCTGCCAGCTGTTCCAGGCCAGCTAGAATTGCATTAGAAGGTTATCGCTATCAAAACAACTGAATAATGATATGACAGTCTAGTATCTAACTATATTATATTGAAGATGACATCAGAGACTAAAATTGAACAAGTATGATCAATTCCACCTTCCAAGATTAGCTGTCTTTCGGAGTACAAGATCCAATCGATTAAGAAGAGCAGACAAAGAAGCAGCAGATCCAGCACGGATAATTTCTTCAGTAAATATTTCCACCTGCAAGAGGAGATTTTCAGGAGAGAAACAAGGGAAGAAAGAATAGAAGACAGAAAAAGAAAAAAAAGACATACAGCCCATCTGTCTACACCAAGCAGTGATCCAAGGTATTCTGCCGATGGTTGCAGAATTTGCTGGTACCACTCTGCCTTGTTTGCAAGTGCAAGGCGTGTTCTGTCAAGGACTGATTTTGCATACAATGCCCAATGAGTGTCCTTACTCTTGTACATGCTTAAGGCAAGATCCCATCCCTTCAAAAGAACAAAAAGAAATATTCAATTATGCTGGGTATTTTTCGTTATCTAGAAAAATAGACCATGAACATCTATAACACCTTGGACTTCACTTCCATTTAGCATCAATAATGCAACTGCATCTGTGGTCTTCTAGTATTGTCATGAGCCTTACATAATCAGTTTTGAGGTGCTTAATGTTTAATAAGTCCATTTATAAACTTCTGTTGTTGAATGTACTTCCCACATTGTTTGACTAATGATTACAATTTTTTTAAATCATTATAAACTGTGAAATTGACCAAATTAAAAAATATTTTTACATACTGAACAGCTGTAGATAATAAAAACAAAGGACATGACAGTTTCCAGAAACAACCTCCCCACACATCATGAATTTAAATTAATTTATACTAATAACCTGATTGCTACTTCGCCACTGTCAATGAAATTCATCTTGCATCTAAAACATACAAAATAATCAAAGCAGTGCACAATTCCACTCTTTGCTGTCAAGTGAAAAAATTTTCAGATGATAGACCACAAATATAAGCTTTTATAAGCCTGAATCTGCATCCTAAAATAATGACAGGTCTTATGAGCATGCAATAAAAATGGACATGAATTTACAAGATCATTATACCTTCAAACAGTAGATAAGATCTTCATTGTCATCCCATGAAAGTACAAGATTTTCAAGAACCATATAGATGAAGTATATTATTTTCTGCATAATCCATACATCAGCTTATCAGAATCTATATCTTTACGTGTTTTAAATTAAATTCTATTAAAAAAATGATTTAAAAATAATATATAACAGCGTAAATAAATCAAGTGAGCATAATTTAAGAATAATTATCACCTCAGGTCCAGCATTGTCTAATTCCTCGTATCCCCTTTCCACTGCTGTTCTGACTGTAGAATCAAGGGCAACATCCAAAAATAAAAGATCTTTCAGACGACTTTGGGACTTATTGAGAGATGGTCGGAGTTCCTGACGAGCCTCTAGCAAACCCTATTGCAAAAACATGAAAGGAAATATACATATATATCAGTATGGGAAAGTCGAGGATATATATGCAAGCAAAAATGATTATTGACAGTATCAAAGCAGCATAAAACCTCGAGAAGCGGTTCAACATTCTTATCTTCAATGTGTTCCAGGACAAACTGAAGTAATTCCTGCTTGAGAGACACATCGAACAACTAATTTTCATAATTCAAAAGACATAACAGCATGATAAACAGTTTCATACAAAGTTATAACATTACAGGGAAACCAGATGGCAAACCAGACACCGGATTTATCTGCACCCCAACCATGAAGCCCTGACCCTGAGGAACGATAAAACATAAATTAATAAAACTCTAAGAACAAGATGGTGCCCTGGGCAACAGAAGTCCAACAGTCTTGTTACCTCAGATTTGTAGCCCATACAATTTGAAATAGCAGATTCAAGATCTGCACCTGAATGAACTGCCTGCATATGATGTAATCAAATCAAAATCATCACTTGGCAAAATATAACCATAAGGTTAGCCAAATATGTCAAGGGTAATAGGGTAGGCAACGCAGGATTGGACAAAAATTTCTTAGTAGACCACCAATGAGGAATGAAGGATGAAACACATGTTCAAATAGTCTGTCTAGTAGTGGGTGCCAATAGAGTGCAAGGTACAAGTCCATTGAACACCACTACAGCTTATCGTTGGCAACAATAATCTTTATCCAAAACAAATTGAGCTTCAATGTGGTGACTTTCTTTTGCTATTGGGATACATAGAGGTATATGCTCCAACATTTCTCACGTGATTGTATTCCAATATATACGTACCCATAATTAGCACAACAACAAGAACCAGAAAAATATTGAATAGAAGCCAACAGCATTTTCAACTAAAGTGCACAATCAATAGCTGAAAAAGAATAAGCAAGAAATAAAAATAGAACACAGAATTAAGGCCACAAATAAATGAGTCCAACCTTCAAAGTTCTCATGTAGTTTCCCAGATCACGCAAAAGGCCTTCCTTCTGATCTCGTTTGAAATTTGGTTCAGAATGGATGGCACGGTCATAGCTCAGAAGACGTTCTTTTGTTATTCCGTTGTCATTCAATGTTTTCCAGTAAACACCAATATCAAAGTCACTATTTATATAATCGATTAGTGCCTGGAGAGATTTACCAATAAATCAAAGGCAAGGATGATGAGGCAAACCATAAGGAATTACAAAGAGATCGACAACTTCATTACCTGACAGATTACAACGTCATCAGGACTAGTATTATTGTGCAACTTCTGATGCCATTCTTCCATCATTCCACCCTTGCAATCATTATTTCTCTGCAAATCAATCACCAATTTTCTATGTACTTTAAGATCCATGCATGTGGAAAGAAAGGAAATAAGTGGACACTTTAAAAAAGCAAATACAAATCATATCCACCTGGATAAGAAGGATTTCATCTCGAATCCTCTGTCCCACATCACCTTCACCTCCACGACCAACAGTCGACAAGATCATCCGTACAAGTTCCTTATACTGTGGATAACTTGTATAAACATTCTGGAGCAAGTCTGTAAGCCTATCCTGTGCTTTACTTATCTCACTGTTCAAATAGGTAGATACAGTCAATACTTGTGATCAGAAGAGAATCAAGTGTAGACAGAAAGGCATGATCATAAAACAACGATAAAACTAGCCAAACCTACAGCTGAAAGATATTGTGTTTCATAATGTCTATTGTCTAGAAGTGTGTAAACCAAGTGATAAGTAAAAATTTTATAGAAAGTCTACCGTGGCTTCACATTGTAATTTTTGTTCCATATGAGCTGCCTCGTGGCCATGAACCTCATCCACACCAAAATCCCTGCAAGACCCAATTGGCCCGCATCTTTGGCTTGATCTATCAAATCCGATGCAATGTTAAATCTGAGAAGAAGTGTATGAATGGTCAATCCAAATCCAACTGAACAATAAGATCGTAATCAATATTTTGTTGAGCACATTAAATCAGAAATGATGCTATGTAAGATATTGAAGAAGAGTAACTTTTCAACTAGCACATGATGGATTGAATGGAAGCAACATAACAAGGCATCAAGAAATCCTCATGCATGTGGCACTTTGTTCGGCCAAATGCATCATGGTTGGCTTCACATCTAAAAAGGGAAACAAAAAAGTTTTATTCTCTATTATTCTTAATGAGGAATCTTGCTTGAAAGACTAAGTACTTGACAGTGAATGCACAGCTGGCTTTCCTTTAACTAATTCACCCTTTTGTTATTGGCTAAGTGATATTTTACTATACAGTATACCCATACACACACATTCATCAAGAGCTGATAATTCTAATTAGGAGCTGCAAGTTGAAATCTATGACAATAAAGGGATAGAAAATAACACATTCCAAAGCATTATATGAAAGTGATAAGATGAACCAATTAGACATTCTTTTATCTTCTTCACAAAATATAAAAGTTTCAAAAGCTATCAGAAAATTGGTGACCTACTTCTCCATTAAAAATTCATTATGTATAAAAGGTTTCATATTAGAAATACTATAACCATAGTTCAGCTTCAAAGTGAATGCAAGAGGATTTACATATTTTGAACCTATGGAATCAGATAGTTCAACTTACTAGTACCTCTATCTATTTACACAAGCATCTATCACTTGACATAACTACATGGAAACTAAAACCAACACAATCCAATTCAAATTCTAGTCATTTCACTTTTACTGACACTTCATGAGCTTCTCCCTATTACAGCTTTAGATGTCTCCAATTTCCACCATTGCAATTCCATAATATGATTCCCAAAAAGATGGATCTAAGATAATTCTTTCATGGATAACAAATCATAACTATGCTAATTTCCAATACTTCAGTGATGAATATCTTCAACAAAGACATTTGGCATTCATGGCTGGTGGTGTAGGAAGTTCAATTTGCCTTTAAGACTACAACTATAAGCTGGAGACCATGGACCAGTCTTTAAGCCACATTCTCTGCCACAAAAATACTACCAAATCAGGTTTTCTTAAGATCCTGTAGAAAAGCCTATTTTCTGGAAGATAAGAGTGCAATGACATTTGATGACAGATAACAATAATGTAATAATGTAAGGGATTACTCACCGATGCATAAAGGACTTTTGTGCCTCACCTTCCATTTCTGCTATTTTATCCAACAAAAACTTGGCTGTACCTTTGCCATCACCAATATCCTTTCAGAGGACAAAATCATGTCAATTAAAATAAAGAGGTGAAATAAACAAAGGTAAGTTGATTAAGACGAATCACTATTAAAATGTCAGGAGGTGTAACCTTTAGTCTCTGCTTCTTCCCACCAAATTCAATATAAAAATTTGACCCATTGTTCTTTATCCATTTTTCACCTGACAGAAGGACAAAAGGCATTCCTTTAAAAGTATCAGCTTCAACTTCTATATCTAAGGATTGGACCTGAAAATTTGATTAATTGTTAAGATTTTTACCGCATATCTCAAAGGCCTAAGAGAATAAAAAATACGTCAGATTAATTTTGTAAGCCACCTCATAAAAAGGATGGGATGAAGAACCAGCTTTAAAAGGTGTTTCAGCAGCCTCATTCATAGAAACGGAACCAGGGGGCAGAGCACTTGAAGGCGGTACCTAAGATTGCCATTGTGCTTCATATAAATAAAATTCCCATAGATATATACAAGAAACACAAGCATCAATTTCAACATTTTAGAATTAACAAAATAATACACTCACCAACCACTCTCCAGGTGTTGCTCTAGATAAGGCCCAATGAAGTGTAACTGGCATTTTGAAATCCGTAGCCAGGTGAACCTTTGTCTTACCAGCCTCCTTGGTGACAAGGACCTTAAAAATATGAAAAACTACCAAAATTAGAATCATCACCAAAAAATGACTTGCCAGCAGAAAGAGATGAAATGGGAAGAAAACACCAATTTGATGTTATCATCTCACCAGAAGATCATTATCAGCAAGCTTGTAAATTATCTTATTCAAAACAAGACCCCTATCATGTTCTTCCCTTGCCTTGGTATGACGTTCAATTACTGTCGAGGCCTTCGGAGCATCTATATATTGTTGTTTAACTATCTTTTCAGCGACATTTCTGTTGATAAGCTGCATCAAATCTCTCTTTTTCCTCTGTATTCTTTCAACACGAAAGTATTTTTTTGTTTTCAATTGCTTGGCAACTTTAGTTTGTATCTCTCCTTTGGTAATCCTCTTCTGTAGCTCGTCTATAGAAGCAACCTTCTCAAGCTCAGCTAGCAATTCTTTTCTTGCTTCCTCAAATTCCCTCTAAGTCAATTAAGCAACGACAGTAAACAAGTCTCATTAGATGCATAAAGTGGTAAAATGAGTGTTCTAATTTTGACAATCTAAGTAGGATGGGGATCCACTTATTTTAGGAATAAGTCTTTTACATTTACACCGTTGAATTACTTTGTTGTATAGTGCAAATTTTAACAATCCAACCGTTGAATCATTTGATATTATTGTGATGATAATGTATACTAAGTTTAAGATAAATCAAACATTCATAGGTATCTAATTTAATAGTTTACATTTACTTATATTTCAAAAGCATATTATATGTTAAAACAAAGTAATTAAATGGCATACCTATTAATTTTAAATTCTATGAAATTTTATAGGCTCGATCTCTCTCATGAGAACTTTCAATTCAACATTAGATTGATGAAATTCAATGTTTATAAAAAGCTATTCAACAGTGGGAATGTTTCAAGACTCACTCCTAAAGTAAATGGTTCCCCACCCATCTATGCAAGTAATACGCAACAGAAAAGGGGAAATCGGAAAGGATATTAAAACGTTACAAGTTGTTGTTCTGGAGAGTAGTTAGGCTTCCCAGCTTTTTCCCAACGTATAAAAGCTTGAATCTGTACAAGTTCATCAGGGATCTTCTTTGTGTCAGAAACAGAAGGCTCCTTTACTTCAGTAGCTTTAGTTTTGTTAGTTAACCTTGCACGGAGGTCTTGTACAGAAGTACCACTAGCTACTTCCTTCAATAGTTCAAGTCGAGCTGCTTCATATTCCTCCTAACATAATAACACATCGTATATGAGCAAACAAAATGCATTAGTCCTGAGTCCTGACTTATGCAATGAAATATATCAAGTTAACAGCTCTGTCTAATTCCAACAACTACAAGAGAATGACAGCATTATGATAAAAGTCATTTCCTAGATCATGCTGGATTAACTACACATGGACCATATACAGGTTGTGATCATAAACCTGAAACCAAAGGAAGGTTTAAAACTTCTCCCTCCTCCCCCTTACTCCTCCCTCTTTTATTTATTTTATCAATTTCGGCTAGAGAATTATTGGAATCTCAGAGAAGACAATGCAAAGAGAAGGGAAAACAGTGATTTTATATAAATAATTGAATAATAATAAATTTCTATAGAGAAACTATTTCCCAATGCATGTTGTACAGGAACTTTCCTGCAAGTACATGTATCAATGCTTTAATGTTTTCGAAACTTTCCCTTCGTATAACCGCACTTTATAACAGAATAACCACATTAGAATATGGTCATCATTTCTAACAACAGGTTATTAAACATCAATCTTCATAACACAATTATCAATTTTTTAGAGTGGTTATTCTGTTATAAAGTGTGTATGTTCGAAAGGTAATTTTGGAAAAATACAAAGCACTCTTGCAGGAAAAAGTGCCCATGTGACAGGCACTTACAGGGAATGTGCCTATACAACAGGCACAAGGAAATAATTTTCTCATTTCTATATCATGTTAGAGACAAAAAAGATACAACATGATGAAAAAGACACTCCCCTTGGTAGTTTTATTCTCCACTTACAAGTGGAGGGCCTGCTCTTTCTTGTGACTACTATTTCATGGAAGCTAAAGACAAACACCAGAGAATGGGTTTTAAGACCCATTATGAAGATTTCTAGAACCAACTTAAATAAGGATCACCAAGGGAATCGCACTAAAGCTAAAGAATACATGAGCATACGTAAACATAGCAATAATAGGATATTGCATAGGATTAAGCCTTTTCAGAGGTTTTTACAGCATGCATAATTAAGGATATGTACCCTGGATATAATTCAAAATAATAAATTTGATATATTCTCCAAAGGCGAAGCAACAAAGCAATGTAGCAATGAAATTCGAGGGGAAAACAAACTAAATGGAAAAACAGGGAAGTCATAAAAACAATTAGCTGATAGAAACACAGTAGGAAGCAAACTGCAAAAATTGCAGTCAAATGCAACATCACATGATTACTGACCTTCTCTTGCTCTGGAGTGTACATCTGCTTACCCTTTCGTTCCCACCTAATATATGCTTGAATCTGTACAAGGTCTTCAGGAACTGAAACTTCTTGAACTGAAACTTCTTGAACTGGCTTATCTTTCATGGGTAACTTGATGTGAAAGTTCTCACCATTGTTTTTAAACCTGTAATTCGAAAAATGCTAATAACTATTTTCGATTTTACCATCAAACTGTGAATTGAATAGGGAAGAAAAAAATACAACATTATGAAAAGTGCACCATTTATTCTGAGCTTCATCAAGTATAAGGAACTCAATAGCTTGTGCAGCACGATCATCAATTTCTATTTTAAGGAAGGATCCTGAGCCAGACTAATAAGAGAAAAATAAAAGAAAAACACAGAAACAATAATCAAAATCTATATTTACATCAGTCAAGTCAGTCTATCAATATTCCTAGAAAACATTTTTCTTTTGCAATTATTATTGGAAACTTACTTTTACAAAAGGAGTTCTAAGAGCTCTGTTCTTATATACTTTAGTTCCATCTGGGCAACGAGAAGGAAGTACCCACTTCCTGGAAACAGAAAACAAGTATAAGGACAAAGCCAATCTATTAGTAATTAATCCAAACACCTACAAATCTTGATGAATATAGAAATAACTTAAAAAATTAGTGCCGAACATACCCTTGCCTATCACGTATAACTCCCCAATGTAAAAGTAGAGAGCCACTATTACTTGAAACCTGAATATCTACTTGCCTTATAGCTCCTGGTGCTGAAGAACTAACACCAACCTGCTCCATTGAATACAAGCATCCATTAGATAATAGATTACTAAAATCTCATATTTATTCCTAAAAACAACTCAATATTTTGAGCCAGCTATATACCTGCAATTCAATATTGCCATCAAGGTTGAACTTCCCTGAAAGCTGTTCCCGGGCCAAAAACACAGCCAACAGAAAATTCGAGTTCAAGTAATAAAAACAGAGAAGAAATGACACATATTGATTAAAAATATTGTGAGTGTGTGTAGATTTATCTTATGTGTAGGAAACTATTGTCCATAACTTGTGTTATGAAGCTATTGAGCAAACCACGGTCACAGCTCAGAATGTAGCATGTGTCCAAATAAGTAGTAGACATACATGCTAGTGGCTTCGATATAAGTATTTAAAGCCTCAAGCGGGTGCTTGTTATTTATCACCAAATCTTAAGAGCCATATTATATGGAATAACATTGGAAGGGATTCAAACCTTGTTTCTTTCTTTTCCATGCTTCAGCATTTAGATTGAAGTTGAAAAAGCTAGGCATCTTATAACATTTAACAGAGTTGCATTCAAGGTTACCAGATACCAAATTACCAATAAGTTTTTCTTAGTGGCATAAAAAATCACATATAAAAATTCAAAATATATGTAACCATGATCAACACGTTTCACCGCTTGGACTTTGGAGCTTACCTCAGAAGCCGGATTTGTGGTTAACACAGCATGTGGAATTGCTGCAACATGCCCGTGCCTTCCCATGGTTAATTTTCGTTTCCTTGCGCACAATCTGTTCCCACGAAAATTAGTAGAAGGCAGAAACTTATTTGCTTGCGCTGATCCTTTGTTCACAGTCACAGCTTGGAACAAAGTGTTCGCCGGTATGCCACAAGAATTAACCTTACTTTTGCATTCCGCAACTGTTTGACAAAGAAGAGTCTGGTGGAAGATACTGTGGCTCACCGTATTACTCATATCGGTGGATCTACGCCTTATTCTACATAAATCAAAGCATCAGCATCATCATCATGTGGTAATTAACATCATTTCCAAATCAAGATAACATGATTTCCTAATCAAGATAACACTAATTGCTATTTATCACTACTCATTAGCTCAAATTCACAATCAGCAAATATTAATCATTAAAATAATTATAAAAAAAAACAATCCAAATTTCAAAAAATGAACATATTTCATTGTCTTCAGAAATTTTCCTGGAAACCAAACGGATTACGATCCGAAAATGATGAGCAAGAAAAGAAAACGGTTAATTCGTTGAATCATTTGAAGAGAAAAGAAAACTTGAATCGCTGAAAGTTGAAACTACCGATAGTTCGAGCTCCAGAGCCGTATACCATCGAAATCGTGGAGAAGAATGAGGATGAAAAAGAAAATCGACGTTGCAAGCGAAGGAAGATTAAGGAGAAAGCTTCGCGCTTCGAATTCAGTGTAATGAGCCGTTGGCTCACTCTCCCGTCACTCAAACGCTGTATTATCAACGGCGTCGAATACGTGGCGGCATTTGATTGGTAGGGGTTGGGGATCAGAGCGCGTCATGTGCGGTATCACGCGGAAACGGGACTCGGCAACGGAGGGAGGGGTTTGACAGGAGACAAGCCCGTGGGGTCCGTGAGAGCCCGTTCTTTCTGATATTTAACACATTCTTCCTTAATCACCCCTCCTTTTCGAGATAATTTCAATAACACCCTTCCTCTTCTTATATCATCCAGATTTCTGTGGCTTTCCTTTCTAATAATGTAAACCTTCTAAATCCCTCCTCAAGTAGTCCAACTTAGCTGTTTTTTTTAATGACTGAATAAACCGTCTATGTAATTAAAGGGATCGATCTAGTAATGATAATGATTGAAATAGTTATAACTTATGACTGAAGTTTTGATATATTTTAGTGTAAAATATTTTATATTGTTATTTAATTATATATTATTAAATTATTAAAAAATATTGAATAAAATTATATTTATTTAAAAAAATTAAATTTTTTTAATAATTTAAAAATATATAATTGAATGATAATATAAAAAAAATTTATATTGATAATAAATTAAAATTAATTCATAAATTATAAGGTTTAAATTTACTTTTCAATACCAACATGTTTGGATCCAAGTAAAAGTGATTTAGATTTTTTAAGTATCATATCTAAAGTTTAATTTTTGATGAATATAAATAGAGCATGTGATGTTGGTAGGTTTCTTCCTACAAAAAGCATGACTAAAGACCAGAAAATTAGTCTTTTACTTTTCAAATGAAGATACTCTGAGTGTATTAAAAAAATTAATTTTTAATTATTAATAACTATTATTTATAAATAATGTGTAAGTATTATTATAATTGTGCAACGTAAATATGTGCCGTTGTATGTAACATATAATAGAAATTTTCTATTTTAGTATCTAATTTTTTTATTTTGTAAAATGTCACTATTATACAATTTTTGTAAATTAAAATAAAGATAAAAGTATCAATTAAAATTATAAAAAATTAACGTTTTGGTAGACACTCTCATATCTTTCAACCTATATTTTTTCAATCTTTGCTTATATAATTATTTTATAAATTAATTAATTTTGATTTTACTGCAATTAAAGTTATTCAAATAAAAATAATTTTATAAAAAATTAAAATATATTTAAATCAATTATAATTATGTATGTAAAATAAATATATAATTTCTATATTTAAAAGTAAATATAATTATAAAATGTAATTATTAAAATAATATTTATATTTATAATTTTATTTTTTTTATTTATATTCAATTAATTATTAATAATATTTAAATAAAATAAAATAATAAATATAAATAGATAAAACTATAAATTACATATTATCTCTATACTTTTCACGATGTTATTTTCATATCACACATAAAATTATTTTTAAAATTTAAACATATTTTACAAAAAAAAGTTTTATTTAAATAACTAAACTATGAATACAACAAATTAATAATTAATTGATTTTAAAAATATATTTAATATTAAAATAAAAAAATGCGAGTTAATACCTCTAGCTAGAGTTGAAATAAAGTAATTTTTCTTCACCTTGTTATATTTGAAAAAAAGAACAAAAAAACAAATGAATACCATTTATGTAATTTCATTCGTTTGACTCGGGACTTTGGTAAAGTTAACAAACCGCTTTTCTAGATTGGAGTATTTGAGGGATCCAAGGTACACTTGAATACTTGATAGATATAATGATGAAATATTTGATTTATTTCATTTATGCCGTACATGATTAACACAACTATGGCATTGAAGGTGGGTTGGACTTCAATATCTTATCCTTCACAGCATTCTTTTTCTTTTTTTCTTTTTTTTTTTATAAGATTCACTACATTCTTAATTAACCACGTTGGCAATCATTCATTTCTTTTTTGGCTAATAAAGTCCAATCTAACTAATTCAATCATAAATTATTTTTTATTTTTATTATAATTTAATATTATAATTTAATATTATAATTAAATTTATAATTAAATTTTAATTTTTAGTAAACTAATCAAGTATGATTTTTAAAAAATCTTTAACTTTAAAGTTTAAACGATCATATCTTTTAATTTAAAAAAAATTAATAAGACTAATAATGTATCAATTAAAAATTATTGTTAAATTTATCACCATAACAACTTAAGTTTATCTAATTAAAAATATTTTTAAGACTTAAATTTATTAATTAAATTTTTTTTGAAATTATTTTAGTTAAATTTAACTGTCTAATTTAATCATTAAACTTAAATTAAAAATTTTTTTAATTTAATGTTTAATTTAATTTTAACAATATTATATAAAAATTATTTTTATTATATTTAAAAAATTAGAAAAAGAAAAAGCATATTTTAAAAATAAATCATTAATATCAGTATCTGCATTTTCACGGTGGAAATGCACAAAGGAACAGATTTAGGCGTAAGGATAACGTAACGTAGCGTTGACAAAAACCAAAATGATTTGCGCCGCGCTGAGTCACGTGAAAATGGAGGCTGATGGGAAACACTTGCCCAACCACACAAGCAAAGCCACCCCTTTCATTTGTTTTATATTTGTTCAAAGCATGGGTGTAGGCTTGTGATTTGCAATGCTTTTGCGGCCAGCCACATCATATGGGTCACCGTAGATATCACAGGGATCTAGATTTTTTCCCTTTTGGGTAGCATGAACCGTCGAACAAGGGCGTTGCTCTATTTGTGAGGCCCAACTGCAAACCCGGAAAAAAGAGGTGAAGAAGAAAAGAATCTGCTAATGAACAAGAAAAAAAAAAAGAATCTGCTAAATAAGATAGTATTAAGAAAAGTATAAAATAAAAAGTTGATAAATTTTCATATTATTTATTGTTTAATGTACAATTATATAAAAAAAATATAATATTTATTTTCTTTTTTAATTATGCTAAAAAATCTATAAAAACTTATAGACAAGATTTGTATTTTTTTTAACTCATGCCAAAAGTAAACTAATTTGGACCAATTCATTTTTTTTTTTTTAACATGTGATGAGCCAACGGTGAGTCAAACTGGACTATTTTGATGTATCTAACATTGATCAGTCAATGAGATTAACTTAACTGATCCGATTTAATAATGAATTTTAAAAGATTTTATGTTTAAATTACGTTAGAATTATGACATATCTTGATTTTGAAATGAGATTTCCTCATCTTTCTCTGAATTTTAGGGTGTTTATAACTAAACCAAAGCAAAAAAATTAAACCAAAAAACTGAAAATCAAATGTTTAGTTTTCTTTTTGTACGAACTGCTTAACTTATCAAATCAAATCAAATTACGAATACATATGTTAAACTTTTATTTACCAAAAAAAAGCCTGACATTGATCACATTGACCCATAACAAATGGAACTGATTGGAATTGATAGCCTATTACTTCAACTAAGCGTCTTTGGAAACCCAGGCATATATGGCCCAGACAAGGAAAGGTTGTAGCAGGATGGGCATTGATAAGGCCCAGAAAGAACACAGTTAGAGAATGCGGATGTAACAGGACATGATATCCGTACTGCACTTCCTTGTTTTTGGATATATCATTTCGGATTTTGAAACTTTCCACCTTTATATCGCTCTGTATGCACGAGACAGCAACAGAGCATATTTCCATATGTACACAAAATGATATTTTTATAAAACGAGAATAAAATAAAATAAGTTGAAATGAAATAATTATTTTTAATTTATAATTTAATAAATTTTAAATTAATACATAAAATTAATATGAAATAGAATTAAAAATAATTAAAATAATATGAATGTCTTTTTTAAGAAAAGTAAAAAATTTATAAAAAAGAAGAAAAGCAAAAAAAAAATTTAAATTTTTTATGTATATCTTATATAAGTAATATAAATATATATTCTTAAGAGCAATGTTTGAATTTATTTTTTATAATTTAATAATAATAAATATTGTTTCTCAAAAAAAAGTAAATATTGTTTTATTTGTGAAAAAAATTTAAAGTGTATACATTATTATTTGAAATGAATATACAATATAATCATTAAATTTTTAATCATTTTGTTTCTTATTTAAATTTTTGTTAAGTGATATCACCATATATTTTCTTATAAGATTTAAGTACATCAAATTTAATTTAAATAATAATTGTTATTTTATAAAACTAATGCGAATATATTAAGAAAATAATAATTAAGCCTCGTTCCATGTAACTTGAAATTCTAATCTCACATCTCTTGAAGGAAATGGATTTTATGTTCCATTTTTAATTTTGTGCAATGAGACATGGAATAAAGATTTCATTCTAAATTTATTTTTATCAACAAATATATGAATATCTCATTTTATGAAAAGGATTTAAACTGAAATTATCATTTTTAAGTATCAAACATCATATTAATTTTTTAAGGATCAATCTCTATAATATTGCTGCACTGATTAGGTGTTTGAAACTTCAGTTCCTGTTAATTTTAGATTGGATGAAAAAAAAAGGAGTGAAGTATTATTTCAAAAATTAAATTTTTTTTAATAAATTAGTTAAAGGATTGAAAATAATAATAATAATAATAATAATAATTATTATTATTATTATTATTATTATGAGGAGGCCCTATTAGGACTTAAGGGGGAAATGGAAAATTGGAATTTGGGGGATTGAACCCCATATCACGGCATACTCCCTAGTTTATGGATAGGAGAAGTACCATGTGAGCAGAGTTTTAACCTTACTGAAAATTTCTTTTTTTATCAGTGTTGAAAAAGATAAAAATATTCAATTTTACATATTAAAATAATTTATAATATGAGTAAATTACATGGTTATATATGATTTGAAATCTTTTGATATTTATTACCGGAATTATCTTTCATTAAATTTAATTTCTTAATTAATAATTTTTGAAGTTAAGGTGTTTAATTGATTATGATAAAGATTAAAGATCCATGTAAAATAGTTTTATCCATTGGAAGTTATAGAATATAAAATATATAAAAATTAAAATCGAATTCTATAGGGTTCTTGCCGAGACAGGGGGTTTCACAAAATATTGCGAAACGGTGAAATAAAAAGGAATAAGAAGTAGAAACTTCAATTTAGAAGCAGCGAGCAAGTCCAGTAAGTCACCATAACTTCAGTTTTCCGAGCTATGAAATTTGCTCACAGGCGCTCTGCTTCTGGCATCTAGTTTGTGTTTGGCCACTGAGAAAGTGGACGGAAAACAGAACGTTGAATGTCAAGTTCTGATATACCCAAAGTATCCTTTGACTGGAAGAAGTTTTTAGAAACAATTCAAAGCTCTGCTTTAGGCAAAAGAACGGAGAATGGATCGGAGACAACATTGTTATATTTTGTAAAATACTTAGGTATATTTGTTTATAATTTAATTTTATTTGTACAAAAAAAAATTTATTTAAAAAATTATAAAATATGAATTGATAAGATTTAAAAATATTTAGAAATTTCATGAATTTTAATTAAGTTATTTTTAAAATTCTATTAAAAATGAGAAAATTTGAATGGATTTGAATAAAATTTATTTAAATTTACTCTTCTATTCTTAATTATTTATTTAAAGATAAAAGAGAATATTTATTAAAAGAAAAGAAAAAACTGTAAATTTTTTAAAGTAAAATCAATTCAATTCTTATTTTGTTATTTCAAACATCAATTTTGATTTCTAAATCAATTCAAATTATAATTTTTTTAATGAGTTTCAAATACAAGAATTAATTTTTAATTCAGTTTAATTTAGTGTAACTTAAATCAACTCAATTTAATTTTAATTTTTGTGATTCCGAACGCATCCTAAAAAATATCATAATTATATCTGTAAAATGCTTGCTTATATAACAATTGCTTAATTATATTTGTCATTAATTATTAGCATTTTTCTGCGCATGGTAATACTCAAGGTTGTACGTTTTTTTGTTGCTGGATTTTACTGGTCAAAATCTTACCTATTTTGCTTTTTAGCGGGGTGAGATATCAGCGACAATATTGTATCTTCAGTATTACATAAATCACAATGGTGATAAAGTTTACCCTACCAAGGTAATTATCAGCATTTAGATTAATTTCAGTAGTTCGAAAACTCCTCGTGTTTGAAGCTAATTTACAAATGGAGGCATTGGACAAAACATCATGCTATGTTTTTCTTCACTTAAAGAATACAATTAAGTTTTATTTGCACTAGCCATGCTGGTTCGTAATTGAGAAACATGTTCCAAAGGACTCCTTATAATAAATACACTAATTTGTGAATCTGTGTTCAGGTGCAGCTCTAATTAAAGATTATTTTTATACTTATGGGGGTTGCTTACCTTTTTTCTTGTTGTTTTTTTTCTGCGGGAGGGGAGGGGAATGAAATTCAAATTTGTTGTTGTTGTGATAACATTTCAGCCTTTAAGAGAGAAGAAAATGTTACGTGAAGAAATTTTTGCATGCATATATTGTCTGTATGTATTTATAAGATTTTTGAAACATTGCCAGAACATTCAACATTTAGTAGACATTAACGTCAAAGATTTAATTATTTTAATCTATGTTAAATTTACAAATTGACAGTATAGGCATGTATTACTGATGATTATTGCATTTTATCATGAGTTATTGTTTGTAATTCCGTTATTTGGGAAATTTGTTTGAAGATCCCACTTGTCAAATCTTGGAAACGAGTTGAGCGAGTCAATTATGCTAGCAATCTGAGCAGTTGATCTGTTGAGGGCTTACTCATGGTGCATACATGTTGTAGTCATCTTGGAACCGAACTATTGAGAATAAGGTTTTAAATTACGACTAAATTACAGTCACTGGTGACTGTTGTTGGCCGATGCAGTATGCAATCACAGTTTGATGTGATTGTGGTTGCTGCAATGATCGAGATGTTGTAGCTGCATAAAATAATACAATCCACAATTTAAAACTCTGATTGAGAGTTAAAATGCCCTGTTTCACTAAGAGCTTGCTAATTGAGGGGGGTGTGTGTGTGTTTAAGTGCCTGTGAAAGAAACCAACTAATTGTACTAAGTGATCAGCTCTAACCAGAGCACTTAGACACTTTAGTGTATTGGGTATAGTCCTAGTTGTGCTTCTTCTTGAGCTCATCAACAGTCAACTTCTAAGGCTGTTATTTTCAAATGAGAGGAGATGCACGTTGTTTCTATTTGAACTTTTAGTATTAGGCCCAACCTCTCAGTCTATTTATGTCATATAGTTTATTTCTTTTTTCTTTTTGCTTTTAACACTATCATCACTTCACCAAATTTGGGTCATTTATGTGCATGCATTAGTTCATATAATTTATCTCCTTTAAAATAAAAAATTCACCTTAGAGAGAGAAGTAAAAAGTTATAATTATTAATAAAAAAAATCAAAGGGATGAATTTTAATAATATCATAATTTATTATAAATATATATGTATTTTATCATAATCTTAAACGTTATTTTCTAATCAATACTTATAACTTTTGATTTTTTTTTCACCTTATTATAAAAGAGTTCTTTTGAATAAGCGCTTTTGTTCTGTTGCTGACTCATCAGCAGCCACATCCGGATTTCCGATTCCGAGACAATATATGCTTCGTCTTTTGGTGATTGTTTTAAATGCTTTCTGTACTTGTGCTTTCCTTCTTCATTGCATGTGTAGTTCCTTGATGACTTGTAGGAAGTGCAAATATTCATGGGCAAGTTTAATGGTTAAGTAGTTGGAAAGACTCTTGAAAATTAAAATTTTCCCATTCATATTTTGTCTTTTGCTCCGTTGCTGGTCCCCTAATGAGCCTGGATCCAGAGAAGTATGAATGTGTTTGGAATCCTTGGGTGCATTCAACCCCCAAGAAAATGTTGATTTTGTTTCATCCTCGAGTACCCTTGATACGAAAAAGTGGATGACTCCATTAACTTGAAAGTGGAAGCACATAGAGAAGATAAGGGGATGTCGCCTATTAGAGTACAAGAAGAATAGAGGAAAAATTAAGGTTTATTTTAAAATTTTAAAATTTTAAATATTTTAAATAATTTTTTCCCTTTTTTTCTTTTACCTCTGTTATCCTAAATCTAAACATAGTCTTAATCTCTCGTGACTTATGAACGTAGCCCATGAGATGACTAAATGCTCATTTGGTTTGGCGTAGAAGTGATAAAAGTCTGTTTGAAATTTATAGAATCAAGTTTAAAGTAATAATTTTATGTTTGGTAAAAATTACTTTTCATTCCCTCCGACTGTGATTTTTACTTCAAACTAAGATTTTCCTTGAAACAAAATTTTGTTACTTATGTGTTGTAATAAAAATCAATAGAAGAAATTTTGATATTTTTAATTTTAATATTTTTTTCTTACAATCTTTATTTTATCTTTTTTTACTATACCTTAATTCATATTTTTTAATAATTATATATTTATAAATAATTTTGATCAATAATATTTAAATAAATATTTATTTTATCAAAATTAATTTTTAATAAAATTTTTTAAACATAAATCACTTTACTCTAAAAATTTACTTCTAATTAAAATTAAATTTGTAAAATTAAGTTTTTAAAATTTAATTCAAATACACAGTAACAGTATTCTAAGTTAGCTTGCTAGATATCACGCACACTAACAATATTCTAACCTGCTCGATATCATGGGTTTCTGATATAATCTAGTTTAATTGCCAGATAGCAGAGTGTCTCATGTTGTGTGCTTGTCTAGAAGTAGAACAAGCGCAGCTTTTGTGTTTGCAGAAGAGGTATGCTCTGATATCTGCACTTTGTCTTCTTTCTGAGCAATATAACTAAGAGGGAAGGAAAGTGCAATACAGACAACCTTTCAATTCGGATCCACCTTGCCATGTCGTTGGCCATAATTAACATGGGTTTTTAAATCATTACATGTCAGAATCCAAATTAAGATAAAAAAAAAAAAATCTATGTGTACACTTGTGCTTGTTCCCTCACATACAAAGAAGGCATGGAACCAATACTTGGTTGGTCTGGATGGTAGATATCCTGGCCGCTTAAATAGAGGTCTCGAGTTTGAGATCCTGCGAATGCATCAATTAGTATTGGGAGAGCCAAAATTCCCGTTTGGAATCTCTATGGCTCGAATTCGGATTAGGACAGTAGTCGGATACCGGATGAATTATTCCAAAAGAAGGCATGGAAATGGAAGTGGCATAATGTCATCATCTAGGAAGCAACTTTGCAAGACCAGCATCATTACTCTACTCATTAGACATTGACTTAGGCGTGAGTTAATTGCAGGGTGCTGACTGATTACAGATGAAGATGGTCAACATGACTATGATGTGATTCAGGTGTGTTTGGGGCAACAAAGCCCTTTTTAGGAAAAATTTTATTATGTTCAGTAATTACAAGATAGAATTATTTTTTATTTGAAATTAAAATTTTAGTAGAAGTAAGATTTTGTTATTTTTGTGTTAGAGTAAAAGTCAGTTAGAGAAATTTTAACATTTTTAACATTGATATTACATCTAAACTCATGTATTTTTTAGTAATTATATATTTAAAAATAATTTTGATCAATATTATTCAAATAATATTTATTTTATTAAAATTAATTTTTAAATAAAGTTTTTTAAATATAAATTACTTCACTCAAATTTATTTTTGACTAAAATTAAGTTTACAAAATCAAATGCATTCAAAATTAAGTTTATAAACTTATTCCAAACACACGTTTTTTATCAGATCATTTCTCATTTTCTAGAAGTTTTAGTTGATCTCACTCAGCCACTACCTTGTACTTAGTACCTATTATCTTCCTCCAATGCGCCTTTGTTGTGGTTGGCTGGTAAGGAAATGCGACTGCCACTTTTAACGGAGCCAAACACACTGAATGCAAACACAACAGCGAGAGTACAGTTCCTGCATTTGAATGATTCACTCACGTTTTAAAATTCGGTTTGGACGATAATTTAAAAAGTTGTGTATTTTTTTTTTCTTTGTCCTCATATTTCTACTTCTTTTTAGGTGTCAAACTACTCATTTAAATATTGAAGTTATTCTTTCTAATGATATTTTTTCTTAGGAGTTTAAACACTTAACATTACATAAGTTCTTTAACCACTTAATTTTGCTTATGTTATGTCTTATATTAGGAGACTTAATGTTGTATTTAAATTATAAAATATTATTACATAATAGACTATTCTTTTAGAATGAGTTTTTTATATACTTGAATCGTAATAATTAATATTTTTATTAAAAAACTGTTATATTATTATACTTAAATTACGAAAGACTTTTGTTTAATAAGTTAATTTTTTAAAATAAATTTTTTATAGACCTGAGTCATAACAGCTTATCAATTAAACCACAACCTATTGATAAAAAAAAAAAAGATTGTAAGATTATGATACGCCGAAAAACTTACAAATAGTATATTATATTGAATTAGCTTGAGTAAATAAGCAAAATGATGCAGTGTGGCACTATCATTTTTTTATAATAAATAAAAATATTTAGTTATGACTTGACCGGTTTAACCTGGTGAATTGCCCCGAAAAAAAAAAAAAGGTGAATTGCAGTGAGTTTTGAAACATAGAATTATGACAAGATCAGAATAATGGAGTATTAATCATACATACATATTTTACATTGTAATTGAGTTCACTAAAAAATGTAAAAAGAGTCAATTACTTATATTGGCTCATATTGTTAACACACCTTTTTAGTTACAAAAATGAACTTTAAGTAATCCTAAAGAGATTTAGTATCCCTGTATCAACTATTATTACTCATTGAAAATATTGGGCAACTCTACGGTGCCTATAAGAGATTTTCAAATGGCCAAGAAACAAGAGATTCTTATAAATGCGTTTGGAATTATAAAATTAGAATTAAATTGAATTGATTTGAGTTACATTAAATTAAATTGAATTGATTTGAGTTACATTAAATTAAATTAAATTAAATTAAAAATTAATTTTATGTTTAAAACTTATTATAAAGATTATGATTCAAATTAATTTTTAAATTAAATTTTATGTTTGAAATATAAAAAACAAGAATTGAATTGATTTTTTTAAAAAATTTATATTTTTACTCTTTTTTAATAAATCTTCTCTTTCATTTCTAAATAAGTGATTAAGGATAAAACAGTAAAATTAAATAAATTTCATCTAAATCCACTCAAATTCTCTCATTTTAATAGAATTTCAAAAATAACTTAATTAAAATTTATGAGATTTATAAGGATTTATAAATCTTATCAATTCACATTTTATATCTTTTCAAACAAGAAATTTCTTTTACAAATAAAATCAAATCATAAAATTTTTTATTCCAAATGCACCCTTAAAGATTTTGAAAGTTGCCTTTATCAGTTTCCGAATTTAATAATTTGGAATTCTATGTGCATGTCAATTCAATATGAATTATAGCCCCAAATTCATGAACAATACATTCAACTTGATTGTTATATGGTAATAAGAAAAAAAAATATATTGTAGGCCTAGATGTAGATTAACGTAGCAAGACTAAGTTTGATGTCAACTCTTTTTTTTTATGCACCAAAAATGTACCAAAAACTCTTGTTGATTATATTTGGACACGTTGGAATGATTATTTTATATTTTATATTTTTTAGAAATTAATTAAATTTAAATTCATTATCATAATAAAATATTTTCACACTGTCAAACAGTAACAAGAATGAATTATAATTACATCCCTACTCTTAGTCCAATTTCATGAAAAAAAATGATTTAGTGTATCGAACATATTTTTAATATAATTTAATTAAAGGAATTGGCTTAATGATTAAGAATACGTGTCTCTATTTTCATTATTTAAGTTTAAATATTGGATAAATATTTAAAGAAATTAATTCTCTTAAATGTACTGAGTTGATGTGGTGATGTATCCTAAGATTATTTGGAGAGAACTTTATTAATGCTATTAGGGATTGACTCATATGGTTAACTTTTCACATGTTTAAATTCTGAGATCTACGTTGATATGAAATCTGTATTTATAATTATTAATGAAAAAATTAATAGTTGAGATTATGATAAAATACATGTACATATATAACAAACTACGAAATTGTTAAAACTTATTTTTGTAATTTTTTTAATAATAATTAATTCTCTTTACTTTATCTTTTAAAGTTTAAATAAGTTTAAAAAATTCCTTAGTTTATATAAGTTAAATCCGTTTTTCCACTTGATAATATTGTCTTTCCAATTATATCAACAAAGCCCTCACACAAAATTATTGACCACCTTTCAATTAAAAAATGATTATTATATATATTATAAAGTGAATAAGACAAAATGGGTTTTTAAATCACATGTTAATTAAAAAAATCATTACATGACAGAATCCAAATAATTTTTTTTAAAAAAAAAAATCTTATGTATAAGCTTGTGGTGCTTGTTCCCTCACATAGAGAAGGCATGGAATTGAAAGTGGAATTAATACTGTCTTCATGTAGCAGGCAACTTTGCAGGAGCAGCATCATTACTGAGTAGAGATTGACTTAAGGGTGAGTTACTTGCAAGGTGCTGACTGATGACAGGTGAAGATGGTCAATATTGTCTATGATATGATTTCGAAGTACATTTTTTGTCTGATCATTTCTCATTTTCTTGAAGTTTTAGTTGCTCTCAGTCAGCCACTTCCTTCAATACGCCTTTGTTCTGGTTGGTTGGTCGGTAAGGAAATGCGATTGCCACTTTTAACGGGGCCAAACACACTGAATACAAACACAACAACATTTATATGATTCACTCACGTTTTAAACTTCGGTTTGGACAATGATTTAGAAAGTTGTAAGACTTTTATATTCTTTAAGTGTGAGACTAATCTCATTTAATTACTGAAACTATCATTTTTAACAGTGTATTTTTACAAAAGTTTAAACTCTTAACATTGTAAAGATCCTTTAACTGTTTAACTTAATCTTATTTATTACGTGAAAAACATTGTAAGATTATAAAATGCTAGAAAAACTTATAAATAATATATTATATTGAATTAGCTTGAGTAAATAAGCAAAGTGATGTCGTGTGGCATTATCATTTTTTTATAATAATAAATTTTATTTAATTATGAATTAACCCGTTTAACCTTGTGAATTGCAGTGAGTTTTCGGTTTAATTACAATGAGTTTTAAAACATAGAATTATGAAAAGATCAGAACAATGGAGTTTCAATTATAGATACATATTTTACATTGTAACTGAGTTGACTGAAAAAAAAAATGTAAAATTTACTTATATTGGCTCATTTTGTTAATACACCTTTTTTTAGTTACAAAAATGAACTTTAAGTACTAATAAATATTAAATATAGTGATAAGCAAGTTACATTCACGCAGAGAGAATCAAAGTTTAAACTTTGAAGGAAATTGCATGTTGAGAGGATTTCCTATTTGTGGCAATTTGAAATGGCCAACAAGCAAGAGATTCTTGAGGATTTTGAAAGTTGCGTTTTACCAGTTTCGAAATTTAATAATTTGGAATTCTATGTGCACGTCAATTCAATATCAATAGTAGTCCCAAATTCTTTGAACAATACATTCAAATTTGTCGTTAATTTGTTCTATTGTAATAAGAAAAATAAAATATTGTATAGGCCTGTGTATATGATAGATTAACGTAGCAAGACAAAGTTTGCTGTTAACTTTTTTTTTATTATATTTGGACATGTTGAAAAGATTATTTTATATCTTTTTTATTTTTAAAAATTAATTTAATTTTAATTTATTGTCATCATAAAATATTTTCACAACTATAACAAGAATGAATTATAATCACATTCTTACTCTTTATTGTGTCCAATTTCATAAAAAAATGATTTTGTGTATCAAACATAATCTTAATATAATTTAAGGAATTGGCTTAGTGGTTAAGATTATGTATTTCCTACCTTGATTACTTAAGTTTAAATATTGGGTAAATGCTTAGAGAAATTAATTTCCTTAAGTGCACTAAGTTGATGTGTTATGTACCTTAAAATTGTTTAAAGAGAGACTTAATTTCTATTGAAGAAAAATTTAGTTTGAGAATATCCTTGTTGTACAATAAATACAATATTATAAGTAGTAAATTTGATAATTTACAATAGTGATTCTATTATTATCTTTATTTTTTTTCGTTTAACAAATGGATTAATCAATTCTACCAATTCGTGAAAGAGCAAAAGTAATATTACACAATAAGAAAAGAGATATAAAATTTTTAACAGAATAATTTGATATATTTATTAATTTTTAGATAAGTAAATAATTTATATTATTTAATTCTATTCAATAACACTCTTTAATTTTAATAAAAAATTTATTTATCTTTTTTAACTACTCGGACAGTTATTCTATTTAATGATATTATGTTTCCAATTACATCAACAAATCTCTCATACAAAATTATTGTTTATTTATTGATGTAATTAAAAGGTAGAGAATATATATATATATGGGGTACACCGCAACGAGAAATCTTAATTCTTTAATTTTGCATCGTTGCGGTGTGCCCCATACCATACATGTGGTGCCAAGTGAGGACATTAAGTCAAAGGAGCATTCAATAATTATCATCGACATTCGTGGAAATGATTTGAATAATTGGGAAGGAATATACCACATAATAACATTCACATGATTCTGTATACAGGAAAAGATTCATCGTTTAAAAAAGAAATACATAATTAAATTTTAAATATAATTAATTGATCCCATAATTTTTCATAATCCAAATCTTTTTGTATTTGACTATTTGCCTTTGAATGTTTCCACCTATTCCCTTCCGGTGATGGGAGAATTGGTCAACATTATTGAAATGACCTGTTTAGCCTTCTCAAATTTCACCTTCACTTTAGCATGGTGTCAGGCTCAATGGCCAACATTATATTATATCACATTCACAAATGCCAGAAAAAATTTTCTGAGAGGTATTTTATTTCTACTGAGTATTAAATAATCTATAAATTTATGTATAAAAGTCTTATAGTAAAAGCATAAAAATAAAATGAATAGGAACGAATTTTTATCTAATCTAATCCTACTCCGCATATTTTAAAATAACACATAACCTGTTTTACGAGTTTTGAAAATCAAACTCATTTTTTATAAAAATATTAAAAATTTGTACTTACCCAGCCAACCTCATATTCATAAATATTTAAAATAAATTTTATATTATAATCAATTAAAATATTAAAAATTAATTATATTCTCATAAAAATTAAAAAAATATTTAAATAAATATATTTTTATTAATTCTATTCACAATTCAAAAAGTAAATTAACACAATACTTTAAATTATAATATATTTGTATGTATACATAACATTACACTAATATTAATAAAAAATGTGTATATATATATATATATATATATATATATATATATATATATATATATATAATATATATATATGTTTGTATATACTGTTTGGTATGTTACAATTACAAGTTACAAAAATTACTAGAGTATTATTTAATAACTTGCTAAAAAAAAAAGCACTTGAAAATAATGTGTACTTTTTTTGTGTGTGGATTACGAGTCTTATGACTAAGTTCAATTCCCTTGTTCTTTGATAAAAAGAAAAGGAGTAAAATTGCAACTGTCACAACCTAGCTTATGTATAAACATTGTATAACCTTATTTTATGGTGAAAACATCTTATAATCAAAATATTTTTGAGAAAATTTTTGAAAAAAATAATAATTTTTTTTCCTAAAAAAACTGTTGCTAAACATGCATTAAAATGGAAAATCAATTCCTTCAAGTTATCACTATTCTTATTTGGGGTGTGAAGTGGAAATCATATTAAGTAATCCTAGAGCAATATCTCGTGTTCATGTGAAAGAATCTAAGTGCATATTTAGTAAAGTTTAATTTTTAGGATAAAATAACTTTTTTTAAAGTTAATTCTCTTTATGATTTTAATTATATAAACTAATCCAAAAATAAAGTGACCAGTTTATAAGATTGCATATCAAATATCAGTCACAAACTTTAATTGATAGGGAGGGGCTGTACCTGTAAGCGACTTAAAATAAAAAATGTATGACTTTGTGACTGATCATAAATTATCATTAAGTTTGGATAACAAATTCTGTGATCTCATCTTTTTCTTTTTTTTCTTGTTTGAATTCCATAGCAAGCAGGTAGATGTAATGTAGAGTAACAAGCTAGAAATTTTATACACTCCTCTTTGTTGTGAAGGAAGAAACTAGGTTTTTAAAGAAGAGACGGCAACATTTGCAAGAGCAGATACTTCGCCCTCTGATAGTGAGGTTTCCTTTATCTTCTGCAATGAAGCAATAGGCCGGACCGCAATATCTTCCTTCAAATTTGTTGTTTTCTTTTGTCATTTTTTTGTCTTTTTTGTTTCTAATGCATTTCATTCGTGATTTTTATTCGTTCATAACTTAAAATTATAAACATAAATATTTTTTTTTATAATTATATTATACAGTTACAATTGCTTTCAAATACAAAGAATTATCTTTTTTTAGTAGAAAGTTATCTTCCTTTTGCATATACCATCATATATGACTTCAAATATATTTTATTTTTTCATAAAATTATTTTTATTTAAAATAATTTATTTATAATTATAATAAGTTAATTTATAAAATAATTATATTAGCAAAAATAAAAAATACATTTTTTATTTTTACTTATAGAATTATTTTATAAATTAATTTATTATAATTTTATTATTTGTTATAATTAATTAATTAATTACTTAAATAAAAATAATTTTATGAAAAAGTATAATATATTTGAAGCCAATTATAATTTTGTATGTAAAAAGAAATAACTTTCTATATTTTAAAAGCAAGTGTAACTGTAGACGGTAGTTAATGGATTATGATAATTGATTTTTTGATGGATTGAATTAATTTTAATTAATGGATAGTTAATAAACTAATAAAATATTTATTGGATATTCATATAGTTTGGAAGATAAAATGTATTTGAATATATAAGCAATTTGAATTTATTTAGTTGATGATGAATAGATTGAATATTAATGGATAAATTGGATATAGTTCATGGATAGATTATATGATTTTAAATTTTTTTTAATAAATCATAAATGAATTATTAGTTTTTATATTTATCTATTAATAGTTCAATTCAAAACTCATTCAATTCATTCATTTGTCGCCTCTGTTGACAAAATTAAATTTCAATTTAGAAAGAAATTATTATTAAGAGTGAGATATACAAGAAAAAATGGATAGAGGATTTAAATTCGGAAGAAAATCCCTATGCCGCCATGGAAAGTTGTTGAGAGTTTCCAATTGTGCAAGTGCTCCATAATAGCAGAGAAGTATCAGGATACGATGGTCATTTCACAAATACAAAAAAAGCAAATCATATTTTTGGGTAAATCAGAAAAACAAAGTCTAGTTATATTGAGAAGGAATCTCTATCTCGTACCAAGTCAACAAATGCGATTTCCTCAATTTCACGTTGCTAGCAAGCTCTCCAAAGTCAATGCATGTTTTCTACCTGTTTGCGAGAATATCTTTCAAGCAATTCCTTGCACGAAATGCTCGATATTGAATAATTCCATCAACTACATAGTCAAAACTACATTTTGTTTTTTTGTCATTGATTTCCAACCTTGTTCACTCTTCCTACATCCAAAACAAAGCAAAAGCAATGAGACTCGGCGTCACGATTTAGAAATTATTTCATACTCCTATATTATAATAAATAAATATTTCAATAAATATATCTATGGTTAATTTTAAGTTGTTAATATAAAATTTATATAAATTTTTTTAAAATTAATAATAAAAATATTTTTTATAATATATATTTATTATGTTTAGAAAGTATGCAATAATTTCTCGTCAAACAGGCCTCAGCACCCAATTATGCCTTTCTTGCCAATGAAAAGTCATCTGCCCGAGTCACAAACACGGATTCTCAAACACGATTCTCCAAGTCTCAGTTTTTGAGCCAATAAATTTGCGAAGGTTTCATAGATTGGCAGCCTTGAAAAGACAAGACAGCTATTATTTATCTTAACTTAGGTGTCTGCCGTTACTCGACTAGTGAGCATCACATCTTCCTCATACACTTCAAAAGAATATCCTAGTTTTCTTAGTAAACATATTGCAGGATTTGCAGATCACCGCAGAAGACTTCAGCTAGCACCCTATAAATTTCCTCAATCAATATGAATCAACTCTCATCTACTTTTCCGCCAAAAGAGAGAGAAGTGGTTCGTTTGGTTTGCTATGTGGGCACTGGCAGAACAGTGGAAAATATTTAGTGTCATATACACACACACACTCAGTGTCTCATATTATTATTATTATTATTATTTTTATCTTCTATTCCAGTTCGATACTTCAACGCTGATCCTTGTAGGTTGTAGCTCGGGCTGATTGAATCAAAGGGACAAGCTCACAAGCATGGATCTGGAAATCCCAGAGTCTGCCAATGAATCTCAGCAACCAAAGTTCGCTCTTCCTGTGGATTCTGAACACAAGGCCACTGAATTCAGATTGTTCTCCATGGCTAAGCCCCACATGCGGGCGTTTCATCTCTCTTGGATCTCCTTCTTTTCATGCTTTGTGTCTAGTTTTGCTGCACCTCCCCTCCTCCCCATCATCCGTGACAACCTCAACCTCACAGCCACTGACATTGGAAATGCCGGGGTGGCATCAGTTTCTGGCGCGGTCTTTGCCAGAATTGCCATGGGAACTGCTTGTGACTTAGTTGGACCCCGCCTTGCCTCTGCCTCTCTCATCCTCGTCACTACACCAGCAGTGTACTTCACCTCCATTATCTCCTCTCCTACCTCCTACCTCCTTGTTCGCTTCTTCACTGGCTTCTCCTTAGCCACCTTTGTCTCCACGCAGTTCTGGATGAGCTCCATGTTTTCTGCTCCAGTGGTTGGCTCAGCCAATGGATTTTCAGGTGGATGGGGCAACCTTGGAGGAGGAGCCACCCAACTCATTATGCCCCTTTTGTTTTCCCTCATCCGAGACATTGGTGCTGCCAAATTCACAGCATGGCGAATTGCATTTTTTATCCCTGCCCTGTTTCAAATGTCGACGGCATTTGCCATACTGATTTTGGGCCAGGATATGCCAGATGGGAATTTCCATCCCTTGAAGAAATCAGGGGACAAAGCAAAAGATGACTTACCACGAGTGCTGTACCATGGGGTTACAAACTACAGAGGGTGGATTCTGGCATTGACTTATGGCTATTGCTTTGGGGTAGAGCTGACAATGGACAACATCATAGCTGAATACTTCTATGACAGATTTGATCTGAAGCTTCACACAGCAGGGCTCATTGCTGCAAGCTTCGGCTTAGCTAACATAATTTCTCGACCTGCAGGGGGTTATATATCAGATGCAATAGCAAAGAGGTTTGGAATGAGGGGTAGGCTATGGGTCTTGTGGATGTGCCAAACCTTGGGGGGTGTGTTCTGCATAATCCTTGGCCTTGTGGGATCCTTGAGTGTATCCATCGTTGTTATGATCATATTCTCTGTATTTGTCCAAGCTGCATGTGGGATGACATTTGGAGTTGTTCCGTTTGTCTCAAGAAGGTGCGTTTTTCCGGTCATTATTTCAATCAAATCAATTAAAACGTTATCTTTATTCTTGAGTCCTATAAAACTGCTGTCCCTTTTCTCCACTTGCATGTATAAACATTGTTCATTCACAAGGGTGCAAGTTTATCCATAAATTTGCAATCGGTTTCTATCCAAAGCAGTCATCAGAAGATTTTGCAAATTTTACATTTCCATTATAACTGTCAATAGTTAAGTAAATTGTCAGAGGCTCAGATTGTCCCAAAAAGGACAAAAAAAGGAACTAAAGAACTTTGAATTTAGTAGTTTAATTTCTTAGGAGCCTTCAGATCAGACATACTAGGCAAAGTCATCCTTACCTATGTATCAGGTAGAGACAAGGAATTTAATTCTGTGACATATATATGCTTCATGCATCATTTTTGACAATCTTTTTTTTTAGGCAAAGACTAGGGAGCTAGTATTTGCCAGTTAGAGGAGGGGGAATTTGAACCCGCCTGAGCTATTGCTCAAGTGGCTCATTTTTTACAATCTACTGTAAAGATAACTTATTAATGGCTCTGATTTGATCAGTGACTGATTTCTAAAGCTGATGATAAATTACAACAATCTGTAAGCCTAAATGCTCCTCTCCTACTGCCTTCCTCTGACAACAAGTATGCACAATCAGTCAATCACAGACACAGGCACACTGAACACAAATATGAAAGCTGGTCAAGTTTCCTCACAAAAGACAGAGTTATATAAACTAAATGCATAGCCCTCTGTCAACAAGTCTTTGTGGTTAATTCTAATAATTTGCATCCATGCTTACATCTTCAGGTCATTAGGGGTCATATCTGGAATGACAGGAGGTGGAGGCAACGTGGGTGCTGTTGTGACCCAGTTAATTTTCTTCAAGGGATCCAGATTTTCAAAAGAAAGGGGAATAACTCTGATGGGTGCCATGATCATAATCTGCACCCTGCCAATATGTTTAATCTACTTCCCACAATGGGGTGGGATGTTTTGTGGCCAATCATCATCTAGAAAGGTCACAGAAGAAGACTATTACTTGGCTGAGTGGAACTCAAAGGAGCAGGAGAAAGGCTCCCATCATGCAAGCTTGAAATTTGCTGATAACAGCAGAAGTGAAGGAGGCAGAAAACTGAACTCTTCAACCGGGCCTTCTGAAGAAGCCACACCACCACATGCACTCTGATTGCTCCTCAGGCCTCTTGAACGTGTTAATCCTTCTGCCTCCCCCTGAAGCGCGATCCTAAAGCTTTGGGTATCAATGTCTGTTCATAAATTTGCTGCACAATAAAGTTTTCATTAGGAAGTCAAATGGTTGCAATACTATTTGTAGTGTCATTAGTTTCAGTATTTGAAATATCTGTACAATTGTTGTTGGTATTGCAAAACTTAATTTTACATGAACAAGGAAAATGACATCTGTATAATCAGACACCGGCTAGCATATGAACTTGGATGAACATCAGTGCAAACATCCCAAATTTCAATTATCCACGAATAAATATGAGTTTCATCAAGATGTGTTTTTGGGCATGCGAGGAGTCTTTGGTACTTTGGCATGGAGGGTTGAAGTGTGAACTACACATACTTAGGCTTGGAACCACTTTGACCCAAAAACTAACTCGCTAGTCTTTGACTCATCCAAGTTCACATGTGTTTTAAAGCTCAGATACCAGGTTGAAGTGTGAACTACTCATACTTGGGCTCGTAACCACTTTGATCCAAAAGCTAACTCTAGTCTTTGACTCATCTAAATTTATATACCACGCTTCTTCGTCTATTCTTTCCAACTTACCCACTTCACCGTCACAAACTCACGTGTTTTTCCAACACAAGACATGTTTAACCAATTGCGCCAATACATTGCACTAGTTCATTCTGTGGATAATTTTTCTCCTCCTCAGTCCTCAGTAAGATGTTGCTTTTTTGTTCATTTTCAAAATTCACTAAACGAACTTCCATCAAAGAAGTAATCCATCTTCTAAAGAAAAAAAATCAAAGCAAGTACACAGTCATAAGCACACACAACTAAACTACTTTAGAAGTAAAAAAATTATTACATTTTCCCTTCCAATCGATAGGACAAGTTATTTAAACCACAAATAATGTACTCTGATCCATCGTTGATTCAACCTATGGACCCGTTATCTAACAACTTTTCGAGTTTCTGCCCACTGGTTGTGATAAAAAATTAATAATTATTGTGAACACTGAACAGCAAGTGGTATTCAATATAAGAGATTTGGGATCCCATAGTTTTGGTGATTTCAATCTTGCATCTTGTGGGCATTGTGCTGCTAGTACTGGCGCTTTATTTGCTATTTGCATTCTAAGTGCATATTTAGATTAGTTTATTTTGTATTCAAAATAATTTATAATCAAAATATTATTAAAAGAACTTTTGAAAAAAAAATAATTTTTTCTTTAAAATTAAACTAAACCAAACATGTGCTAAGCTGTGCTATTCGGTTGCTTATTTAGTAGCTCTCATCTATTTATGACATTATACTTAAGGTTAAACTTAGAGAGCCACATAAGAACATGCTTCTCCCTTCTCTTCTTCTTCTTCTTTTTTTTTTTTTTTACAGTAAATAACATTTTATCAGCTAAGCAGGCTATATCCTTTGAATTAACTTATCATTAGGAACATCAGAATGAGGAGGCAGTGGTCAAAAGCCATTATGTTGTCGCTTATATGACAGAGTGAAGCAGAGCAGACTCAGATTTTCTTTTCAAATTCCCAATCTTTGTTTTATCTACGTATTCAACATATAATTAAATTTTTTATAATTTAATAATTTTTTTTAGCATATTTATATTATTTAATAATTTTTTATAAATATTAAATTTCATCAATATAATTGATGGATTAAAAATTCTTATGAAATATATCAAAACTACAAAATTTTATATGATTTAAAAATTAGTTAATATTCTTTTATACTATTTTATTTTAGCGTATAATGTATTTTTTGAAATATAACTAAATATTAACTATTAAACTACATATTTATTAATGTTTAATCTATCTCAAATTTGATACACATAATTATTAAATTAATATCATATGATTTGATAGTTGAATTGATTTAATTTGTATTTTATAAAAAGTTATTAAATAATATAAGTATGTAAAACTTACTCTCAATATAAATAAATCTCCCACCTTTTATATATATATATATATATATATATATATATATATATATATATATATATATATATATATATATATATATATATATATATGCCTCCAAATTGCAACAAGAAATTAGCACGAGAGCGTGCAATCACAACCTTGCTCGGGAGGCTTTTCTCTAAAGTCTGAACAATTCCACAAGTGTTTTTTTTTCATGCCATACCCCACTCGGGCTTGAAAGATCCTAGTTTTGCCCATGATTGGGCTTCAAAAACCGAAAAGTAGAACATGCATTAATGAGATTGAGAATTTTTTTTTTTTACATTTTTAATAATTTTTTCATTTTTCTAGTTTTCTTTAGGAATTACCCGGCTAGTGGATTGGCTTGTTTTCAATCAACTAAATGCAAGCCAAGCCGAATCGGCCCAATTTATTTCTTGGACATAACATATACGCTTTGGTGATCATTCCTTACCACGAAAATTTTATTGATAAATTTTGCATGCAATTTTTATATAAAATTTATTCATAAAATATTTACTCTTATTTTTATTTTTATTTTTACCCACAATCACACTTAGTATTCATAAAATGGACCTTTGCATGTTTTAAAGTCTCACATTACTTACCTTAATATTTGAAATATAATTTATATACTTATTAGACAATTCTAATTAAAATTAATTGGTTTTGAATTAGAATAGAATGAGAGTCCAATTGTGTCACGACAGGCATCTTATACAAGTATATACTTTGAATAAAAAGGATTATAGCTAAGCTTTAACTAATTATTTGGAATGTCTTATTTTTTAATAATAGAAATTAAATTAAAGAGATAAAAAGCTTTTAATTTTGTTAAAAACTAGTATAGACATGTGACAAATATATTAAAGAACATGCATAAGACACGTGATGAATAAATTTGTTTAGTTAGTGAACAGAAAAAGTCTGGTTACGAATTTTAAAAACTTTAAAGAAATTTTCACCTAAATACAAAATTTTATAGTAGTTATTTCACTATTTTCTTACTCCGCTTGAATTCCTAAGAATTGGTCTTCCTGCATAAATGAGAATATCAATCTTGCATAGGAAGTAAGCCCTGTACAAAACTTTAAAGTAGAAAGTAATGTAAACAAGAAAATCATTGCTAACTTCCTAACTTTAACATGACATAGATCTTCTTTTTATCTAAACTTTTTTTAGTGGCTGTGACATTTTTCCTAAACTGTTTTTTAGTGGCTGTGAGAGATTCAATCCAAGATTCTGGTATTGATGGTAAGTTTAGTTCGGAGATAAAAATTGCAAAATTACAAATAAATTTTATGTAAGTTGTGTTTGAAATCATTAAAAATAAAATTTATTTAGTTTGATTTGAATTGATTTAATTTCATTTGATCTAAATATTAATTCTTATGACAACAGGGGGTTTTCTCAATCAGGAGTGCCCATAAGACAACTTTAAATGCGAGATGATCAAATTATGGTGCAGACATTCAAGACAAAGTAACCACCCTAAAATCTCATTCTTATCTCTGGAAAAAAGTTCGGAAGCTGAAAACAGGAATATTTTGCCAACTCAAACATAGCTTGCTTGTAGAGGGGTTGACACAGCGTTACTTTTGCAAGCTTGTCCCAGAGGATGTCTCTCACCTGTTCTGGGAGTGTTGTTTTGTTAGAGAAATTATCCAGCAAAATTGCATGTAACAAGACGATTGACTATCTCAGCTCTCAAAGCTAATATCATCCATCAGAGAAAGTTCTTTGGAATCTTTGGTTATGTGTTGGTGTTCCATATGGGGAGACTGCAATCAGTTATGGATTTTGGAATGGAGGAAAATCTTAGAGGAAAAAATAAATAAATGAATAAATTGATAAAGATAAAATTATTAATTAAATTAAAATCAAATCAAATTCACTTTAATCTAATCAAATTTGAGTAGATTTGTAAATATACATAGCTTAAATGTGATGGATTTATAAATCAAATCAATTCTAGTTTTATAATTTTCAAACATAAAATTTCTTTTACAAATCTAATTAATTCTTAAAACTTATCATCTTTAAATACGCTTATGCAATTTTACCCATAAAATTTATCCATAAATTTTTTTATTTTTATTTTTACTTTCATCCGAATCATGCACTTATGCTCTGCTTGGATGAGTAGAAAAGGAAAAAGAAAATGGAGTAGGAGAAAAGGGAAGAGGAGAAAATTTTCCATAACTTGTTTAGCAAGAGAAATGAGAAAAGAAAGAAAAAAATAATGGTGGGACTTAGAAAAAAAATTTCTTCCCAATAAAACTGGCTTCGGAAGGAGAAAATCCACACAATTTCAATTTTACCCATTCTCAACTTCTCTCATCATTTGTCCAAGAAAGCTAGTGTAGAACAGTAATTTTGCGTGGAAATTATTATTTTTATATTAAAATTTAGTTATTTCATCTAATTTATAAACAAATGTATTAGATATGTGATATAAAAAATAATATTATACTTTTATTCATTTTATTAAAATAAAGATATATTTATCTTTTTATATGAATATATTTTTTTTCTCTTATTTTTTACACAAATAAACAATAAATTTTTTTTAATTTTTTTTCATCCAAATAATAAGAAAAAAGATATATTTTTTATTTATTTATTCTTTTCTTTATTTTTTTCTTTTTATCTTCTTTTCTCCCTGCTTCTTTCCCAATCTAAGGAAATGGTTAATGTTAAAATAAATTTGACCAACTGAGTTTGCTGACAAAGTCCCGTTAAAATCAAGTTAAGTGGGTAAAATAATGTGAAATGTAACGTCATTTGATGTTGACCAAAAGGTTTTTCTTTTTTGTTTTCTCCTTTTGGGTTGATAATAGCAAATGTTTCAGGTTTCAAAGTTTCTATCTTTTTTTAGGGTTAAACTTGAATTAAATTCCTTGTGATTTTTCTCCGTTTCGATGATCAGCTCAGCACTTTCTGGAAGGCCATCCCGTCTCCACCATCCAGTTACCGTATGCGTCCGTTTTCTTCCCCATTTCCATCTTTCAGTTCAGTTGACGACAACTTTTGACTCTCCAACATCGTTCACAACACTGACAACCTTTGTTCCCGCAACTTCCATGACCACCCGATCAACGCACGACACGCAAACATACGGTCCACACCCAATGTCAACCTTCATGTCTGTCTACCATGGCCGACCTCCTTTGACCTCAGTGCCCCTCACTCGGTTCCTTTAACCTTCAAAACTGCGGCTTGTGGCCCTTCATTGACCCGAAAACAATAGTTTCCCTGCAACTCTCTGTATATCTTCCTCGCTTTCTCGCCCACTCTGTTTTTCCTACCCATTATTTTCTTCCATTCCAAACACCAATTTCTGTACTTATTTAGCAATAAAAAAAGAAAAAGCTTCCAGCTTCAATGCCTTGTGCTTTCTTTCTGCTTATCTTCCTTTGTTACTTTGCAGCACCTGCTCTTTCTGACCCAAGAGCCACAGAGGCTGCCCTGGTGTGCACGAACAGAACTGCATCACCGCGTGACCGTCAAGTTTTCATAGCAAATTTTTTGGATTCCATGAACGCCTTGACCCCTCTGATTGGCCGACAAAGATACGCAGCTGTTGTTAATGGAACCCAAAACGCCACTGTTTATGCTTTTGGTGAGTGCATGAAAGATCTTTCTCAGCCAGACTGCAATGTCTGCTTTGCTCAGTGCAAGACCCAGGTCCTCAGGTGCCTGCCATTTCAGAGAGTTATTCGCGGTGGCAGGCTCTTCTTTGATGGGTGCTATCTCCGGTACGATGACTACAACTTCTTCAATGAGAGTCTCAGTCTTCAAGACAGATCTATGTGCGGCACCAGAGATTTTAGTGGGGATAGGAATGTTTATGCAGCCAATGCTTTGCAGTTAGTGAGGAATTTGAGCGTGGAAGCACCAAAGAATGATGGGTTCTTTGTGGGCTCTGTGAATCAAAAGAATGTAACTGTTTATGGGTTGGCTCAGTGCTGGGAGTTTGTCAACAGCGGTGCCTGCCAGAACTGTTTGGCAGATGCTGCTGCTCGGATTGGTTCATGTACTCCAAAAGAAGAAGGGAGGGCATTGAATGCTGGTTGTTACATGAGGTATTCCACTCAAAAGTTCTATAACAATTCAACCAGTGACTCATCTGGAGGAAATCAAGGTGAGCTAGTCCTTTTTGCTATGAATTATGAAACTTCCCTTCTTTCTCTGTTTTGGCAGCTGGTTTTTGTTTGAATTGAATATGCATATATATTTGATTTGCTTTTCTCATATATGCCATATGTAGACAATAGAACTCAAATATACCAAATAGAAAGTATTTTAAGCATGTGTCTATTATTTATTTTGTTCTTGTAAGTGATATTCAAAGGAAGGATTTGATTCTTTTAAGAAGTTTCAGGTGGAACTTTTGTCCTTGATGTGCTTGTTTGGAATTTCATTTCTTAACAATCTTACAATAGGCATTATTGTGCAATATACTTCAAAACTCGATCACTATTGTCATGAACTAACGATTTCAAAAGCTTATGCCGTTAGATGAAAACATATGAATAGTTTTATATATCTAACAACTATTATGAGAAAACATATTAATAAAGCTGTGCTACTGTTTGTTAGGACGTCGAAGCCTAGCTATAATTCTTGCTTCATCATTTGCCGCCCTGGCTGTTCTGCTGGTTGTTGCAACAGTTGTTTTCTTTGTAAGGAAGAATGTACTGAAGAGGAGGAGAGGTATCATACCGTATCACTGCTTGATATTTAGGACTAGGATATTGTCCAAACTTCAAGTACTGAAATTATTGTAATTCTGTTTTTACCTCAGAAAGAAGACAGTTCGGTGCACTTTTGGACAGAGTGAACAAGTCCAAGCTAAATTTGTCATACGAAATACTTGAAAAAGCCACAAATTACTTCAATGATTCCAATAAGCTAGGACAAGGGGGATCAGGATCAGTTTTTAAAGTAACTTCTGATCTTATGTCTGATTATCTTTTTTGGCAACCAAATTGTTGCTTACAGATTGCCTGACTACATTTCTATCAATGTAGGGAGTTCTACCAGATGGAAATACCGTGGCCATAAAAAGGCTTAGCTTTATCACATCACAATGGGCAGATCATTTCTTCAATGAGGTCAATTTGATCAGTGGCATTCATCACAAAAATCTTGTAGAGCTTTTGGGGTGCAGCATTACTGGACCTGAAAGTCTTCTTGTTTATGAATACGTGCCTAATCTGAGCCTTCATGATCACCTTTCTGGTTGTAACTTTATATCTGATATCTGGTCTTAGAGACACTTCCTTTTAATTTAGTTTAGTTACTTATGCATCCTTTGATCTGCTCCAGTTAGAAGGATTTCTCAACCGCTGACATGGGAAGTTAGGCATAAGATCATATTGGGAGCAGCGGAGGGCTTGGCTTATCTTCATGAGGAATCGCATGTGAGAATCATTCATAGAGATATAAAATTAAGCAACATTCTACTCGATGAGGACTTCACACCCAAGATTGCTGATTTTGGACTTGCAAGATTATTTCCAGAAGACAGGTCTCACATTAGCACAGTCATTGCTGGCACACTGTAAGTGCATGACCCTCTTTAGTATTGTATTGTGCCAACATCAATGTGTTCTGTATGTGCCATCCATATGGGAAATATCCTGCATAGGCCTTAGGTGATTGGAAGGTGAATTTTTATGAATCAAAATCCTGCCTGCCTTCTGTAAATTACTGTTTTATAACTAATATTACATGCAAGCTTTGTGAAAGACCAACTACTTACTTTGTTAGGTCACAACACCTGTGTTGGTAATATTCTTTCATATTATATAATCTATACTTCATTTAATCATGATAACTCCTTTGTCTATAAAAAAGGGTTGTTTCATCCCCTATGCACTCTTAATCTTCTTGGCATCATTGTTATGCGGTGTGCCTAACCAATCATGTATTACAATCCAAATATTTATGATTGATAAGCACTTTTATATCTTGTACGAAACTGCAAATTTGACCCTTCTGTTGATTTCTTGCTCCTATGCATTTGAAACTCAGTTCATATAATCTTCCTGCATGATTGTCTTACAGTTTATTTTATGTTCATATGTAGGGGTTATATGGCTCCAGAGTACGTAGTTCTTGGGAAGTTGACTGAGAAAGCAGATGTTTACAGTTTTGGAGTTCTAGTTATTGAAATAGTATCTGGCAAAAGAAACAGTTCATTTGTTCTAAATTCATCATCCATCCTACAAATGGTAACTGCTATCATCCGGCATGCTGCTACTATTCATTTGATGTTTTTAACAAGACAAGTGTTCTCATAGTTCTAAGACCTTTCCTTGGCTGATGATAAGTTTTCTTTTCTTCTTTTGTACAAGGTTTGGAGCCTTTATGGATCAAATAGGCTAATTGACATCGTTGATCCGACCCTAGAGGGTAATTTTCCTGTAGAGGAAGCATGTCAACTGCTTCAGATAGGGTTGCTTTGTGCACAAGCATCTGCAGAGCTGCGACCATCAATGTCAGTAGTTGTTAAGATGATTAATAACAATCATGAAATTCCTCAGCCAACACAACCACCATTTATTAATTCTGGTAGTACAGAACTCAGCAAATCCAGTTTACCTGGATATAATTTTCAGCCTGGATCCCAAACCCAGTCTTCAGGGGACAACATGACTGAGAGTCTGATTGAGCCTAGATGATTTACGCTACAAATCTTTCTCCTGGAACATTTTTGTGCACGCAATCCCTAAGTACCCTTATAAAAAGCTGTTACCAAGCTTTGATTCCTATGAAAGGCAGCATGCTTAAGAAAATGGTTTCAATTACCAGCATGGCATTGTCCATAATTACCTCTTTCCAAATAGAAGGGCCAGTCACATAAATAATCCCCACATATGAAGAACTGCCAACATTTGGAACCAATCTCCTTGTCCAGATCACCTGCAAAGTTGCTTAATATGCTTTTGCTTATAGTGGTTTTACCTTACTGGGGGAAAGAGAATACCCCAGTTTGAGTTTTGCTCAAAACTCGTACATGACATACGCAGGTCAACTTGTTATAGAAAAACATCAATGAGTAGGCTGATCTATGGAAAATTTATACTATATATATGCTTTCATATCATTTGAGTTCTCTACAAAGCTGTGGACTTGGGCTTTCTAACACTTGATTCATCGTCTTTGAAAAGTAATGTTGTGGAAAGACTGATTTTGGATGCTTTCCTATTCTTAAAAAGGAATTTATTTCTAATCATTTTTCCCACCATCCCCTAGTTCCCTTTGTCTCCGTATTGAGATCAACAGCTTCTCTATAGAAGCCACTCTCTTGGCCATATCAACAAATAGAATCAGTATTTAACTTCTGCTTCTGGTCTCCCATTTGTGTTTAAATCAAGCCCTACTAATCACATTCTAAGTAAGTTTTGTTTCATTGGCAACTATGCCTCTCTCAGAGAGAGCTCCACCCCACCGCCAATTAACAGAAGTCAAACGTTAAAGGCAGTAAAACCGTGCTTGCCATGGGCTGCAGAAGCAGCCAACACCGCCAAAGTTGCCAAAATCATTATACGGTTTGTCAATTTCTATATAATTATACCTAAAAAAAAATTCACAACAGCACTGTTACTCCATTGACCAATTTTACAGTGAAATTGACTTTAATTTACATTATTATATTTTAGTTTCTAAAAGCGGGCATATATTATTGATAACAATATTTGATTGAACATGATTGTTTTCCATACCAACAACAAATGAGACTCTTAGACAAGAAAAATTCTTGTATGTTTCTCGAGTAATATTTATTTTTACTCCATATAAATAAGTACAAAATAAATATATAAAAATAATATCTTGCATCTACTTGGTTATTCTAAAAAATATATAAGAATTTCTCACGAACCAAAAAAGTTGAATCATCACTGGCACAAGTCAATATTTACTATTTAGTAGTACATGTTTTATTTTATCAGTTTAATTTTTACACAAAGAATTTAACATATATATGAGTGTTGTACAAGAATCAAATTCAATCATGTGTTAAAAAAATAATAATAGGAAAATGATTAAAAAAAATTATGCAGGGCAAAATGGAAAATTGAGAGGAAATTCATTTCAAGGGCCCGACACCGCGTATCTGCACTATCTCTATGTCTGAAAGACTGAGAGCGCAGCATCGTGCTGTGGTTTTCAACGAGCAACTCTTCATTTTCAAGTATCTAGCGCATTCTCCGTGCTTGACTCGCTCTATGTATGAGCTTCATGCCTCCCTTCTTGACTTTGGACCAACCCAATATCTCTGCTTCTCAACTTAGAACCACTTGTAGGTGAGACTCTGATATCACAGTAAAAATTAGTTCTCGTAAAAGTTTAAATTGTTAGGTGAGTAAACTCGAATTCAGTTCTGAGTTTCTAATTTCTATGGAGGGCACAGATAAGAACTCCAAAGTCTCCACTTTTCTGATTTCCTAGGTTTTAAGGTGTAAGAAAGTTTACTTTAATATCCGTAAAAAAATACCCAGGATCATCTTAAAGTGACTTAAACTTGGAGGGTGCTACAATACTCCAATTAAGTTTGGGAGCATAAATGCTCCATCCGTATTACCTATGGTCACCGGTCAGTCGCAGTTTTATTATTTTTTTTCCATTTCAGCCTTTTAGGCTTTCACGTGACATACAAGTCACTAATCTAGAGCCACGTTCACACGTCAGAGCATGGACACAGTGCTTGGATCTTCTCAAGTTGTAATTCTCGTTTACTTACCTGTGATTATAGTGCTAATCTAGTCTTACGGTAATTCTTTTTTTAAGAGTTTTAATTTAAAATTTTTAAAACCAACCACAACATGATTAAATTTAAAATAATAAAACAATAAAAAAATATAATAATTTTTTAAAATAATTAAAAAAATACTAAAACTAATTAATCATAATTAATAATTAAGTAATTTATACTTTCTAATATTATTTATTAATTATATTTAAAGATTGAATGTGATATATTTTTAATTATAACATGTTAATTTCAAATTCAGTAATGCTAAAAAAATAATTAGAATTTCTTACATAATTCAACTAGATTTAGATTAATAAGTCTTAATGCTTTTTTTTCTTCTTTTTCTTGCAATAAATGTGTTCTAGTTAAGAGTATATAATGTTCTTTCTTTTTTTTTTCTAATAATTAACTAGGATTAATTAATCCTAGTGTTTCTTTTTACTTTTTAACAAATATTTATTTTAGAATATTCTTGATAATTTTTTAAAAATAATTTTGAATCAAAAAATTGTCTAAAATTAGTAAAACGTGATTGGACAAGAATAGTATTAGAACAGATGACCTCATAAGAACTCCTTGTATTACATTTCTTTATAAATATACCATTTTGAAGAAAGTTTCAACTAACCACTACCCTTGACTCGAATGATTAGTTTTATAGTAATGTTTATGGAAATATCCTGATCAAAGATAAAAAAAAATCTTTCTCCAAATGATATTTCATATAATTTATATAATAATTGATGAAACAAACTAAAATTCTTCACAAATAATTAACATAAGAAAAATTAGATTATGATTTTTTTGTCATAATTATTATTTTGTTTAAAAATAATTTTCTAATTTTTTTGTATAATATTTTTGTTGTACCAAATATTTATTTTAGAATATTCTTGATTATTTGATATTCTTGACACTTTTCTTAAAATAATTTTGGACAAAAAAAACTATCTAAAATTAGTAAAACATGCTTGGACAATAATAGTATTAGAACTTATGACCTCTTAAGAAGTCCTTGTATTACACTTCTTTAAAAAATGTGTCATTTAAGATAATGTTTTACCTGACCACTATCCCGACCTAAAGGGTTTATCTCATAATGATGTTTATGAGAATACTCTGATTAAATATTAAAAAAAAACTTTTCCCAAGAGATATTTTATATAATTTATATAATTATTGATGATGAAATAAACTAAAATTCTTCATAAATACTTAACATAAGAACAATTAGATTTTATTCTTTTATTTTTTCATGTCTTAATTATTATTTTATTTGAAAATAATTTTTCTAATTTTTTGTGTAATATTTTGGTTATGCTAAATATTTATTTGAGAATATTATTGATTATTTGATATTCTTAACAATCTTTTAAAAATAATTTGGGATAAAAAATTATCTAAAATTAGTAAAGCGTGCTTGAATAAGAATAGCATTAAAATTGATGACTTTACGAGAAGTCATTGTATTGCCTTACTTTAAAAATGTGCTAATTTGAAGAAGGTTTTATCTAACCATTACTCCCGACCCGAAGAGTTACTCTTACAGTAATGCTTTGAAGATACCCTAGTCAAATATTGAAAAAAAAAACTTTTCATGGGTGATATTTCATATAACTTATATAATCATTGAAAAAATAAATTAAAATTTTTCAGAAATAATTAATATATGAAAAATTAGATTCTAATTTTTTATGTCATAATTATTATTTTGTTTGAAAATATTTGTTATAATTTTTTGTGTAATATTTTCGTTGTATCAAATATTTATTTTAGAATATTCTTGATTATCTGATATACTTGATAATTTTCTGAAAATAATTTTGAACCAAAAATTGTCTAAATATTGTCTAAATATCTTTACATGTAATTACAAATCATTTTTTATTAGTAAATTTTTTGTGCAAGAATGAGAATATAAGAATAACACATATGATTAGTATTTGTTGATTGAGAATAAGAATATGAGAATATATTGTGGTTATAAATACATAGAACCTATTACTTGATTACTTAAAAGGTTATTAAAATATTTCATTTGTTATCAACTAGCCTAGAATTTGTTATCAACTATTATAGACAAATTATCAATCAAAGTCATAGGCAGGTTTTACTCTTAAATGAATTTAAGTGTATTTACTAATCATGATTAGTTAGTTATCTATTGAGTAAGAATAAAAATATGATAATACCTTCCTTTTGGTTAAAAATTCATAAAACTTGTTATTTGATTCCTAAAAGGTTATTAAAATATTCCGTTAGTTATCAATCAGCCTAGAATCTGTTATCAACTCATGTAGACAAGTTATTAACCAAGGTTAGAAGGGAGTTTCGCTCTTAAATGGCCTTAAGTGTACTTACTAACCATGATTAGTTAATTATCTGTTGAGTAAGAATAAGAATGTAACAATACCTTTCTTGTGGTTAAAAATCTGTGGAATTTATTACTTGATTACCTGAAAGGTTATTAAAATATTTAGTTTGTTATCAACTAACCTAGCATCTATTATCAACTTCTGTAGACAAGTTATCAACCAAGGTCAAAAACAGGTGTCACTCTTAAATGGCCTTAAGTGTACTTACTAATCATGATTAGTTAGTTATCTATTGAGTAAGAATAAGAATAAGAGAATATCTTTTTTATGGTTAAAAATTCATGAAATTTGTTGCTTGATTACTTAAAAGGTTATTAAAATATTTCGTTTGTTATCAATCAGTCTAGCATCTGTTATCAACTTCTATAAACAAATTATCAACCAAGATCAGAAGCGAGTTTAGCTCTTAAATAGTCTTAAGTATACTTACTAATTACGATTTGTTAGTTATCTGTTGAGTAAGAATAAGAATATAAAAATACCTTCTTTGTGGTTAAAAATTCATGAAATTTGTTACTTAATTACCTAAAAGGTTATTAAAATATTTTGTTATTATCATCCAGCCAAGCATCTATTATCAACTTTTATAAATAAGTTATCAACCAATATCATAAGCAGGTTTCGCTCTTAAGTAACCTTACGTGTACTTAAGATGCATGAATGGTTAATATCTGTTGATTAAGAATAAAAATATGAGAATACATTTCTTGCGGTTAAAAATTCATAGAATTTGTTACTTGATTACTTGAAAGGTTATTAAAATTTTTGTTTGTTATCAACTAGTTTAGAATCTATTATCAATTTTAGTCGACAAGTTATTAACTAAGATTAGAAGTGAGTTTTACTCTTAAATGACCTTAAGTTTACTTACTAATCATAATTAATTAGTTATCTGTTGAGTAGGAATAAGAATATGAAAATATCTTTATTGTGATTAAAAATTTATAAAATTTGTTACTTGATTACCTGAAAAGTTATTAAAATATTTTATTTATTATTTACCAGCTTAACATCTACTATTAATTTTTATAAATAAGTTATTAATTAATGTCAGAAATAAATTTTGTTCTTAAATGATCTTAAATTTATTTATTAACTATGATTAATTAATTATCTATTAAATAAAAATAAGAATACGAGAGATTAATTTATGCATTGGGATGGCTAGCTGCCATGTGTGGGAACTTGTGGGGCCTAAAGTTTTAAATCTCAGTTTGGATTTATCTATGTAACCGCGACATCTCAGCTTTAAGCACTGTATTAATATGCATCGAACTGTGTAAGTGCAATTTAAAACTTTACTAGGGTCTATTCGCTATGATAATAAATATATGGGGTACATTTTCCTGTGTGGAAAGGCTTAGAATCCAATACTTACATTGCCTCTTGAAGCTTCTGGTTTTCATATCACGGAAACAACTAAAAGTCAAAGTCATTTTGAAAAAGGCAGTTGCTTGTTTTGAGAGCTCATTTGACCCGGAAGAGCTTATCCTAGACAGATGCTTTTTACACCTTATGATATTGATTATTTTTCAGAAGGGGGTTCTGGGGTGCTTCAACACCTCATCTTTTACGTTTCTTCTATGAATTCTTCACTGTGATTCATTACTGTGCAAGTGTGAAACTAAATTTTATACTGCAGTACAATTTATAAACAAGCCAAAATAACCAAAGATATGCTTTTTGGATAGTGATGGCAAAATGGGCAACTCATTTAAAACCTCAAGTATGTAAACATAAAATTTAAGTGCCCACTTGGACTCCTGTCCTTTCACACACTAGCTGTTACTACTCATGGAGGTTTTACTTCCAGAGGTGCCTTTGTCTTCAAGTGGCCTTTCTTCTAGGGGTTTGCATGACCCAAGTAGACTCTTGGAAGCTCAGACGAGATATGAAATTATCATTGGGACGACAGCTGAAGGATTAGTTTACCAGCATGAAAACTCCAAAATTAGGATAACTCACAGAGATATAAAAGCCAGCAACATTTTATTGGATACAAAGCTTCGTGCTAAATTGGCAGATTTTGGTTTGGGCCAGGCCCTTCCAAGAAGATAAGAGCTGCATAAGTACAGCTATTGCAGGAACTTTGTAAGCATCTGTATCTTATCTCTGACCATAGTGCGTGTTTTGACAAGTGACAACTAATAATTGTTTCGAGAAAGTTTGAGTAAAAGCCAAGTGCTATTGCAGAAAATTAATGACTAATATGTATGATATCTGAAATTGTGGCATACTCTTTTTTTTTTTTTCTAAGACCTGCGGGGGGTATATGGCTCCAGAGTACCTAGCTCATGGTCTCTGGTCAGCTCATGGTCTCTGGTCAGTTAACAGAGAAGGAAGATATTTATAGTTTTGGAGTGTTGCTGCTAGAAATAGTAACTGGGAGACAGAACAACAGGAGCAAAACATTAGAATATTCAGACAGCCTAATTATATACAGTGGTAAGTTGCAAAATATTCCTTCAGTTTATTTGTTTTAACGGTTTTTCAATTATACATTTCTCTTGGTTAAAACAAGATTGCATGGTGAACTAACTTAACCTTTTCTTTCCTTTTATCTATTATCTTCTGGCAAAATCAGACATGGAAGCATTTTCAGTCAGGGCCTACTGAACAATTATTCTATCCAAATCTAGTGTTGGATGACAACCACAGTAGCAATGTTAAGAATGAGATTTTAAGAGTGGTGCACATAGGACTTCTATGCACCCAAGAGATCCCTTCATTACCCAACTATGTCAAAGGCACTACAGATGCTATGAAAATAGGAGGAGCACCTTGCAGCTCCCTCTAATCCACCCTTCATAGATGAAAGTACCATGGAATTCCATGACACAAGTGATGACCCGTTTTACCCTCTCAATGCAGCAGATTCAATGGCTACTATGTCTCATAGCTCTTTTTATCCCAGATGACCATGACAATGCAGAAAAGATACACTCTATACACCAAGTCTGCAGCCTGGCTTCACTGGTGCCTGGCAAGTAACTTGGCCTGGCTATGGCATTGAAGGTCGCTAACAATGTATCTGATTAATTGCCATCTATAATTCATACGTGACTGGTGCATTGCCTTGGAATATTTATCTTTTGCAAATAGAATAAGCACCAGTAGTTCAGTAAATTTCAAAATATCAGGCAGTAGAAGAACCGCAGTTAATAGTAACGCACTTGAACTAACAGTAGATTTTATGTTTTTAACTTTTTACAACCTCAACACACAGTCTACACCAAGGGGGAAAATGAAAAAAAATCTATCCGCAGGACTCATAAAATTTCCTGTATGGCTTTATGCTTTTGGACCACATTTCGTAGACCACAGCCCATAGTGATAGCATCAAAGCAACCACCATCAAATGGCATGTCAAGAGCATCGTCACCTTCAGCCCACCATGATGCAACAAATGGTTACGGCCTTCATTTTTGTTTTTAATCACCAATGGAATGTTGCTAAGCTACAGCAAAATTTAAACTACAGGTCCCAATCATGGTTTTTTTTTTTTTTTGGTCTGCCAGTTTATGTGATGTATACCATACAACTTTCTCAAAAGCTGAAACTACTAAGTGAAGGCCCAAAATTAGTTTATATGATTATATCTCTAACATAATAACAGAGAACATGTGATGACAAAAAAAAAAAAAAAGAAAATCAGAGAACGTGTAGCAAAAGGGTCAAAATATGCTGCATCCTGAAGACTATTTTCTAATGTTTGCACACATCTAGAATGGTTCATGCTCCCTTGAAAGGGAGTGCTGCCCAGATGAAGCAACCAATAGTTGCTCCTTCAACCAGTCACCTAAGATACATGACCCCAAATGATTCGCATAATCATAATTTCATTAAATATACTAAAATGAAAACTTAAAAAATATTTTATTAAAAAAAAAACCCATGTAATTGTACCTAAATTTCTCAGACAAGAGAAAGGCTTACGTTATCAAAGACAACAGAGACTCCTTGAAGCGTTACAAAACAGGAATCACAGCCCGGCCCTTTCGAACTTGCCGATTAGGATAACAAAAAAGTCACAAAAAATATAAGAGAAATAAATAAAATTATTTTAATTTTTCTAAGTATAGTAGTTTATATATGTACTATGGACAAGCACTGATGTGTCAATAGTTATTTTTTTAATTTTTCATGCAATTCTGTTGTGAGTTAATATTTGTATCTAATCATATATCATATTAATAAATGTATTAGCTTCTAGGTAAATATTCAACATCTTAAAGAAATAAACATACTAGAATAAGATAGTAACACTGGTAACAAAGAACATATTTAGATACGTTTGTACGTGCATAAGTTGCAAAGATATTAACAAAGAAACAATATTTAATTTACACGTAAATACATGCAAACATTAATTTGTATCAAACAATATCTATTTTACATATAGATATGTTATAAATACCAATAACAACACGAAAAATTCATGTTCTTGACTTATGATTTTAACTGGGATAGCTACATTCAATTGTATCCTAAGCACGACTACCATACCTTCTTTTTTGGTATTGGACATAATCAAATAATCAATGTTTCAATGCATGCTTTTTTGTGGATATTGTAGTCTTAATTGATAAGTTGAGAAAATAATGAATAAATTTTAAACTTGAGTTGTGGAGAGATGATTTGCAATCAAAATATTTTTGATTAAATAAGAATAAGATAGGGTATATATGAAATGCAAGCTCAATAAGACGTGAGTCACCAAAATTAAGAATAAGAATATTACAAGTTGCATGATTTTAATATCTTGAATCCATCTTATAAATTGTTGGAGATATTACACAAAAGGTATAAGATGGGTGGATGAAATGGAGAAATGATTCATGAATAATTTGTGATTGTAAAGTGCCTATCAAATTCCAAGAAAAAAAAAAAAAGAGTTACCAAATAGCTATAATGTAGCAAAAATAGGAATACTAATAGTGATTCGACATACAAGTAAAGGTATCAACAATTAAAAACAAATGTATACACGAAAAAATTAAAATAACTTATTCAAAGAAAATAATGAAACTCACCCGACGTGGTTCCATTTAAAAGGATAAAAAATTACCTGGAAAATATTAAGAAACCATAAAAAAATACTTTACTCAAATCACTCTGTAAAGTCCAATTACATTGATTAATCCGTTTTTATTTCAACTTGGTTATATTAGCTTGTGAAATGTGTTTATCTTGTTTTAAAAAAATAAAACTGATTAGCAAAATCTTAATTAATAGGTTAACTGCTCTTCATTACCAAATAATCATTTTTTTTTTTGCTATGATTCTGCTACGAAGAGTGTAATTCAAAAGATACTTAAAAAAAAAAAAAAGAACATATCATATCATGTCCTTAAATGATGTTTTTATGCTATATATTGGAATCAAACAATAATTTTTCCTTTTTTCTCTTTAGAAAATGTTTGTTGTTGCTTACATTATCCTATTTAAGGAAAAAAAAAAGTAGTGTATCATAATGCATACTTCTCCTGTTTTATTACCTTAAAAAAATAATGTAAAAAAAATTATGTGAAAATAACATTATTTTTTTCTGATAACTTTGGCCTTCAAACTTACCATTCCATTCCCAACGTCAGTAGTTATTTATAAAGAATACAAGTGAAGCAAATTACTATCATTCCCCATTCTTTGTAGGGAAGTAAGCATTTCAATGTCAGTAATCCTTCTGCTTTAAGAATTCACAGAAGAAAATACAGGCAATAGTTAATCAGGATATACATTTGAGAATGTACACGAGTCATGCACGTGAATCTCATTCGAACCGTCCGGTGAGATTATCCATCATAGAAAACTGCAGATTCTCAGATGGTTTCCAGTGACGCTTTCTTTGATTAATAAACCAATTGTTAATTTGCTTCTGGTCTAGCCCTGTTGACTTAGACAGTGCAATCTTATCAGCTTCCTGGATGATCAAAAGAAAAAGATTTTGATTTGAAATCAGTCTAATGTTCAGTAATTGCTGCGAAGCAACCTTTTCTATAATACATATTAAGCAAAATCTAAAATCTTGGACAGAAAGCATCTTTCAATCCAATACCAGTAAAAATGAAGGTTGAATAATGAAATATTTACCGTTGGGTAAGGCCATTTGTAGTGAACATTCCACCACTGAAGCAGCGTTTGCCTTGCGTCTTTTGGTAGCTTACCCCTCTTTTTCTTCTTCGAAAACTCCAATTTTAAAGTACCAATGTGACTCCCAAACTTACGTAAAAGCCTATCTTTAAGCTCTCGATCTTCAGCCCGTAATTGACCATCTTTAGCATCCCCATCGAAGGTACTAAAATCTTCTTCAGAAGACACACCCCCGTCATCTAGCCAAATAGTAGAAAAACCAAGGTCATGAAAGCAGTACCATTTTCAATCGCTCTTGCAAATGATGCAAAAGTGAAACAAAAATAAAAAGAAAGCTAAATCAGTACCATATCAAATGCAGCATGGAATATATTTATATACAGTAGAACAGCGACAGTTTGAATTCTTGAAAAATCCTTCCAGTATAATTAACAGTAAGTTGTGCCAAATATTTAGTTCCACGCATGCAACTCAGGAGAAAATATGTTCAGTAAACTGAAAATTCATATATACTAAATACTATTAGAATATAAGTCAACAAAAAAATACAAAAAAATTTCAAATAATTACACTACCAGTACCCTTCAATTTAAAATTTAAAATTGAATAATTACTCACACAATTTTATCTAAATCTGATTAGTGCTGTAAAAGTGGACCGCACCCTAGAGGAATCTTTCCTGCAATGCAATTGCTTTCTCATTCTTCTAACCTTTCATACCACTAAATATCAATCACTCTAATTTTTTCCATATATTTTTTTAGAAAATAAAACTTTCAGTTTCGTTTTCCATGCACAAATTTTACCTTCTCTTTTTTTCCACCGAATCAATCATTTATCTACGACGAGGATAAACAAAGATACAATATAGTTTAATCTTTTGATAACAGAAACTTTTTCTTCTCAGTTCTGACTCTTCAATCTTAAATATAAAAAGGCCAAAGATTGGTGATGGGTTAGTAGGGCTCGAGCACCTACAATTGCTTCTGATACCCACTCAATCCGACAAGGATTTGACCATCGCATGAGTACACTGTACACACCAGACCAGACCTGACCTAGGTTGGGAAGAAGGAAAAGAAAAGTAAACATCAGTGTCAGTGCCTGGTTCCATCGATAGTCAGGCAGTGCCAAACGAGAACGACTCTAAGTTTACAACGAAGCAAACGGTACGGCCATCGTCAAAACCAAAATCCCACAACGATACGCCCCTCAATCCTAAGACACAACCCCAGTCATTATTGATCTTAATTCCCCAGTAAAGACAAACTCAAGAGACCTTAACTATGGTAAAAACAAAACAACACGACTGCGCCAACAGGCCTCCCCACAACCACGGCCCAGCATCTGATTCTCATATCTTCTCTGTGAATAAGCATTTTTCTTCCTTAAGCAATCATGTATTATTAATTTTTTTAAAAATAGCATTCGTTTGTACCATGACATATGAAGTTTTACAAAAATAAGCAATTATACCCAAGAATTCATTCTTTTCTATTAAATCACCAAACGAAATTGGACATGGGTTGTCCATTACTTCACCAACAACTATATACTTTTTTTTCTTTCTTGTGTTTGGTAAACTAGAGAGATTGGTTCTGTGGATTTTTGTTTAGAAAAAAATATCAATACAAAAATAGAATATATAAAATTTAATGCATCCTCCCCAACTACAAATGCCCAACCAAAACTCTGATACCGAGGAAAAAAAATAGCAACTCTAATAAGTGGGACTCAGAAAAATAAGATTGTTTTCTTTACAGGGGGGACCCGTTTATCAAAAAGAAATGTCATTCGAAGATTGACAAGTGCTATGAGTTGTGGTGCAATATGTGCAGAGGGTGAATGAATGACAGGCTCATAATGTGACACAAGAAAACAAATTGGTAATGACAGGCACTAAGCTGCGCAAAAGCGAGCAGTGGGCAGAGGGCAGAGTGCGTGGGGAAGACATAGGGCATGGCACGGCATGGCATTGAAAGTTCTCTCCTTAAAAGCTGCTTCGCTTCACAGCAAAAACTGCGGGAGTGCATGTGAGAGTTTTAGCTCTTAAATCACCCGCTGCACACGGGATTTTTCTAATTCAACCCATGGTTTTCCTCTAACTGCCCCTAAAGCCCCCCACTGCTCCTCCTTCACATTCCATGCCTATGCAGTTGCCAAATTCTAAGCTTTGCAAAAGAACCATGACATGTAAATAGTCCAAATTATTTTGGAGATATTCTTAGTTGCCAGTTAGCCCTCCGTGTAACCAATACCTCCTACCCTACAGCATGGAAATAATAATTGCATGCCATTTCTTTACATAATCTTTATAGTACTTTAATTTGAGTACAATTTTTTTTTTATGTTAATGAGAAATGGTAACCCTTTATAATTTTGACCCATGATTTCTTTTCCATTAAAGAGCTTTAAAACATCATGCAGAACAAAATATAAAGGACATCCGTCCAGCCTGCCATGCTAATAAACAAAACCTAAGGTTTATTTAATTGTCCAATATCAGTTCGCCCGTAAACAAGCATGTAACACAGCTAGGCAAATCATGAAAAGTGATAATGCTGCACTAGCATTCAATATGAATCTAAACTATAACTCGGTAATTCTCTAATTTCCACGCATCCCATGCAACCCCCATTTCACCTCTATAAAGCACACTATATATTCGTATCTGATAACAAAAGATCGGGACCAATAGTGAAAGACATCAGCTACCCGAACTTAATGGTATCAACCAAAAACATTAATAAGTGTGCAACATATTATAATGTTCAAGTCCCTTTAGATGCCTAATTAAGACTTCAAATCTTACCATAGTTCGAGTAACACATAGTTACATGACATATATAGTAGATACAGATTCAAGGATTGTAAGTGCATGTTTGGAAGTAATTATTTAGCAAGAAAAAATCACTTTTTTAAAAAACTCTCCCAGTAAAATTTTAACTATAAATTTTTATAAACACAAAATAAACTAATCCACTGACAGCATGTTTGGATAAGCATTTTTTTTCCCAAAAAAAATTGCTTTTTTTTTTAAAGTCCTCTCAGAAATATTTTAATTATAAATTGTTTTTTAATTAACTTATTTTATAATCAAAATAATATATAATTAAAATTTTATTGAGAAAATTTCTGAATCAAAAGTAATTTTTTCATAAAATAAACTATTTCCAAACACATACTAAATGTAAGAATTTTTTTTAACCAAAAATGTAAATGTTAAAATCACAAAGATTCATGTGATTGGTTATAAAATTTTAGACAAGCAAGTGGATCATTTAGGGGGATCACATCGCATCCAAAAGCTTTTCTCCCTTGGATGTTCAAGTAGTTTGTGAAGATCAGGAAGTGGTACCATTATAAAACAAAGGCATAAATGTCAACAATGAATATATTTAAGAGCCATCATTTCAAAAATCCATGAGCTTCAAGACAGCAATAAGTTTAGATAAATCCAAACCAAGAAATTGCCCCACGAATGCTAAGATAAAACATAAGTTCCACATAGGCAGATTATTTCATTCCAAGCACCTGAAAATTGCTTCTATTTAAACAAGATCCAATTTGACACCTGTGTCGGTTGCAATGCAAGGGGAAAAAAACTCAAAAGAACAAAGAAGAAAGAAGTCGAAGAATTTCATATCCTGTCAACTATGCTTATCAGGCACGCGTTCAAGGAATAAAGATTTGCAAAAGGGATTATTAAGAAGAACCCATCAAAGCATGCAATACATAACCATTTAAAAATTAAAACATCATCACTCATAAGGTAATCTGTACTTTCAAACATAAACTATAATAGTTGCCAACCATTAACAACCTGACCACCCTTTGCAACATCAACATTTAAAAAAATATTATTAATTACCAGAACCCACTGGATGCCAGCCTCCATAGTATGAAAATCGGTATGGGAAGAATTAGAATTGATTTTCTGGCATAAATAAAGTAATCAAAACAAAAATCCTAAACAAATATAGTTAATTCCCATAGAAACAAAGTACACAACATCTACTTCTGTTTCATGATATTTAGCTTCACATAGGATGAAATATAATATATATATATATATATATATATATATATATATATATAGAGAGAGAGAGAGAGAGAGAGAGAGAGAGGGTAATCAAGGATTAACAGGTAATGAGAAAAAATTATAAGGGCATATGCAAGCCATCAATTTCCAACCAGCTGAGTCCTTTAGTTCGACAATGCATTAAATTCACCTCACATAATTCAACGTAATAATGCCAAACAGGATAACCTAGGTACAATTACATTGAGTTCATTTATAAAATTTATTCACACAGAACTACTTTTCATTAAAAGAAAATCTACCATTACTTTAGCTGCAGACAGATTATTAGACCCTTAGACAATGCCGACGGGCATTTTTTATCTCACAAGTCACAACAAACCTGCATCAATTGTGATCTATTGGAACGCGATACACTAATAAAGTACGAAAGCAGACATCATTGCATGCCATTACAGTCAGATCATGTATGTTCATCTAATCCAAAATGGGCAGATTGGAAGGTTATAATATTATATTAGATATTATACTTTCAAACACATAAATTTGGTGCGCCCAAGGAAAAAGAAGAAGAAAGTTCTCCATCTAAATTAATGATGCCTGCACACACCTAAAAAGGGATAAAGAGATAAGATACCACATGTGGTGTGGAGTGTGTTTTTGTGGTTTTATGCTGAAGCACTGATTCACACTGCTGAATTACATGTGTCGATATATCATGTGAAGAATATGTCTGACACATGATTTTCAGATAACAAGTTGAATTTAATAGACTCGCCTCAAAAGTCATCTCTATAAATAGTTTTTAGGATCAAAGCTTGTAAAACAATGTTATCATTTAAAAAATAGTCAGCATAAATATCAAAGCGTTTGTTTGTTGAATTGCAAAAGTTTGAGAAAAGTCAAAACTTGTAAAAGTTGAGTAGGCAGGAGTTAACAAGGGACGGAAAAGATAACAACATTATTATCACAAGAAGGAACTCTCAAAACAATTAACAGAATCAAATATAAGTCAATCATGCATAATTTAATTGACGACTAATAAATTATTATCAGCATATCATAATTTTTAACTAGAAACCAAGTATTTTATAAGGGCACAAGCATTACTTGGATGAAATTGTCTCTGGAAATCTTTTAAACAGATATCAGGCAATGAGCTGGAAGACACAAAAGATGAAGACTAGAGATATGCAAGAAGAAATCATTTGAAGGGTGCCAGACGTGATAAGCAAGAAGGCTCCTTTAAGACTATTGGGTGTTCGGAAAGCATCGTCTATTGTTTGGTCATGCCAGGTATCGGGACTAGTATTTGAGATATCATTAAGGACGTCTGCAACATCAACATTAGAAAGACAAACGCAGAAGTCTGTTGCTCGTCAAACTAGAAGATCACTGGCAGAAAGCAGAAAAGAGAAAAAAAAAAAAAAAGGGTAAACAAAGAGAGCGTGAAGAGAACAACTCCAAACAAAACAAATAAGTCAAAATTAGCAAGCAATTAATTCGAAGACCCGTATAGACAAGGAGCTGAAAAAAAGCGAAAGGTTCAACCACTGTTGGCAGCCCATGAATGACCAGACAATTCAAACTCTTTCTCCGATAACGAAAGAAGAATGGTTACTGTCTCACAGTGAAAGCAAACATAAACAAGGGATTTTTAAAATTACACTTGAACTGCAGAAGAAAGCGGAACAGTTATGCACTTATGCATAAACCAAGAGAGAGAGACAGAAGTCCAGTTGGTTTATTAGGGTTTTCTTTCCCTTATTTTACTTCAAAAGCTGTGTGTCATGTATTACTGCAAACTTATATTTGCTGTTAGCGAGTTAGATTATTCTGCGAGTACTATTTCTGTTCTCAAACAATGGTTTTCTTCGGGAGGACAAAGAAACAAAGAAGAAAAAACCAAAGGGGACAAGGACTAGCCTAGCCAGGAATCTAAGAGAGCAACCATGGATGATGCTCCATGTGGGTGGTTCACCAAGCAGGCTGAAATTAACGCGAGCCAAGACTGGCATTCTTACAGCACCCCATAAATTAAAACGTTTCTAAAACTAGCAGAACGATCGCTCCTCAGTTTTGTTTCTCCAGAAATTAATTACAATGCACCATAAAAGCGAGAGTGTGTGTGTGTGTGTGAGGGAGAGAGAAAAAGAGAAAAAGGGGGGGGGGGTAGGGTAGCACAGACATCAACGAGCATCGAGTTCCTAAATTACACTAGCAGTGCTCGTGATACAAGGGAGAGAAAGAGAAAGAGAAAGAGAAAGAGTGCAAGTGGAGGGGGTACAATAGAACTGACCAGAAAGGCTTGGAGCGGAAGGACCAGTGCAGAGATCGCTGAGCTGCATTTCGATCTTGTTAAGGAAGGTGGTCGCTTCATCAAAAGGCCGCTTCAGATCCCTTTTATACTGCACCAGCATATCGCAGTAGGTTTCCTGAAATTACAGAAAGCCCACACCGCACACTATGTTATCAGAGATTGGAAAATCAGAGACACCAATCTGTGGAAAAAGTTGCATTTTTGGTCCAACTTATACGCGTGTGTTGTGTGTGTGCGTGTGCACATAAGAGAGAGAAGAAGAAAGGGAAGGGGAGGGGGGGACCATGAACTCGTCGAGCTCGGGATCGGCTCCAAAGCACGTGGAAACAACGTCCCCCTTGCACAGGTCGTTTTCTCGCCGGATTTCCTCTAACAGACACGCAATTTCCGGAGGCGCTCCCACCTGCCATTCGCGAAAAACGGTTAGTTTGTTAGCGACATTTCCGGAGAATGTTTTTCCGTTTAACAATTGCAGGAACAAACCCAAAAGCTTCTGCTTCTCCATAGGGTTCCAGAGAAAGCGAGAGCAAAGTAGAATTGAGAGCTCGAAACTCCAAGATAGGAAAACCAGGAGAATTGGAGCTGCAGAACTTGAGCTTGTGAATCGGATAGAACAGAAGAAGAAGATGATGATGATGATTATTGATCTCACCTTCTGGCAATCGATGTAAGCTTGAAGGAGGCGAGGGTAGTGAGGGTGAGAGGCGATTTTGGCTTTGATGACGGTGGAGGCGTCGCCGTCGTGGCTGCGGGGAATTCCCGGAGCGAAGGAGGAGGGCTCGGGTTGGGTGGTGGCGGAGGCGCCGGAGAGCAACTCGTCGGATCCGAACATCGGGCTCCGAGCAGCGGAGGACATGAGGAAGCCATGGTAGTCCACCGGGAAGATGATGTTCTCCGGCGTCATCAGGGCGGCGTTGTCCGAGTACTCCGCCGTGGACGGCGCTCCGTACATTTCCTCCATGACCGGAAGCTCGAGCACGAGCACAACGTTGTGTTCCTCGCTCCTTGTGGGAGAGACAGTCCTTCTAGAAGAACAAAAGGAACACAATACAACACTGCGATTAATTAACAATGACCTCCTTTTATGATTAACGCTAAGTACTTTTTCCAAATTACAGTGTTTAGTTCAGAAAAAGTGAACATCGCCACTCTCACATGAATAGTACTACTGCTATAGATATGGGTGAAGATGAAGATTATCCAACTTTTTTTATAAATAAATTAATCTCTCGCAACAGAAAAGATTTATAAAAAAAAAAACAGAAAAGATGCTAATTATTATTATATAAATTTAATAAAATCGAAATTGAATTTGGTTGGAACTAGAGTTAGGAGTTTGGGTGTGGGAGTGAGGAGCAGAAAAAGCAGCCAGTGTTGGGGAGTGTGATATTCTTGGGGGAAGAAAGGATCGGAGGCAAGAAGCAGAAGCAGCGACAGCGGGGGACTGATGGTAGGATAACAGGAAGGGGAGGCTGAGGTTCAATTTAACACAGAAACTACGAACCTGGAAGAGCACAGTGATGAGTGAATTCAACTTACCTCAACCGTCAACTCACCCTTTTTCGTTTAAGAAAATTAATTATACAGTGATTTAATTTTTGAAAAGTTTAAAATTATAATTTGAGACAAAATAAATTAATTTAAATATATAATTAAAATTTAAATTTTGAAATAAATAATTATTAAAAAGGATTCTTGATCAATAATTAATTGTAACTGTATTTAAAAGATTAGTCACATACCCTAATTAAAAAAAATTAATGTGTTTAGCTATTTTCAAAAAATCAATTTTCATAAATTTTTAAGTTGTAGTGTTGATATTGAAAGAAGTATAATTTTTTCTTAAATAAGTAGAATTGATTTTACGTGTGAGACGGATAAAATTTTAGAAAGTATATTTATATTTATATTTCAAAAATAATTATACTTCATCGTCAAAACAAAATTAATTCTTATAAATTAAATTTTAAAATGTCATTCCCAAACGCTAATCTTATAAATTAAATTTTAAAATATCATTCCCAAATTTTTAAAACTAATTCAACTAAAATATGAATCAAACGTACCTTAATTTTTGGATCAAATTGAATTAAATTTCTTTTTTCTTTTTACATTAATAAGAGTAGTTTTAAATCAGATTTTACTTTTAAGTGCCATTAAACACGTCAAAAAAAATGCCATTAAATCTCTTTCAATTATCCTCAAGGACATATTCTGTATATCCAAGTCAGTATATTTAAAAGAAATAATAATTCCTGAATTAATTACTATGTCATGATTTGAAGACACAAGAATAATGAAAAGTTTTTCATTCTTAATAAATATTTTTATTTAAATATTCTATATTTTAGGTAATTGAAAAATTAAACTTTTCTTTCTTCTTCTTTATTTAGGAGTGTTGAAGACTTAACTCATTCAATGGCACAGCTCAGACCCTAATTAATAGAATCAAGTAAAACTCAGTTTCAATAAAAAGTCGAGTTAGATTTAAAACATTAGATTTGGTGCATTTTCATGTTGGATCCGAGCCACCTTTCATTTTGGCCCAACCAAGTCTAAAATTACATACTATTTATTTTTTTTTTTTAAACATCATCTTCTATTTATTTTTATAATTTATACAAACATTATTATACTATTACTTAAATATTAAAAAAAATTATTTTAAATTTCTTACTTCTAAAGACTAAAACTATAACTTAATTTATTATTTAAATATATTAAAATATAAATTATATTTAAATTTCAGATCAATTTAGTCCCAACCTAATTCTATTCAAATTACACACAAACCTAAGATTATTGACTCTACTTAGACTCAGGTTAGGTCTATGTAAAAATAATTGGCTCAATTAAAATATTGAACCAAGTTCAAGTCAAGTTAAAATCAACTCAATCAAACTCATGAACACCTTTATCTTTATCTTTATTTTCTCCATATTTAATAATTATTGAAATTTCACTGAGAAGTTTTCTATTTTGAATACATATTTTTATTTAGATATTTGATATTTTGCTTAATTTAAAAATTAAACCTTTCTTTTTTTTTCTTTATTCCCTCCATCCTTAATAATTATTAAATTTTCACCGAGAGGTTCTTCTAGAAGAATTTCAGAGAGAGGAGAAAGTAGCTTACGACACTTCCCGAATTAACTAAAGGATAAACTGAAACATCAAACCTTGTAAGAAAAAAAAAATTGAAACATCTAACATCAAACATGGTTTGGGTTGAGTTGTCTACGCCACCGGAGGGGCCAGGTATGCCCCCTCCCTGTTTTTTGTCAGCAATCCCATCACTCCCTACTCCTATGCCTTCAAAATTAATTCTATTTCAAAAATATATTTTTTAAAAAAAAATTTAAAAAATAACTTTTTAAATTAAAAGTACAATAGTTAAAGTTTTTTTTAAATAATAATTTTAAATTTTAAATTTTGTCTATATTTATAAAATTATAATATACTAAATATTGTGATTAATCACTTGAAATAATTCTAAAATTAATTAAATACATATGATACATAGTTTTAATATTTTATAATCTGTTAAAAAAAATTTAAATTTCATATATTAGTCTTTCTTCAAAAGTAATATTAATTTATAGTAAATAATTAATAACATTCGTACTCAAAAAAATAAATTAAATAAATAAGACGACAATGGTTCGAGTAATAATTGATTTTAAAAAATTGTGTGTAGGCTATAATGATAAGGTTTTGTATATTGGGATATTCCTCATGGATGATTTTTTGATGTCACAAATAACACATTTATCATAACCAAATGATCAAATCAACATCATATACTTAAAATAACTCATTTAATTTAGACTACGAACTTCATTTTGTTATTTAGTTGTGACACGTGTATCATTTGTGTCCCTAAAGAATCATCCATTACTCATTACTCATATATTACTTCTTAGCTTTTTTTCGTTTTGTGGTGCAACTTTTATATTATTTTATAAAATTATTTTATAACTTTTACAAATACATTGAGATAAAAAAATCACGCTAATCTATAGCGAATCCAATGCTATCTTTCACATGAAAGACATGGCCGAGGAATTCCAAGGTAGGTCCTCCAACATAAAACCATGCAATAAAATAAAATTGAAGTTAATTTCTTCCAAAAAAAATCCAATAAAACTTGTTTTTCAATCTGTCAAAGAGTAATGTAATTTACAAATCTCAAATTATAATTATGCTTGACTATATTACTTTAAAGTAATAGGTTGAGTTTTAGATTGTGTTGGGTTTAGGATATTTTTTCACTCAACTCACTCATTAAAGTAATAGATTAGATTAAGAGATTTTTTCTTCTTCTAAAACTTAAATCAACCCAACCTGAACATAAGTAGCTTAAATTAGGTTGAACCCGTACATTCGACGTACATTAAAAAAATTTTATTTATTAAAATAAATGTCAAAATTAATATAAAATTAAAAATTCATCACACATCATAATAAATAATGTAATAAGTTTTAATAAAAAATGACATACAAAGTCTCAAATAAGCTAAAAATTAATATAATAAGTCACAAGTTATAAACATAATATAACAAGTCTTAATCTTAAATATAAGAAGCATTAACACAAGTCTCAAAAGTCAAATAGAATAAATCACATAATATTTGAGATATGAAAAAAGAAAAAAATATTAGGTTCAATATGCTGAATGTTAAAAAATAAAATAATTTTTTATTTTAAAAAAAAGATGGATTGGGTTGGGTTGAGTCGAGTAGGTTAGAATTTTTCTACCTCGCAACTTAATCTATTATTATCGGGTTGAAAATTTTTAAACCTAACCCAACTCACAAACTCAGTCTAACTCATCAATTATGGGTTATGTTGGATCAAAACCTACAGGTTTGCGGATTGACCTAACTTAATAGACACATCTAAATAATTTGTATAATTGCTCATCATATTATTTGAATTTTTGTTTTTTTTTTCATATATGGATTTATGTGTGTTTTTCACTTTTACTAACCATTTACAGTTGTAAATATAACAATTATATAAGAAGTACTATTATTCAAGGAATGGGTAGAGTTTTTTTTTTCAAATTATTTTTTTGATATTAAAGAAAAGTGCATTTAAAAATTATTCCTGAAATATATTCTCCTTAGGTGATAATTTTGATAGTTTAATCTGGTTTTACTAATGTGCTAGAGTAAAAAAAATAACTACAACTGAAATATTATATAATAATTCACATCAAGAAATAGTATATATATAATCGACCATCCTCCATTTTCAAATGTGTTGACAGATTGTTTTCGCAAGCGTGTACACATAACTATGATGAACTGGTATCAGTACATAATTAAAATTAAATCAATAAATGAGGATTAATGATGAAAAATTTTGAACTTCTCATCATTTCGTATTCATATATATATAATTTTAAAATATTTTGAAAAGTATAAATGTTTCACTGTTACATCAAGTAAAAGTTCAACATAAACCGGGAAAATATAAATTCATATTATTTTCATGAAACATTGGATCAAAAGACTTTAAGGTGTTAATATGGATATTTAAGTTATTCAACGACTTTAGATGAAATCATATATTATATCATGGACATCTTTTTTTCTTTTTTTTTTATCTGAATCTTTTTTGCTTGTTAAAAATATGAGAATTAAATATACTTTATAGAAGACATTTATATATGAATAGATATCTATGATTTTCGACTACTGCTATAACAGTATGGCTATACTACTAAACATTTTAATCTCTTTTAATAATCGAAATCAACTATCAAGATATTAAATTATTAATACGTTTATGCCCTGACCTTGAACATACTTGAGAAATCCCCATGCACAACCCCTAAAGTGACAATATATCTCCATGTAATTTCACTGTGTAGATGGTGCACTATAAAATGTACCTAGGCTTAAATTGAAAATGGGTGCAGTTAAGAGTGTAGATCTTCGTTCAAGCAATCAAATGGTATATTAATTTTTTTTTTTTAAAAAAGAAAGGCCATTTCATCAATATTATATTGATGAATCTCATTAGCTCCATCATCACTTCCTTTCATCTTCAATAAGTGCTTTTTATGTAAACATTCCACTCGCATAGATGTAATATTTAAATATTTGTGTGAGGTGTACTTAGCTATCAAATTTTAGCAAATAAAGTTGTGTGAATGGCTAAGTAGAATGTGAAAGATACATAAAAGATATGCATTTTAATTTCATATTCGATGGGTCATATCAAAACCAAGATGCCAGCCAATACGCTGTTAACATAGTAGAATTGTTGACTGATAAGTGAAAGTTCTCAGCTTTGTTGATTGGTGCTTCATAATCAAAATATTTTTCTTAATCTAGTTAAATTAATTTAAAATGGTGAGGGAAAATTCAAGTAAAAATATTATTTAAGTGTATATTTAGATTAATTTATTTTATATTCAAAATAACAGTTTATAATAAGAATTTTATTGAAAGAACTTTTGAAAAAAAAAGACAATATTTTCTTAAAAATTAATCACTAAGCAAATGACTCATTGATGTACTACAAATAAAACCTGTCTAAATTTGGAAATTTAGTTAACAATATCGTTGAACTAAAGCAGATCATATTAAATCATAGAATGAATAAAATAAAATTTTAAATATATCTCATCCAAAAAAACAAAAATGAGCCTTTATGCTTCTCTCATCTGTCACATAATTCATGGTATATATCTACTTGTTACCCTCTTCAGTACTTTCCACCGATAACATCCCCCCCCCCCCCCCCCCCGCTCTCTATTTATTGACATAAAAGTTAAGGTTACTCATTCGACAATTTTGCAATTATAGCAAGCACATGTCTAATTTAACTTAATTTTTACGTAAAAACAAATTTTCACTCAAAAGTTTTTTATACAATGTTTTGATTATAAAATTTGTTGAAAATTAAGTTAATGTAAACATTTATTAACTAGCACATTCAAATACTAAAGAAGAAGAGACAATTTATATGAGCAAACACAGCACAAACATAGAAATTTGACAAGATCCGAAGGTTACGAGTTCACCAACCAAAGACAATGGTTTTCATACTTTATTCGATTAAGTGACTGTACAAAACTTTGATTATTTTTTTGTCTTTTTAACAGAGGTATTATTTAAGTATTATCGTAAAACTAACTCATCAAAAATGATTGCGACTAACTTTTAACTAGAACTCTCCTAACAAGTGTTTATACTTGATCATTAATTTTTTTTAATAGTGTAATTCACTTACTACCACACTTAACTTTTATTAGTATAAAACATCAATTCCATGCATTATTAGTTCAAATCTCAAACTTTACTCAAAAGATATTCAAATGCGCACGTTACTAATATAATTCGGCCGTATCTTGGATTCCTTTGTTCTTTCATATTTTTTTTTAATCAATGAAAGAAAAGAAGGAATCGTCACTTTGTTGTTCAACAAAATCAAATGTTCGATTCATTCATTCGTTCAATGCCCTGCACTTTTAAATAAACAAAGTTGCGTGAAAAGACCTGAGAAGAAGAAAAACAAAAGCAAGGAAGGAAGGCACCTTCGCTCGCATATGTGGTATAATTGCTCCTCAACCTCATGTGATGAGTTGCATATATTTTGAAATAGAAAAAGAGGATACAAGTCTCTTAAACTTTGAGTCATTTGTAAATAATTTTTTAAACTTTAAAATTATCTTAATTAGTATTTAAACTATAATAATTATACAAATCAAATATTTCATCTATTTTTTATTTATTTTAAATTTTTTCATTTAATTTAAAATAAATAAAAAGAAAATAAAAATAGTTAATTTATATAATTATTATAATTTATATACTAATTAGGATAATTTTAAAGTTTAAGAGTCTATTTATTAATAACTTAAAGTTTAGAAGGTCTATATCTTTTTTTTTTCTTTTAAAATTTAGGTCATTATTTTAAGAACAAAATATTATCATCTTGTAAAAAAAAAATAATAATATAATTTTTTTTTATACGCCGTCAAATTTCTTAAAAAAAATAATTAGAGTTCACAAATCCTATATTTTGAAGGGACATTAATCAAAAAGTAAATAGAGAATAATAAATGATTTCAGAATCATTAATATTCTCTCTCACACTAGTAAAGCACTTCCATTATCGTCTTGATAAGGGAAGGCGTTAATGGAAATTTCCTTTTGCTTTTAATAATAAGTAAATATATCAAAAAGAGTTAGATATAGTATAATAGGTAAGTCATACTTCTATAAGAAATATCAAAATTTAAACTTTAAAATAAATATTTAAAAAAAAAATTTCTTATTCAAAGACTATTCGTGACTATCTAAAAAATTAGTTTTATAATAATATTTATAAAAATATATCTTGTCAAGGACAAAAAATTAATAGGCAAAGATGGGTAACGTACGTTTGTTTGCAAATATTCTTAGGACAAGGGAAGAGGGTAAAAAACTTGAATGGCTTTTCTAAGTGTGGCCGACACGATTCTGGGTCCTACACAAGTTGTTCGAGGGATTCATTCATTAATTAAACAAGGACAACTACTTCTGCTTATGCTGCTCGGCAGCTTGCCTCTTTCCTTTAACATCAAATCTTAGAAAAATTTTTGTTTTTTCATATGCAATCCATTATAAATCAATTTTGTAAAATGAAGAGTAAACACTCCATCTAATCTTGTAAAAATAGAGATAATATTAATATAATCTTTTTAAATAAATTTAATGTTAATTTAATTTTTTAATAATAAAATGTGATATCAAAATAATTTTTATGTTACGAATTATGAAAATAGCATTGAAGGATTTTTTGATTGAAGAATCAAATTAATGTAATTTTTAATAATTAAAAAATTAATTTGACTTTTATAATTAAAATAATAAATTGAAGTTAACTTTTTTAAATAATTAAATTAATGTCACTTTTTATCATTTAAAAATTAAATTGATATTAATTTTTTTAATAAAAAAAACTAATTTGGAGGAGAAAAATAAGTGTTTACTCTAAAAATAATGATAATGTAACTGTTACAATTACATTAGTGTATAGCTAAAGACATATCTACCTGAACTTAAGCAGTGTAAACTCAACAATATTTTAAAAATCGATCTTATTAAAAAAACTGAAAAGGATGACACATAATTCATTTCATGGTTCAATTGTTTTCACAGACTATGGAACTGTATGAATCATAAATACATTTAAGATAATTTAGATAAATAACATAAAAACAATGTTTTCTATGTAGTCATCTGATCTTTAAGAAAAAGAATAATATATTCACAGCGTATTTTTTTTTATTTTGCTCAATTTTAAAAGTATTTTTTTCATAATTTTAGATAGTTTTAAAATATATAACCCAACCGTTGAAGAGTTAATAAATCATGTTTTGAACCAATTAAGAATTTTGCAAAGAAACAACCGTCCATAAAAACTGGCCCGATTCTCTGACTCTGGACAGTTTTAAGGTTCAACCCCAATTCATATGCAGTCCAGTAAACAGTTTTGCTAATTTTTAAAACACTTCAATTATACTCTTTTTCTAAAGTGATAATTTTAAAATTTAAATTTTATCTATTGAGATTGTGGTACGCTAACTATTGTGATTAACCATCTACCACTTTAAAAATGTATAATTGAAAAATAAAAACAAAAAAATAATTTTTTTTTTACAGAGAGGGAAAAAATTTTAAATATTATATTAATCACAATTTTTTAAATAAAAAAAAAGTTACCAATAAAATTTATAATAACCATTCGGCAAACTCTTATTCTTAAGATTTAATTATAAGATCAGTTTGGTACAAAAATAAAAATGGAATGAAAATTTTATATTTGAATTTTGTATACAATTTTAAAATAAAATTTATTCATAAATTTTTTACTTCCTTTTTTTGTTACACATGAGATGTATGTGAGGACAGAGAAAATAAGCTAAAGTGAAATAAAAGGAGTATGAATGAAATTTGAATTCGAGATCAAGCAAATTCAATAAAAATTTGGTACCACTTAAGTTAAAACTTTAATTTTAGACTTTCACATTTATTTTTACTATCTACCAAACATACACAAGGATAAGGATATACTAAATGCTCAAATGTAATTGTTGAATGCATCACTTTTATTATATGCATTGTACTTTTAGAAGAATTGCATATAACGAATCGTTGATTATTTAAAGTTAACTACACTGTAATCTACATGTAAATAGTCTGCTTTATCTTTGTGTCTGAACATCTTATGTTTTTTTACAATTTAATTGTTTGTTTATGTGTCAACAAATGATTTAATAAAAATTTAAAAAAATTAATAACAAAAGATCAAAATTAAACTTTAGTAGTCTCTAATTTTAATTATTTACTTCAGTTTTTGTATTAAAGTTGCTTAAATTTATTTTATTCAACTCAAATTCATTACACATTGTGCATCAAAAAAAAATTATTACACATTACTTTTATTATATATTTATAATTATGTACAAAATTATTAAATTATTCATGAATGAATAAGAAAGAATATTAATTCAATTTTTACAGAAAATTTAACATTTTTCTATATGTAATTTTTGTGAATATAACATTGAAGATATCATGTACTTGCCCAGGGTGAATTCATAAACTTGACAACTGAAAAAAAAATATAGTGAAAGCAATCATGTTCGCATCAATGATTGGTTGCTACTAGTCAATAGTCAAAAGTGGAATCGACATCAACATCAACCGGTGAGAGTTACCAATCAATGTGGGCTACCTTTGGTGTTTTTGTTTTACTTCAAACAAAAAGAGAGATTGGTGGACAAGTCCACGTGCGGAATGGCCTTTAATACAAGTAAGTATATCCCCAAGAACATTTTTAAAGTAAGGAATGTACAACGAAGTGCAGTGTATATAATAATTTATTATAAAAATTAATAGTTTAAAATTTAATGAAATATAAATATATAAATAATAAACTAAGATTTTTCAAACCATTAAGAGTGCGTGCACTTTATAATATCCAAATACATTTAGACATTGCCAACATATAAGGATATAGTAGTTAAAAGCAATTGGTGTAACCTTGTCAATGATCTATATGTAGATTAATTTGCTTAAAAAACTAACATATTGTTATTTTTCATTTAATGATATGTTAGTTTCTTATTAGCTTAATCAATAGAAGTTGTGTAAACTAAAATTATAAAAGAATTTATCCAACACGAAATCCAAAAGCTCTTAAATTTACAATTGTTGATTAGTTTCATTTAAATTCCTATTTGGATAGCTATTGACAATTCATATTGTGAGTTGTATTTGTATTAAAAGGGTTTTTAATTTCTAAAACAAAACTACAAGTCCTTATTCAGTAAAGAGAGTAAGACTGGAAGTAGTTGCTTGCCAAGTATATTATCGTGAGATATAAATACTTTTATTAAGAAATTGTTTAAGTTATGAGAAGATGAATAAGAACAAAAGAGCTTGTGAGAGTTTTCATATGAGTAAACGTCATAGGGTTTTGAAAGAGAGATTTAAAGATATCCTATAATCTTGTTTTGATCGTGAATTGTTTTCTTCGTATCTTCTATGGAGGCAAGCATGTTGGCTGAACCACATTATACATTGTGTTTGATTTTGTTTTGATTGTTTTTTCATAATAAATATTTAACACAGTATGTGAAAAGGGGATTTAATTTCCCAACAAAAATCGACAACTACACATACTACATCTTGTTTGGAATGGAAGGCTAATTTTGTTGTGTAACACTATCTTTGTTATATTTCTTATCCAATAGACTGGTATAATGGTTAAAAAGATGTATTTTCTACTTTAACTATTTAAATTCGAATATTGAGTCTTTACTTAAGTAAATTAATTTTTCTAAATGCACTAAACTAATGTGGATGTGCAAATTAAGATTATCCGAGGAGAAAATAAAGTCCTAGTTGACATATAAATTTGCTCGATAATATTCCTTACGGTAAAAACACAAAAATCATTGTTATATCTCTATAACACATATATCTTTTGCTTTACAACATTTACTTTCTATTAACAATTAACTTTTTTTCCGTTAAATCTAAGGAGATTAGCTTAATGGTTGACAAGGTTTGTTCCATATCATGATTACTAGGGTTTAAATCTTGGACTAACATCTAAAGAAATTAATTCTCCTAAATATGCACCAAATAAATGTCAAGGATGCACTTTTAATTAAGATTGTTCAAGAAGAGATTTATTCTCAATTAATACAAAAGTTAGCCTAAAAATACACTTATCGTACACTTTTTGCATATTACGACAGTTTTTAATCAACCATCTAGGAAGCGAACAATGCATTGCAAGGCCATTTGGTCTGGGTTGCGTCTTCACCGTCTAGGAGTGAGGTCGTTTAGGCAAAAGCTTTGGTTGTAGCCATCTAAAAGTGAGTTTCGTCTACAAATTGGAGTGAGTGAAGAAGAAAGTTAAGGTTCAAATTTGAGAAAGAAGGCTGAGTTTTGTATTTATGCTCATAGTAGTGGTTTGAAAAAATATCAACGTATGTTTGAACATTATGGTGGTTCAAATCACATTTTTATTCAAACAACTGCCATTTTATAAATGAATATTTCGGCAATTTTAAACCGCCGTAATATATTGTATAATACGGTAGTAATAAAACTGTTGTAAATTATGCATTTTCTTTTTGTAGTTTTTGTCTCCTAAGTATCATTCATACTCCCACATAAAGATACATTCCCCCAAACATTGAATTGAGCTTCAAAGTCTTTGTGTAGGTACCTCAATCCCATTGTTGGACTTGAAGCTCATGAAGACGTACCCAATTTAGAGATCACAAGTAGATCTTGAACGCTAGAGTTAGACCCAAAACAAAGAAAAGATCGCAAGAGTTTTTTTTATTTTATTTTTGGGTACAATACAAGAGTTAATTTTACATAAAACTTTTTGGTGTTAAACTAAATTTGAAACTTGTGCATATGGTATCACATGAGTATTACTCAAATTTTGTTGTTATATTATAAAAATATCTTGACTCAATTTATTTCATAAATAATTATATGCAATTATTAATGTAGTTACATTTTACCTAAAAAATCTTTGATTGTTTGTGTGTATCATGAATGGAATGACAAAAGAATTAAATTACATGAAAGCTATTTTTTTAGAGGGTCAAATATTAAATTACATGAAAAATTTTAAAAAAATTTATGAGATTTTGCCAAAATCATCAACGAGACTTACCTGTATTTCCTTTGTCATCTTTACTACTTTTCTTTTATTTTTTCTGCAAGTTTATTTTTAAATTTTATCCGTTTTCTAATTTCATTATATACCTTTTTTTGTTCTAACTATCAATCGTTACTAACCGAATTTCATTAGAGTAACTTCACAATACAACTCAGAGCTTAAAGTCGGAGGTGAAGCCCAAAAGCCTAGCTGACATTTTCGGCACCAACATAAACAAAAAATCATGGATTTAAATTCATGTATAAGTAATATAATTTAAAATTCTTTTTCCACTCAGTTACCATCATCTATAGCAAAGTACTATCACAAAAACAAAAAAAAATCTGAAGCAAAGTCCTTGAATTTTTATATTCAACTTTTGTTGGCAAGAGATAAAGTATTTACACGTACGGTGTTAAAAGGTGTAGCAAATAATACCAAAACGAAAAGGTAGCAAATTTTTTTAAAAAATTGAACCAGTCTCACTAATTAAAAATGTAATTGGGTGAAATAAATTAAACCCAGATATAAACATGAATAAAATAACAATAATTACGAAAAAATATAAAAGTTTCATGAAACTTACATCCTTCAAAAACAATTATACTTTTCAAAGTATTACATAATATTTTACGAAAAATATAAAATGTATATGCATATAAAGTATATATTAATGTGATTATTGGGGTTTGAATAACAAGGAGATGCGATTTCTACTTTCTATTTTAACTTTAGGTTGTGACCCCCTTGTCATTTTTTGTCTGTTGTGTTGACTGGTTTGCTTGTCTTCGCGTTTGTCAGCTGTTGTTTATTGGGGTAACCAAAGGCACTGCAACTACGCACCTGTTTGGTTACTTTTCAGTTTTCAATGTTTGATCGATTGATTGCTCAATCCATCTGCTTCACTCTCTACTTTCTCTTCTCTTCACTCATGGGCCACGCTAGTTCAATGGTAAGGTCAAGTCACTCGGTTCCATGGCCTAATCTAAGTTACTACTGTCTTAATTAGTGGAAGACTAAAAAGCATATATACAGTAAGTGTATGATTGGAATAAAGTAAAAATAGTAAGTCTACGATCTTATTCATGAAAATTTAACTTCTATTTTTACCTTTATAATCTATACCAAACATATTATAAAGGTGTTTTTCTCTCCCTATTGCTCCTTGTGGGCTTTTTGATCACATAATCACAAACAACATATAGTATGTTTGATTTATCTTTTAGAAGTTTCCAAATCATGGTCAGACTCGTGGATGCATGGCAAAGGCTTGAAGCCTTGAGAAATCACACATGAGTTCGATCCTGGACGGGGATGAAACCCAACCCCTCCCCTTACCCCCCAGACCAATAAAAAAAAACTTCTAAATTATGGTTTGAACAAAAATTTCTCTTTTGTTAACTTTTGCTCAAATCATGTTTTGGGGTTTAAAAAGTTAATCTAAACATACCAATACAAATACATATCATGTGCTAATATTCAAGTTTATGAAGAGAATTTATTAGATGTGTATTATGTGTTAAGACTCAAGTTTACGAGAAGAATTTATCTCAAAAGACTAGCTTATTAAATAAAAATGTCTTATGGCTTAAGAAAGGACAAAGAATAATGTATCTTGAGAAGGGCCATGGCCCTCTTGATTTTTTTAAAAATAAAATTTTTTACATGTAATTTTTAAGAAAAAATTATAAGTTTTTTACCTTGGACCTTCCCCACACAAACTATTTTTTCTCTTTGACTCACTTAAAGAGAATTTTTTAACTTTGTCTTGGGCTTAAGTATTACATTGAGTTTCTTAAGCTACTCAATGTGAAACATAACATGTTTAATATTCAATCTACTCTAATATGATAATCTCTTTACTACTTTTTTTATTACCTAGGAAAAGACAAATCTATATTTAGATTATTGTGCATTTTCTACAAATTTATGTACAAACCTTTTATTTTCCTGGCTATATTTCAAATTTTGTGAGAAATTGAGTGAGTCACTTAAATAATTTTTTATGACATTATTGTTAGCAGGATTAGAATCTGACACCTTTTATCATTCCTATTCACTTTAACCTTGTTGTATAACACTTGAGTTTGAATATAATACAAATCATATCAATAGTTTATGCACAATTTAATTTATTTGAAAATATTAATAGTTCCAAAAAAAAGACATATATACTTCCTTTTCACAGCCCGCTTAAATTTGAACTTAACGCAGTGCAATTAATTTTCCCTCAAACCTCCCCTTTCCATCAAGACCACCTCAAAAGTTTATAAATAATCAAAGGAATAGCATCACTCATTCTATATATATCTAGCATGTTTTTTTAGTCATAAAACATTCTCTTCAGTACAATATATCCCAACCAACAAAAGCTTTGCATCAATTGAACCCTAACACACGCCTCTTGAATAGGAAACAGCATACGTACCTGTTAAGGGGCCAAAAAGTGTATACTAGTTTATGTGAGCTTGAGCTTGACTTGCATATATGGTTCCACTTGAACAGCCTACGCCTCTGGCTAATCACTGCCTCTCTTCAGAAATTGCTAGCGAAAGAATTTAGCTGTGGGAAGTTGGAAGCATATATGAAAATTTGGTGAGAGAGAAGTGAGATTTTTTCTGTGTGAATTGAGAGTATTGGTTCAGCTCATTTGAACTGTTCTGTAAGCCTAATTTCTTTGGATTGAGAATAATAATAGTATGACTCTCTTCATAAAATGCGATTTTTAATAATCGAACTGCAATTTTCATGTTTAGATACAACTCACTTTCATTACATCGACACCTCATGAATAAAAAATTAAAAGCTAGATCTAGCTAGACACAGAAATGGGAGTTCAATTTTGGTGATGGGTAGAGAAATGGGATCTATCTATGCTCCATTATATAGAATTGCCTGAAGATGAATTAAACTAGAAAGTTAAACCATCCGATCCGAGTCATGACTCTGGGTTTTGGAAAGGATTCGGGGGCGGTGGAATGTGACTAATGCTTTTGACATCAAAATAATTAATTAAATGCCAAAAGCTGAGGATCCCATTTAAATAAGTTATCATGGAGATAGGAGAATCCGAACCCAAATGTGAGTCAATAAGTCACTTGTCTTCCACGGACAACTTTTTCAAAGTGCTTCTGAAGATCATTGCGTCCATTTTTATAAACTTAATCCCTCCATTTTCCCCTCCTTTTCTGATTCTCACGTGTGTCCAAGATAAGAGAGAAGAGAGGCTGGGGATTAAAAATACAGACATTTTTTTAGGTGTGCCCGTGCGTAGTTTCCCTCTCATCACTTTTCCTTTTCCACAACTTTTTGATTGATACAGATGGCGGCTCAAATTAATTAGAACTTTGAGGAATATGTATGCTACATACTTGGTACTTACAAATTGATATGCAATAATTTGTTTTTTTTTTAATGTAAAATGAACATATGTCAACAATGAAAAATCTTAATTCGACAGATAATTATTCGAGAAATTTTAATTTATAAATAGTATCTATTTGCTATTTTATCTTTATCATATAATTGCTATATTTTCACACACACACACACACACACACACACATATGTTTGGAAATAATGATGAAGAAAGGTATCTTTTGGGTTCATGCACGTATAATTATAATTAATATAAGTAGTTTACATAATGTGGTCAAAACTCCGCCGATACTGATTGTTTCAGCGTTCAAGTATGTGGTCAATTAAGAGAACTCCCTTTCACCTACTTTGTTTAACTACTAATTTGGTCCCTTTTCGAGGACCTCCTTTTGATATGATTTTTTCTTTCTTGCTACTCACTTTCTAATTTATTGACATCTGTAGTCTTCCCTTGTAGGATGAATTAAATAATGATAAGATAACTTGCAAGTTATCTTAATGTTGTCCAAAATAAAACTGAGAAAAAATTAAAATTTTTTATTTATTTATACAAGCATGTCTTATTTCTTATTTATTAATTTTCAATCTTTTTTTTACCTTTATGATTTATATTTCTACCAAAATAATTTAAACAACATGAATAACTTAATTTAAAACAACAATTTTTGAATAAATTACTCTCATCTCCTATATTTTACTTTTATCAGACATGCTTTTTCTCTATTGTAAAAATATACACAAAATTATCTTATCTTTACATTAACAATTAAAAAATGGGGAAGTTTATCCTATAGTACTATTATTTACTTAATAAAAAGACAAAACGAAGATGATCATGCGACTAAAAGAATGATTTTACTTTTCTAAATAGAGGACACGTGTTTATCACAATACCCCAATTAGTGGTCAAAGATCATTCGTTATCAAGAACTTTTTCCATCATGATCTTTCGAGTTAATAGAAATTAAAAGGTATGAAAAAGTTTAATTAGTCGGCAAAAAAGTTTCATAAACCACAACCTGAAACAGTGCACTCCGAGTAAAGAAAGTTATCGTAATCTTGAGTACATCAAAAGTCAAACCCAAAACTTGGCTTTTAATCCCACGCCCAAAACAACCTCAGTCACTTTCAAGAGATACCAATTAGCGAAGAAATTGGGGTCTAAAGTCTCTATGATTAACTGCTATATAAAATTTTGTTCTCTCTGATACTGATTCACTTTGACCCTCATAGCACAATTAACGTTCAAAAATAGCTACCAAAGTGTTGTTTGTACAAGTTTAAAACTTCAAAATTTTCGTGTGCTTGTTGTATAGCATAATTGGTTAAACAGCTTGACATGTTAAGCTGTGGTTGGCCATGTTAGCCCACTAATTGAATGAGAACTCTATGTTGTAGTTGCTTTCGTCAATAATTATGTTGAGTAATCCCAATCTTTCTCGTGCATTATACAAATTCCAAATCATGTGCATGACTTTTGGAAAATGATTGTTAAGAGTTGTAGATTTTTGCTTTGTTGCACTTTCTGTTAATCAAATCTGATACGTTTAGAATTTTGTCTAACTAAAGCACAACATGCAAGAAGATGCACGCTGGTTTTGTTCAACTTTGCCATCGTCCTCTTTAGATTTATGGGGTAGGGTCGTCAAAAAGAAAAAAAATGGATTATAACATTAGTGGATGAGGAGTTCGACACCTATTGGCTGAACTGCTTGACTTGAATTTGTTATGTAGTTTGAGAGTGACTGAATGTTCAAATGGTGCTTCAATTCATTTCCTTCGCAAACACAAAGAAAAGTAAAAGATTTTGGGTTTTTAGAATATATAACAGATGAATGGAACAACCTGGATACAACTCAAATAATGAGAACAATGCTGGAATCGAGGTCAAGGGTCTAAAGTTTGATCCTTTATATATTATATATATGTGTGTGTGTGTGTCGAATGTTAATTAGTTGTTATTGTTTATTTGTATTAGATATTTGTTAGTTCTCTTAAATGTTTCTTTTAAATCAATTATGCCTTCGCTTTATTAACATTATTAGCACTTAGCAGATAGTGAAACACATGTGATTGAACAAAAAAATAAGAGAGTACAATTTCAAAATATGAATAGAGAGAAAGTGAGTGAAGAATACAGAATATGTACGAGGAAGAAAAGTGTGCTCAACGAATGACCTAGTTAAGCTTGTAACAACATTGTTATTATTATCAAGTTTTTGCTTGTAAACATAGTGCATCACTTAAGTGTGCACTAAACAGATGATTGATTTGACAATTATATGGTAAGACTAGAACCTATAAATTGTTAAACTAACTGTTAGTCCTCATTGGTTTAGTACATCGGTTTGAAGTGCATCATGTGTATTTATTCATCTTTTTTTTTTTTTTGGTCCATTAATTTAGGTTTTGCAGCAGCAGATAACGATCCTATCCCCCTTGTGAAGCGGGATTTGATTCTAGCTAGATCCTTGTGCTTAAGGCAAAAGAACTCTACCAAGTAAATTAATTAATAGACATCTTCTACATCATTTGTATCTGAGTTTATTTCATTAGTGATTTAGGAGAAATTCTTAAGTCAAAGTATTGTTAATTAAACAAAGGCAAAGAAGATGAAAAACATAGAATGTTATGCTTGAAACGTGAAACCAACGTATTAAGTGCTTTGAAATGTAAATATTAAATATATATTTATATTCTAAATTAATTAGCAAATGCATTTTTATTTTTTTCCTCTAAAATAATATTAATATGTATTAGAGAGAAGATTATGTTGATACGTTTAGAACATTACGTTGATACGTTGAGAACATCCAAATTCAAACAATTCCAACAGCAGAAGATGGTTACGATAAGATTGGTGTAGATAGCTTCTGTTAGCTTCTGTTAGTTTTTTATCTGTTTGTTATGTAACTTAGTTTTCGATTTGTTTGTTAGGTAACTCGTCTACAAAGACGATACTGCAGTACCACTGCATGCAAGCTTGAGGATTCAGAATAGATTGACACCGTTTCATTATGGTATCAAAGCGAGCGATAGGGAACATTTCCGCTGAGAAACTCTGATCATATATATTGGTGCGAAGTTGGCCCATATCTGTCAAACCATTACGCAATGGTGAAAGAAAGTAGCAAACTTAAGGTGACCGATTCAAGATCACGCTTCTACGTTGCTGCTTCCGATAACCCTAGCATCATGCTGACAAACGTGATGTTGAGAGGAGAAGGAAACTATGATAATTAGGCCAAAGTCATGAAAAACGCACTCAAGGCGAAGAACAAACTCGGGTTTGTCACTGGTTTTCGATCGAGAAGCCGAAAGATGATGGATTTGCCGAGAGTTATGCGTGAGTGGTTTGCAACTCCATGATTAATGGATGGATTCACAACACAATTGACCCCTAACTGCAACCTTTCATCCAATATTTCGACGATGCAAAGGATCTCTGGGACGATCTCAAAGAACGGTATTCCGTGGAGAACATTCTGAGACTGTATCAACTTAAGGCGAGTCTAATGAACATTAAACAACAGGGTACCAGTGTTGGAAATTATTATACAAGACTCAGAGCTGTATGGGATGAGATCGAGGCGAGCAAAACTTTACATGTCTGTCCCAGTGGAAACAATTGTTCAGCAACCAAGCATATTAGTGAGGAAGCAGAGAAGGACCGCGTATATCAGTTTTTTATGGGTTTGGACGATGCGGTATTTAGAAATCTACGCACACAGATCCTTAACTCAACACCGTTGCCCTCGATCAAAAGAATTTATGCGATGGTGACACAAGAAGAAACTCACCGATCCATTGCTCGCGCTCAGAACAATAGAATAGAGGCTGTTGGGTATGCAGCACAAATGGTTCCAAAGCAAAACTTCACGCCAGTTGCACCAACAGTGCCTAAAAAATTCGCAAATCACGTGCCATGTATACATTGCGGTAAGACCAATCATCAATCATCAAAATGTTGGCAGGTTCATGGTTATCCTAATTGAAGCAGCAGAAGGGCGCATGGTAGAGGCAGATTGCATGGGGGATGTTTCAATATGGCCACAGTAAATGCAGCGCAATCCAGTGAACCGCAGGGACATGCTTCGCTTTCTCTGCACTCACTCCATAAGTAATTGAATGACTGCTGTCCCTGGTATATCAGTCTCAAACGAAGGATAAATTATCTAGTAATACCATCCTCTCCCCTCAATGGTTAGTTGACAGCGGTGCATCCCAACATATGACAGGTGCCCTGGAATTACTGAGCAATGTCGAAAACATCAAACCCCTTGGCGGTTAAATTACCGAATGGAAATGTCACATATGCAGTTAAACGAGGAATCGTTACCCTTGAACCAAATTTATGCATAACAGATGTGCTGTTTGTGCCTAACCTGCAGTGCAACTTGATTTCGGTTGCATAACTTGTTCGAATGAATAACAACAGCGTGAAATTCACTAACAGCAATTGTATTTTGCAAAACCCAACCTTGAAGATGGAGACTGGATTGGGTGAGCAACATGAAGATGTTTATGTGTACAGCCCGAAACAAGGTCGAGCACATGCAGAACGATCAAGTGATTCTATGGAGCTATGGCATCAACGACTCGAGCACCCTTCGCATCAAATTATCTCTTTGCTTCCGGACCTTGCTCAATTTAGGGATAGGCATGTAAGTCACGGGGCATGTGATGTATGTTACCGTGTAAAACAAACAAAAAATGTGTTTTCAATAAGTGATCATCACAGTAAAAATTATTTCGAACTTGTCCATGGAGATATATGGAGACCTTATAGAACCTCCTCTTTTTCTGATGCTCACTATTTTTTAACCATGGTCGATGATTTTAGTAAAGCTGTATGGGTATTTTTGATGGCTAAGAAAAGTGAAACAATGGATTGCGTCCAGAAATTTGTTGCACTGGCACAAAATCAGTTCAGCAAATCAGTAAAAGTATTTAGAACCGATAACAGGACTGAATTTAAATCAGGAACTTTGCTTAAGTTTTACAACGATAATGAAATAATCTATCAGACATCATGTGTAGACACCCCACAGTAAAATAGACAAGTGGAGAGAAACCACAGACACATTCTTAATGTTGCCCGAGCACTGTGTTTCCAAGCCCATGTTCCAGTACATTTTTAGGGTGAATGCGTGACCACTGCAGCACATTTAATCAATCGAACCCGGTCTAGGTTGCTTGTTGGAAAGACACCATATGAGATACTTTTCGGTGTTCAGCCACAGTATGATCATTTACGCGTCTTTGGGTGTCTGTGCTATGCACACCCAAGACCAAAGCCACGGGATAAGTTTGCTGTTAGATCAAGGAGATGCATGTTCCTTGGCTACCCGACAGGAAAGAAGGGGTGGAAGTTATAAGATCTTGAATCATAGGAACTTTTTGTATCTAGAGATGTATAGTTCCATGAGGATGTGTTTCCTTTTCCTCATCAAGAATCATCACGATCTGCACCGTACCAAAGCATAGTGCCGTCTAATATCCCCCCTGTTGATCACGACCCACTGGCACCCCGATTAGATGAAGATGACGAATGCTAGAACGCACAAGACAATGTGGGAGAAGCTGGTTGTCACACCAATCATAACCAGGCCGAAGTCACTTCCACACTCCCACAACGAATAGACCTAACACCATAGCAGACAAGGGGAGTAACACTCATGATCAAACAGTTGACGCCTCTCCTTGCACCGATCTAGTATCACGACGCAACCATCGTGAGTGCAAGGCCTCTGCCTACCTAAAAGATTAGCAGTGCAACGTGGCTAGTACACTCACATCTTCCAAAGAGCTCACCTAAGCTAGTCCTCTCACAGGTACACCCTACCCCATCTCCAATTATGTTACTTATTCTAAATTCTCCATACCGCACCGTGCCTTTCTAGCGGCCATCACCGCTGATACAGAACCAACCGGTCTTAAGCAAGCCATTACCGATGCACGATGGGTAGAAGCCATGCAGAAAGAGCCCCATGCATTAGAAGAAAATCGTACGTGGGAGATTACAGACTTGCCTCCCGGAAAGCGAGCTTTACCATGTAAGTGGGTATACAAAATTAAATATAACTCCGATGGGTCAGTCAAACGCTATAAAGCGCGCTTGGTCATAGCCGGTAACAACCAAGTAGAAGGTGAGGACTATACGGAGACTTTTGCACCCGTTGCGAAAATGGTGAGTGTTCGAACACTACTTGCAGTGGCTATAGCCAAGCAATGGGAACTTCATCAGCTTGATGTCCATAACGCCTTTCTCCATGGAAATCTTCACGAAGAAGTGTACATGCGGTTCCCTCTGGGCTTCACCAACGGAGACGTCCACAAAGTATGTCGACTGCGCAAATCATTGTATGGACTGCGCCAATCTCCTAGGAACTGGTTCGCAAAACTCCGTAATTCCTTGGAAACATATTGCTTTGTTCAGTCGCAGGCAGACCATATGTTGTTTACTCTATAACGTGAGGATATCTTCCTTGCTTTGCTCATTTATGTGGACGACATTGTCTTCACCGGCAACAACTCCAAAGCATGTCAGGAGATGAAAGATTATCTCAATTCATGCTTCAAAATCAAAGACCTAGGATCACTGAAATATTTTCTGGGCATCAAGATAGCTCGCGGGCCAAGTGGTCTATTTCTCTCACAGCAAAAATATGCGCTGGATATTCTCTTTGAATCGGGTTTGCTGGGATGTAAACTGGCATCTTCTCCCTTGGAGCAAAATCATAAACTTGCACTTGTTAATGGCGCAGACTTTGAAAACCCTGCTCGGTATAAGCGTTTCATAGGACGCTTAGTTTATCTAACAATCACTCAGCCTGATCTGTGTTATGCGATACATGTTCTCTCCCAATTCATGCAACTCCTAAACAACAGCACTTGATGCTGTGATTCGAGTCCTTCGTTATGTCAAATTGAATCCGGGACAAAGAATCTTGTTGAAGACCGATTATGATTTGCAGATATATGCTTACTGTGATGTCGACTGGGCAAGTTGTCCCATTACCCGCCGATCTGTTACGGGTTATTTTATAATGTTAGGAGATTCATCAGTTTCATGGAAGACGAAGAAACAAATAACTGTCTCACGCTCATCTGCAGAGGCTGAGTACCGATCAATGGCTACCACAACCTCTGAATTAATTTGGCTAAAATCTTATTTGGCTTCTCTCGGTGTTGCTCACACCAAACCCTATGCACTTGCTGTGCGACAACCAAGCAGCCCTACATATTGCTGCAACCCAGTATTTCACGAACGCACAAAGCATATTGAATTAGATTGTCACTTCGTGCGACAACATCTGCTGTCCAAAATGATTTGTACGTCCTACGTCCGATCTCAATCTCAACTGGCCAACATCTTTACCAAAGCTCTCGGGAAGACATCATTCCATTCGATTCTAGGCAAGTTGGGCACTAGTTACCTGCATGCTCCAACTTGAGGGAGAGTATTAGAGATAAGATTACGTTGATACGTTGAGAACATCCAAATTCAAACAATTCCAACAGCAGAAGATGGTTACGATAAGATTGGTGTAGATAGCTTCTGATAGTTTTTTATCTGTTTGTTATGTAACTTAGTTTTCGATCTGTTTGTTATGTAACTCGTCTATAAAGACAATACTGCAGTACCACTGCAGGCAAGCTTGAGGATTCAGAATAGATTGATACCATTTCATTAATATGTGATGTCTCTTTTCATATATAAAGACTCAAGAGAATGTTATTCTCTCCTATGTCAGACTGCATCCCTCACATATTATTTTTACAAATTAACAAACTATCCCAACAAATATTACACTCAACAGTTCATATTTCATTTTAATTTTAATTATTATATATTGACAACATGTATTGTCATACTGTGATGGATCATACTTTTATTGTTATAGTGTAAAACTCTTAGAGTACATAAAAATCTTTTGTGATTTAGAGACCTAATTTATTAGCAAATGAGTGTTAGCAAAACTAAACGTAAATGTTCCTCGGATTCTTAATAAAAGACATATTTTGAACTTGAGACTATCATTTTCTCATTTTGAACAGCGGGTTACGAAGGAGGAACACTTTTTTTTTTTTTTGCTGTGAAAAAGGAGGAACGCAGCTTAATTAAGAAGAAAAGTTTCACACAAGGGGGCGTTATTGATGAATGATGATGCTCATGACTCTTAAGATATATAGTAATAGGCCAGCTCCTGCTGGTTAGTAAGCTTCTATATATCTTTCCGAATGGCAAACACGGAGACTAAAAAATATATGACTCAAACTTTACGTTTGAGTTTGGATGGTTTATAGCTATGGATAAGAATGTTTTCATGTTTCAGTTAATTAGGTGTCAGCAATTAATCATCTTCTTGTTCTGCGTGAGTTTGATACTGGGGCTCAAATTAATGTTTGAGATCGAGTTCTGCTGTGTATTGTCCCCTAGCTTTGGATTAGGGTTTTTGACATGCATGGCTATGGCTTAGACTAGAGGGAATTTGGTGGGTATCTATCTTCCTAGAGACTGAAGTTGTAGGAATGGTCATGCTAACTATGATTACTGCTATAGTTAAATTTAAAGGTAAAATATAATTTATATCTTGAAATTTATTTTAATATTAAATTATTTTTTTAAAGTATTTTTTATCTCATTAAATCTCTTTGAACTTTAGTCTAATTTAAAAATATTAATTTTTTCGTTAAATCAAACAGAAGTTAACATGTAGTTTTCAGTTATACCAAACTTCAAAAAAATTTAGTGAGATAAAAAAAATTTTAAGGGAGTAATTTGATACAGAAATAAACTTCAAGTGTGTAAATTGTATTTTATCTCATAAGATTTTTTTAATTAAATTATTACATAGTGTGCACTTAGGTCACATAATGTGCACGTGAGGATAACATCTGTTTTATTCAAGTGTAAAATTAACGTTTTCAAATCAAATCAAAATTCAGGAAGAGTTTAGTGAAATAAAAAAATTTCAGAAAGGTAATTTGATATCGAGATAAGTTTTAAGGGTATAAATTGTATTTTATCCTAATTTTAAACCTGTTTTAGTTCGTCTTAATTTGGTGGTGTCAGTTTAGTTTCATTGGCTGCAGATGATTGTCTGGCTTTGGTTAATATAATTAAAGACCCTCCAACTTTTGTGTTTGGTGTTTTGATCAGCGACACTTAGCTCAAAATAATGTTCAATATTAGTTGTTAATTCATCTAAAAACACTTGTAACCCAAAAGTAGTTAGATATGTGCAGAGTATGAGCGTAAGAATGACATTGTTCAGTTCAATTTGTCTTTAAACTAGCCAAAAGATGTACCAAAATAACTAGCCAAAAGATGTATCATGTCACTTTGGAATTTAGATTGCATGCATTGTCATAAAAATAAGTGCAATGTTACTCATTTCGGGTAAATTTTAAGAAACAATAGGGAAGGTGGGGGCTCCATCCTACCTCGTGGGACACGGCACACGAGAAATTAATATTACATACTCTTAATATGCTGCTTAAATTATATTTTTATTTAATTATATTTTAATATTTTAATATTAAATAAATTAAAAAATATATTAATATAACATTTATTATTTTTATTTTAAAATTATACTTTTTTATAAATATATTTTTTTAATTATTTAATTTTATAATATTAAAATATAATTAAATAAAATATAATATTAATAATATTTTAAGAACATACAATAATTTTACTATTAAATACAAGTCTCTTCACTTTCTTTCTTCGATATTTACTAGGGAGGATATAAATCTGTAATGTTAATTAGTACATAGTCTTCGTAATCAAATCAAATCAACACAGCTATACATAAATAATCAAATCTAAAAAAAACTTGAAGTTAATTGAAAATAATTTCATTTATTTTTGAAGAATTGTTATCTTTAATTGAATACTTTTCTCTTTATTTATTAGTATAATTATATTATTTTTATTTGGGATAAAGAAGCTCACATTTACAATATTTGAAGTGCAGAAAGTGAGAATTGATGAACTTAATTAATTGTCAATTAATATATCTATGCTAGAGTGTTTATTTTTTGGTACATATATCCATGCTAGAGCACAGCACTATGGGGATAGCTTATTTTATTCCGAATTTAGTATACGTCAAATCCTGCAAGAAAAAAATGATAAAAAAAATTCACAATCTAATTAAATCGTTGGCGGTGGTGGCGGAAGCATTTTGGGACAGGGATGGCGGTAGCAGAGTGAGCAGAGTGCGAGACGACAATAATAATGGAGATGAAAACAGGAAATGTTGTGGGATCACGAATTTTTTTATTGAAATGATAGGAGGATATTTTATTTAAAAAATAAAAATAAAAATATATTTAAATATAATTAAAAAATTTATAATTTATTATATATATAAAAATAAATTATGATATTATTATAATTTATTTTTTTATTTTTTTATTAATAATTAATAATTCTGTTTTTATTTTTTAAAATAAGTCTTTTACTTTAAAAGAATTATATATGTCATGGGAGCGGAGGTGCTAATGCACAAATTTAACCAAGTTATTGGGGGAAAAAACTAGTTCATTTTGTTTTTCATTTTCAAAAGAATTTTATAATTAAGAAAAGATGTAGGATAATGTTGAAATCCAAAATTGAGGGGATGAGCCGATGGATCATAGGCCGAAGGAAGCTCATAGTAGAACGTGCTAGTCAATGAGTACTTATGCAACGAGGCCTAGAGTCAAGTTAGCAAGTTTATGCAGGCCTTGACCCAATAAATAACTGGGGAAATTTGTTTGCTAGTCTTGGACTGAGTCAAATTATGAGCGTCAATGAATAAGGCTACGGCTATGTTTGCGCTCACACCAAACGGCCAACGGGCGTTTGCCCATATATATATATATATATATTTTGGTGGTTTGGCTTTCAATGTTCAAATGCCGGTAGAGAGTGAAACGGGAGTTTGAGCCAAAGTAAAAGATATTAGTTTCTGCGTTGAGTATTTGCCCGTTGAGTGTCTCAGCCTTCTCCCAACTGTTATCTTTCCTTCCTTCTTTGTCCTCCAGTTCTGACAGATGACTTGCAGCCCCAATTTCATCATCGGAAGCATCAATAAACAACTCATTACACAATCGCCTCCCTCCTTTGTGGCAGTAAGTATCAGAAGCAAGAAAGTAAAAGAAGGGGTGTTTTGGCAACCATGGGAGGCAAACCCATATCATCATCGTGATCTTCGGCAAAAGCATAGGCACTGGGATGGACCACTGTGGATGCCATTGGTGCAGAGGTGTTCACATTTAAAGGGAGATAGATCACAGAGCTATAGTCTTGACTCTTGAAGTGAAAGGGAGGAGGAAGACCAAAGATATTTCGAGAACCTTTGAATTTGTGGCCAATGATTATTTAACTTATTTTAAATGCAAGAGAGTATATATTCACAGCTGAATTTGTAATTGGAAATTATGAGATGCAATTTTAAATGTTTATTTTTTTTGTTCATGTTGCTGTTGCTGCATTTGATTGTATATCTGATTCACTATCTGTGCTAATTTCGTGTAATTTATTGGTTAATACATAAAATATTATATTTAATTGTAATTTTTAAATATAATAATTTTAAATATCACGAAAATTAAAAAGTTTATTATTATACCAATATTCATGTTATTTGTTAAAGTATAACTAAAAAATAATGTAGTAAATTATAAAAGGATAATATGAAGAAGATAATTGAATTTTTTTAATGAAGAAATAATTGAAAAAAATATTTTTTAAAGCAAAATTAATTTATTTATGATATTTAAATAGTTTTAAATCCTTTTTATAAAATTCAAATAAAATTAAATTTTTAAAATAATTCTTTTATCATTAATTTATTTATAATTATTTTTTAACATTAATTTATTTTCAATTTAACTCAAAAAATAACTCATATCTTTTTTTATAATTACACATTTAAAAGTAATTTTAATAAATAATATCAAAATAACATGACATGAATCAAACTAGAAGAAATGGTCTAAATCTAAAGAATTCTCTAACCATTATATTTCTCTCAAATGAACTAAAATAATACAATTCGTTTCATCTTCTTTCTATTTATACATATAATTACAACTAAGTAACTAAACTAACTATTCCTATCAATATCTACCCTATTAAAAAAAAAACATTATCCTCAAGGTTGATGTAAACAAATTGCTTAACTACTTTACACCTATCAATTGATAAAGCTTCAATTTTTCACTAGTCAGTGTAGGAATAACTCCTCCTTATGTGTCTCAGCTTTTGGAATTAGAAACCACTACAATGGCCAAAGACAATGACAGTCCAATAATAGTGGTAACACTCAAATGACAGTAGGACCAAGGAAATACAGAAAGTATAAGGAGAAACAATGCTATAAAGCCACTTGTTGGAAAGATCACAACGAAGATGCCAATCACCATTGTTGATCATGTGTCCTTCAAACTTGAAATTGGTCTTCCACACATCTAACAGCATTATGAATTACAAATATGGATCATAAACTTTCTCTGGCTCAACACAAATTCTACAACCCATAGTGGCCACCACACGAGTGAAAGCCACGCTACACTTGTAAATAGCATCATTTTGGCATATAAACACCTCAGTATTTCTAGTGTGCCATGTGCTTTGTACCTCCTTAGCTTTTGTCATGAAGTATGAAAAGATAGATACCAATATCAGACACATGTAAAGCATGCCACGAACCAGCAAGTGTAGCAGAATTTGATTGAACCAAGTGATATCATCACCATCCACCTTACTTAACTCTGGCAATATGAAGACTGTTCTACAACCTGTAAACAGATTACTATCGATAGAGTTCTCACGGGCACGACCCAATATCTTGTTTACTCCTGTAATGAAACAATGGTCACCAGAACTTTCCAAGACCACAACCTTGAACCCCATGAACAGGAATTGTCTTGTAGCAACCAACGGCCCACCATAATCAGAGTTGTCTCTTTCGCTGCCAATGAGTCCCTGGTTGATGGTCTTCTCTGCCGTGAAGCTAGCCACAACAGCTACCATCCAGAAACTATTCACATTTAAATCTTTAAGAATTCTGAAAAAAATTCTCGAGCAAATTCTTGAAGCAGAAAAAATTGGTAACAGATGGAATCTTGAAGTCAAGATTCTTGGAAGACAATAGGGGCTTCTTCTTCGAAACTTTTCGATCCACCACTTTCTCGTTGACAGACATCACAACAATGAAATAGGGGGGTTTCGGCTCTGGTCTGAGGTGGAGCACCTTGCAATGGTGCCCATCTGGTGGAATAGACAGCAGCAACCTCAACCATCTTTTCCTCTTTGACACAATGGCTTGTGCCCCATCCCTCACAGCCACAAATTGCTCAGAATAAACGCCTTTCTTCACAAACATTGGTTTGTTGTAGATGATGGTAACAAGAATCTTCGATTTTCCCAAATTCTGCTCTTCCAACTTTGGTATCTCGGGCACAGTTGAATGCTCATCATCATCGGCTAAAAGTTGTTCTTCATCTACAGCTACAGTAGCCACGGCTGTTAAGCTTTCAGGCTTCAATTCTTGTTGGTTCTGATCTTCCATTGTGGAATCTTGTGAATCTTGGTGATTGTCTGTATTGGAAACTGGCTGGATATCTTGATTGCCTTGTGGTTCCTCTTCGTGTGGTATGCATTCTGTTGGTGATAGCCTTGAATTCATAATCTGTTGGATCCTTTATTCAATATTCTGCAACAAATTCTCCATTCTTATCAATCGAGTTGTCAATCTGGTATTCGTGCAGTTCACTCCTCCACTGGATCTAGTTGCAACTCATCTTCCGACGATGAAAAATATAAAAGCGCGATTGATACGAATCAAATTAGAAAGAATAATTTAAATTTAAAAAACTCTTTTTTAACATTTAAATTTCTTTCAAATGAACTAAAATAATATAATTTTTTTCGTTCTCTTTCTATTTATACGTATAGTTACTGTTAACTAACTAAGTTAACTATTTCTATCACAATGTTAATGTTGCCAAAATCAATTTCAGATAAAAGTTTTTAAATATAAATCATGATCGTACAAATTTACTTTTAAATAAAATTAAATTTACAAAATTAAATTAATCTAAAATCAAATTTACTAACTCTAATCCAAACATATACTACGAACTCCTAACAACGTCAACCTGCAAAAATGGGAGAATCTCAGTGGATCACTACTTCATGGCAACAAAAGGCATTTCCGAAGACTGAGGGGGATCCAGACACCAATCAACCACAAATCTACTAAATTTGAGTCTTTTATCTTTGTATGTTCTATTTTTTTTATCAGCTTTCTTTTGTTCAACAGTTTATTTACCAGTCATTCTTTATGTTTTCACAACTTCTTTACTGTTTTTAAGTCTATTTTATGTAATTCGCCAGTTCTCGGTGATTATCTTATTTCTGGATCACTGTACTTTGATTTCTATTTCATTTAACTTTATTTCATTAAAGCTGATTAATATAATTTTGAGTTCCTTTCGTTAAGAATGCATTTTACTTATATTTTGAGGTTTTTTTTTATTCTTTCAAAAACCCATATAGAAGCTCATCTTTTTTGTAACAATGGTGAAAGTGTATAAGTTTGTTTCATTGGTAAAGCTACATTAACTTTTTTGCACCATAAAACAAAAGAAGACTTAGACTAAATTATTATTTTAATTTAACATTAATTTAGTCTTTTAAAAATATTTGATATTAATTTATTTTTTTAAATATATGTACCATCAAATTAATACGTCTTTCAAAGATTTAATATAATATTAAAATGATACTTTTGAAGAATGATTTTGAAAGATCATTTTAATATCATTTTAAATTTTTAAAAAATTAATTTGATATTATATATATTTAAAAGACTATTTTAATATTATTTTAAAATTTTAAATAATTAATTTGATATTACATATATTTAAAGAATTAAAATAATAATTTAGTCAAAAACAAATGAAATCATTCATATATATATATATATAAGGCATCCACTTTATTCAAGAGTAAGTTTTAACATACTCCATTAGTGGAAGAGGTTGACATCGTAACAAAAGAAACGCAGGGGCACATAAGTGCCTTCGAATAATCGAGTGCATAATTAAGCTTAGCTTGGAAAAAAGACTTTCTGGTCAAAAAGTGGGTCTTTCACATTATGGGATAAAGTAATCTTTTAACAAAGCCTTCTGGGAGACAAAAATAGAAGTGCATCCAACATGGAGGGCTTTAATGCAAGTTCTTATCACTATCATTATAAGAGAGCCAAGAAAATTGCCATTATATGTCAACTTGACCTAAGACCAACATTCAAGTTTAAAAAATTTGGTGACAGAATATAATCGCCTATTTTAAATGGGCACTGTGGTTTGTGCTACTACCACTGTTTGCTTATAGTGTTCCAATTATGTTAATAGGGAATTTGACTAGTCCCAAGGAACATTATTAATTGGAAAATGATACATGCGTATGTATAGATAACCTCACATTTCTCACATATGCTCAATTGGACTGATGGTGTTGAGGAAGAAAAGAGAAAATACTTGGCTCATTTGATATGATAAAAGAAAGGAATAGAATGGGAATGAAAATAAGATATTTTTATTTTTTTATTTAGTAAAAAATATCAAATAGGGAATACTCAATTCATAAGGAATATCATCTCTTTCATTTTTAAAATACCCATTCAATTCTTATTTTTATTCTCATTTTTACTCGCATTCTCATTTTATTGCATTCCTTTTTATGATATCAAACGTGTATTGAGTTGCCACTAGTGTTGTGGAGGAAGAAAAGGGAAAAAAAGAGAAAAAGGATCAAATTGCTTATATGTATTAATGTGGCAACTGATGTTTTCAAACATTTTGTTCATGCATTCTGATGAAGCGGTAATCCACTTTCATTAAAAATCTGACTAACTGGTATAATTTAAAAAAATTGCTAAGGATTCAATTCAAATAATAAATTCTTTAAAGATGTTTTAAAAACATATTTTTTTAAGATGCCAAAGTATAATTTAACCCAAATTGTATAAAAAAAATAAACAATAATAAGTTGATGATCTTTTATGCATGTTATTAAAAGTGGCTTGATTAATTTAATTTAAGTACTATGTTATTGTATATAAATATTGTTATATATATTTTGGATTGATATCTATGAGATGTTGGTGTAATGGAAGTGAATTACGCCTACTTATATAATACGGGAAGAATACTCTTTTTCATATTAAAATATATATATATATTAGGTTGGTGAGGACTCACAGTTAAGGAAAAAGAAAAAAAAAAAGGCCTAAAGAGTGTACATAACTGGAGAGACTATGCTTTAAATCTTGAAATGATAAAACTTTAGTAGCTTTTACCTCGTTCAGTCATTGCCTTAATTCTTTGTCAATGGGTTAATTTATAGGTTTCACCCATAACCACAAAATCGATTGAAATTTAAAAAAAAATTAAATATAAAAAATTAAATAAAATTAATTAAATTGTTTTATTCTTATAAAAATTGATTGATTTAGTTTAATTTTTTATTTTTATTTTTAAAGTTGAATTAAATCAAATTAAATTGAATTTTTTATATTATTTACTTGATTTGACAAACTCTTTTCTTTATATTATTCCAATTTGGACAAACTTATTTAGTCTCATCAAAAGAAAGGATCTTCACTCTAGACATTGAGTGGCTGTGCGCCCTTTTACATCAAGGGAAGAGGTTGAACCTTGTTTGGGATCTCAAGCAATCTTTTCTTGGGCCTCATGATGGCCATGACCTGTTCGTAGTTGCACTCTTACACCATCAAATCCAGGGCCTGATTTTGATTCAGCCATCGAACGTTAACATGGGCCAGATTGGGTACCCTTTCTCTTCTGTCCAATTCAGTGCTCTCATTTATTACTTCCTCGAGAAAATGCCTACGATGATGAAACAAACAAAAAACCCGACAAAATGACTACGACCCCCCCAAAAAAGAAAGAAACAGAAAAGTGAGAAAGAAAATAACCACTCAAAAAAAATTCTGCCCATGATAAATAAATAAGAAAAAAAATGTCAATTAAGGCTTTTTTTCTAAGTTAAAAATAAATCCAGTAAAAAGATATTTTATTCTAAAAAATGAAAAACAATGTTTAATTAAATTATAAAATATTACCTCTTTTTTTTATGACTCACGTGATAATAAGTAAATCATGAATATTCTCTATTCTTTTATTCAAGTTTGAACCCAAGTGTAAAAAAAACAAAAATTATAGAAAGTCACTAAAAGTGGATTAGTAATGATAGATTTGGATAATTTACAATAAGTTATAAGTTAAATTTTTATGCTATCATTGTAAAAAAAAATTATAAAATATATGATTAAATACACATTTGAGGGTATCTTCATATGCCCTTTTGACTTTACGGTCTCACATAAGTTTGATTAAGGGGTAAAATGAAGTTAGTTTTTATTAATTTATTTGTTATGTGTGTTAGGTTGTTTAGAAGAAAAAACGTAATTTTTTTTATAAATTAAAATTTTTTTCCCCATTTTGAGGGGGAATAATTATCTCAGCCAGGGTAAGAAAGAATGAAAAATATGAAGACCTCAATGCCACTTTTATTCGCTCCCTTGATGCTTCTTCTGTATTGTTTAGTGTTCAATTTACAACCACAATTAGGGGTGGGAATTTTATTTTGAGGATAGAAATATTAATTTTTTATAATATAATATTATTTTGAAAAGTTTTTTTTTCAAAAAAAAATTGTTGAGGGTTGAAGGATGTGGCCCTTCCAGCGCCTTCCGTCTGCCCGCGACAACAATGATAGTGAAGACACCTCCAAAAGGTTGAACTGTGTGTGTTAAATGAGCCAATTCTGACTTATTTGAATTGGTTTATTATAGGTTAAAGTTTAAATTGTGACTTGTCACGGATGCATTGGGACAGTCACGATTTATGTGAGCTCGTGCGATTTGCAATCACAGACTCATGCGGTCATCACAACCGATATATCATGGTTGCATCGGGTGATATGGTTTAAGATTTCAAATTTTAGGTTCTATTTGATACACAGTATAAGAGATGAATAATATAATATAATTTATATTATTTATATATAAATAAATTATTAGATAATAATTTATCTAATTAAAATAATTTTTTTTATTTTTAATTATATAAAAATAATAAAATAATTTAATTTAATTTTTATTTATTATATAATAAGATAAAATAAAATTATTTTAATCAAATATTATACTAATAAATATTTTACTTAAATATTATATAAAAATATATAATATTAATTATATTATATCATTCGTCACTTATACAATATACTAAACAAAATTGGTAAATAACTTATCCATCATCGACCTTATACCAAATCGTGACCCACATACGCATTCCAAGTTACAAGAAGTTTGTTGCCTCTATTCACAACATTAGGGTCTCACATAGCATTCCCACTGGCGATGCTTCTTGATTTCTCAAATATCTTCGTAGTTCAAACTCACAGATTTTCTTTGCATTTGAAGAACTTTCGTTGTGATTTCTTTAGTGGGGTGAGTGTTGGCATAACTCAAAAAGCAAAACTAGAGATATATGACATAAAAATAAGAAGCATGGACAAAATAAAAACTAAATGTTTCACTAAAATTATATACATATATTTAACATGAATACGAGTTCTTTTTAAAGTGTTGATGCTTTACATGCCATAAAGATATAGCAATATGGCCAACACTTGCTCCATTAGTGTATATTATAAAACGAAGATCACTTGTTCTAAACTAACAAACGTGTTTTTGTACAACTACAGCCAGTGTGATTACATCATTTCTTACATATGCAAACATGGATTTTTTTTTTTTATAAAGTAACACTTAATATTGCAAGTGTAGTTGGAATGCCAGATTCTTCTTACGGGGCTCCTTTATAATTTTTTTTTATTAATTCCTTCAATCTTCTTTGGTCGGAAAGTTATGCCTCTTAGAAAAACATGCACTACAAGGAAAGTAATCTATTTTTTGCAACAAATTCTAATCAAACATGGAAAATTTGCTAAGGGTGTGAAACTTCGGTCTCGTTTAGTACACTGTATAAGTAATAAATAATATAATATAATTAATATAATTCATCTTTATATAATATTTAGACAAAACATTGTATAACATAATATCTAGTCAAAATAATTTTATTTATTTTAATCAAATAAATTAATATTTAATATCTTACCCAAATATAAATAATATTTATTATAATATACGATCCATCTCTTTATACAACGTATCAAACGAGATCGTTCTTGGTTGTTTCACATGATTGTTATTTGTTAAAGTGTATTCTTATTTCTTAGGCATTCACAAGAGTGTGATTCAGTAGTAAGTAAAGTTTTTATAACAATAGTGATTCGAATCCTATTAGAGAACATTTTACAAGGAGAAACAATCTCAATATATATCTGAACGAGAATATATTGCAAGAAACGAAAAGGAAAAACAAAAAGAAAAGTGTGTTCTTAGGTATATGATACTTACCCTTATGTCCTCTTGGATAGAATCTCTATATTTTGAAAAAAAAAAAAAAAAAGAAAGCGTAGAAGTTGCTATTGAAGACATGTTAAAAAACAATAATTTATCACTAAAAATGTGATTTCAAATATTTTTATGGCCACAAATGCATTGCTTAAAAATAACATAGTAATTGAGATACTTCAATAGATGGAAATAGAAATTGAACAAGTTGCTGTAAAATTACTAGTCATAATTTACTGTTGTAGAAGAGTTTTGGAACTTCATCAGAACCAAGTTGCTTGCTTTGTGCCATAGAAACTAGAAAAGTACATCGCTAAGTTCCGCAATAGAAACAGATTCAATATGGGAAGAATAATAAAGAAGTCAAAATTTTATAAAGAACTACCATCTTTTATTTTCATTCTTTCCATTTTTGTTCCTTTCATGTAAACTGTTATATCAAATATGTGTATGTTTGAATTAATTTATGTTATAATTAAAATATCTTATAATTAAAGTTTTATTAAAAAAAATTTAAAAATTAAATGATTTTTTTTTAAAAAAAAATTATTCCAATCATGCACTTACTTGTGGCTAACCTTCAAATGCATGTCCCATTGAAAATGCATGTGCTGTAGTTGATTGACATGCCTTCCAAATCGGCTGGTAGGGAACTACTAGCAGCTCTTTTATTGAACTTTTCATAAAGTTATTGGACCCAAGTCATCAGTTCAGTGTATAGTATTCTTTGAAGTTGCCAACTGCATTCAAAAAAGCAAAAGGCTTTTCCAGTTTCTCTGGGTCTCCAAAACTTGAGAAATAATTAAAGCTTGGGTTGTTGAGAGGTGCTAAGCTTGATGAACCCCATGAACATTTTTTATTTTGGATAAAGAAGACTGTTATTGGCATGTATGAGTGTTGATTCAAAAAGCAAATTTCCCTCATCCAAGTTAAATGCAACTTGCCCATTTTTAATTAGCTCTAATTTTGATTCATTTTCATTTAAAATTTTTTTATATTAATATTTAATTATGTATTGACATATTATTAAAAAAATTTAAATATGAGAATGACAACATTTGTTGAATTTATTTATTCAGCATTTTTTTTAATGCTTATGGACTTAACATCCTGATTCATAATGTTTATAATAAGTGTAGTACCTTGATACTTGATGCGATTCTAAAAAACTATTGCACCCTTGCCATTAGCTATAATATTTGTCCTAATGGTAAACATTTTATCTAGCAAGTGATATTAGAACAAATTCAAGAGTTTGAATCTCCCATGTGACATTGGGATGGAGATTGTTAAATTTATTTATTCAAGTGACATTGATAAGCACTTGATCCAACATCTAATTGTAAAGTTAAAGTTTTAATTGTGTTGATAGTATAAAAATTTTTATAATAACAATGAATTAAACTTATTTTCTTTTAATTTCTTTATGAATTTTGTGCTTTTCTTTAATTTCTTTTTATTTAATTTACATTTTTGTCCTTTTTGAAAACTTAAGGGGTAAAAGAAAAAACAACTAAGATTACGGCAGAATGTCTTGCACTGTTGGGGTAGCGTTCCCACAGCAAATCTGGTGTGAAGAAGATTGAATGCCTCCTAGTACCTGTAATGGCTATTTTTTGACCAAGATCTATTGCGGGGTGGTAGCCATATGAGAATAAGAGAAGATATTCAAAACTGTAATACACAATTACACAGCAGAAAAGTGATCTTGTTCATGGACTGAAAACAAGAAAAAAATTTAAGTGTTAAAAGGAGTCAACATTTATCTTAATCTATACTATTTAATAATAGTTACATCAATTTTGAGTATCATTATTATCTTTAAAAAAATTTAATTTAAATAAATAATAATAATTTATAAATTTAATATAACTACTGTTTAATAAAAAGAATATCTTATTCTTTCAAAATCTAAAATAATGAGAAGAAGGGCCCCAGAACTTTGATTCCACATCGAAACCGCATCATGGAAATGTCAGTTGTCCTACGCCTTCCAATGACGTGTGGAAAGTGTAATGACAACATTTATAATTGCTAGGATGATGGCTAGGTGGGCAATCATCCAAATTTGAACGTAAATCAAAGTGAACTCACAGTGAAAACTTGGAAATTTTGGATTACCAAGGGACCCAATACTTGATTGCATATCGGAACCAACTCACGACCCTTCTTGTCCTGTGCCCAATTGGAAAGTGGTGGACCATAATGATGGTCACTATTATGAGGGCAAGAACATGGTTAATATAAAATTGTTATTTTTCCGCAATACTAGAGTTATTTTTCCAGCTTCCCTTAATATTGTTCTTCGTAAATTCATCTCATAGAATAATCTGGTTTTTTTTTTTCTAGTCAGGTTGATTGGATGTGTTTGAGGTACAAAATTGCCGGCATCCTTTGATACCAAATCACACTTATACTTAAACGTGATTTTCACACTTCATACATAAATGTAATATTTTGTTATTTTTATGAGAAGAAAACTTGTTTAGATGTGTATTGATAAAAATATTTTTATAATTTAATGTTTATATAATAATTTTAATAATATTTTAATAAGTATAATTCAATAATTTTTTTTAAAATATTATAATTATACTTCAAAAGTAATTCTATTTTATAATATTCAAACAAAATTTAATTTTTTTAAAATTATTTTATTATTAATTTATTTATAATTATTTTTTAACATTGATTTATTTTTAATCTAACTCAAAAATTAATTTATATTCTTTTTAATAATTATACATTTAAAAGTAATTTTAATAAATAATATCTAAATAACATCAATACTGTTAAAATTATTTTTTAAATAAAAATTTTTAAATATTAATTATGATCATACAAATTTATTTTTAAATAAAATTAAATTAATTTAAATTAAATTTATAAACTCTAATTCAAATACAGGTTAAATGATTTGTTGTCTGGACACGAAGAAAAGTTCAGAAAACAATACGTGATTTCCTTCAGTGTTATAGGCTTAGCTGTTGGCATCTACAAACTGTAAGTGGGTACAACAGTGAAAAAGAAATCTCAGTGAGATTCTAAAAGGGGACAAGAAAAGCGATAACTATTTTGTTTGCTTGCCTAAAGAAGAGGCAAGGCAAAAAGCTTGAGTGATACTCTAGCTGCTATTATTGTGTGCATATCTGAGAAGGAGATCACTGGCCTTTTTACCTTAAACTCATCATCAAGGGTCTTAAAGGGGAGTTTAGGTTATCCTTAAAGCCAGCTAGAGAAAGAGAAGTGACTCTCCAATGTAAGTTTGAGCCATTGACTGCTACTTTTTTTGACTATATATAGCAGATAGCTTCACTGCTAGGTGATACTGGAATCATTCTTTACAAAAAGAAAGTTGAAAAAGGGCCCTGAAAAGTATTAAAGGAGAGCGTGTGATAGGGATTAAGAGCAAAGTTAAATTAGTTTGGCTCCATACAGGGCTAATGTTTCGAGATTTTGATCTCTCAAATCAGAAGCATGGTATTTTGACACGTTACAAAGTACAAAAAATAAGAAAACAAAGTTGGCCTATTGTAGCATAGCATTGCTGGCATGGCTGGCTGATGAGAAAGAATGAAATTAGTGGACAATTAAGATGATACATATCATTGAAAAAGAAAAAGAAAACAAAAGTGGGGATGAGTATCAGCTAGTGGATTCAATGATGCAATACAAGAAGCCTCCAAGTATCAAAAGTCAAGCACAAAAGAAAAAGTGGAGGGTCGGTACGAATGTTTTAAAGTTTATATTGACAGTCATATCCTTCAATGATACAAAAATTCAAGTAGATATCCCTTCCATGGAAATTTGGCATGATTCACAATACCATTTTAAAATTCCCTGAAATGCCTTAGTGATGGAATATAATATGCACTGTAGTGTGTAGTTGGCCATGACAAGAGGTAAGCAGAAGTATATGGGCAAGGGCAAGGTAAAGGTAGAAGGCTTTACTTCAATATATACATATAAACTAGCCACAGCTTAAGAAGTAGAAGAAGAATGGGATCATCAAATTAGGGTAAGGGTCTTGAAAATTTATTCCCATGTAAAACAGTAGAAGTTTATTCAAAAAAAAGGAGAAAAAGAATCAGTTAGGGTAGGTCTATCCTAGGTTAGTGTCAAATGAAACTCAATAAAAGGTTAGGTAATTAGGGTTAAGATTGTCATATAAATCAAATAAATGCTTTCATCTATTTATTTATTTTAATGGACACTGTACTGTTTTCTTTCATTGCTTTGTACAATTGCAACTTTTGATGGTTTGTAAGAAAAAAGTAAGAAGTGTTTGGATAATGAATAGATGATACCCCTTCTGAGTTCTCAATCATCAGCTATTTAAAGCCATGGTCAGAAACTAACTTCTCCACTAGCTTTTTTTTGGAGCTCCTTTGGAAATCGTACAGACCAATCTAATCAAATCCTGAATCTGGTAGGCATGGAGCTCTTTTGGCAAAAATCCATCCATGGATCTTGAAGAAGCATAGAGGACAGTGGGAGAGGTCCTCACCCCTCACACTCCTCCACTTCCAACAGTTTGCTCTTGCTTAGCTATTGGCTTTCTGTAATCACCAAGGACAAGGACAAAGCATTCTCTATGAGCAGCAGAAGTAGAGAAGCATTCTCCAAAGGAGCAGAGGCTATGGCTACAGCATGGCAAACCGGCAAGTCACAAAAAGGCAATGGACTCTCCATTAGGGGTCCTTATGGCTATGTATCACTCTATTGTAGTTCTTCTTCTTTCAGTAGAATGTAATAAACAAAGATTTTCTTCCTCTGAGAAGCTACCAACTTGTGGTGTCCAAATCACTCCATTTGCAGCTGACCAGAATCCCTATTTTTCTCTTCAGTTTCTGCAGATGAGTAGGTAGGTAATTGTGATCATCCCTGTCCCTTCTCTTACTGTGTCTGTGTTCTTTTCCCCCGCGCGTGTATGCTTGCTGTGTTATGGCCTTGTGGACAACAAAAATATCATACCAGTGTTCTACTTCCTTCATGTTTAGGATTTGTATTCCGTAGAAGTTGATTAGGAAAGCTTCAGAGCCCTCTTCGAAAGGTTGTTACTTGTTAGAGTCAATAATAACCATGCCCCTTAACCCTTACTCCCTCCCTTTTTTTCTCTTGCGTCTGATTTCACTGACATTGGAAGTAGTTCAGGAAACTCAATGGAAAAATAGCTTATCCTCTCCATATAAAAAGCATCCACAAAAATGGAAAATTTTATTTCCCAAAAGAAGTATGAAGTCAATAATGATTACCATTGCAACCAAGGTAATGTCTCAAATGTTGAAGTTAACCAACAGAACTTGAGTTCAATGGGGAACATATCACCATATAGTCAACGTGATAAGAACCATAATCATTTATTGGTTTAGGTGTGGATTATCAATTGTTGGTTAGACTTTAAGTCGTGGCCAAGTTAATAGGTTGCCAACTATTCCATCTGTTGCAAACACCTTATTTTCCGAGTGCCATTACAGTAGACAGAAGATTGCGTGTTTGGGACTTGGAAGAGAAATTTTAACTTCACCAATAAGCCAAATGGAGAGCCTTTGTTTTAAATAGAAATTGCTTTTCTGTTATCTACTTTTCCTCGTCCCAAGCATTATAACAAATAACTCTTTAACACAAGTTTGACCCTTCTGCAGCTAATCTAATGCAGAGATTCAAATCATACTCTTGAACTATAAAGTTTACAACTTCCGAATCATTCAAAGTATCATGACATGTATGCTTGCAAGTAGATGAATACAGAACATGTATATAATCTCGTCACAATAATCTTCAGGAGAAAGTATAACTCAAGACACCCTTTGCGATGGATATTCCAATGGGAAACTTTGGAATATATACATTTGTTGAAACTAAATATGAATAAAGGATCAGAAATTGGTTATGGAACGATTCTGAGGAACTTTGCTTGGCTCTTCCCAGTGCCCTTTCCATTTTTTTAGGAGAGAAACATATAGCAATTCATTCCAAGCATAAGGTACCCCAGGCAAGCACCAATGGCTGCAATCTTGGTATAGTTCAGCAACGTTCCATTATGCTGCTGGCTTATATCCCTTTCTGTATATAGAAGGATGCCCATCTTTTCTGTAGTCTATAAGCCTACTTATGTTCATTTATATCACTGGGGTTTTTATCTTTTGGATGACATGCTCTAGAGCCCTTACTTTCTAAGGATATTTTTTGTAAGTAAGTTTTCATTAAACATTGGCTCAGTTTCTTTGTGGCACTGTCCTTCTGAATTCCATTGCCCACCCCTGCAAAGTATTAGAATTCATTGATTAAGAGACATACCAGATGGATATGACTCAGTAAATTGCTAATGTACACAATTGAAGACAACACCTCAGACAAGTTTCACAAGGGGAAGTGAGTTCATGATAACCAACTATGTTAGTGGTTAAGTCAAATGATAACAGGTTAATTCTATTGAAAACTAGTTAATTCAAATGCTTACATGATGACAGGTTAATTTAAGTGCAGTTAACTTGGAACCAAGAACCAATTATATTCTAGACTTGACCATAGAAGCTGTTATATCCCACATTAAGTAATATTAAAAACTCAATATGATATTTAAACCATGAGGTACTCCCACCTAATAAGTTAGTTTTTTAGAATGAACTCTTCGTGAGCTTGAATCAGTACTTTTATTGTGAGTCGGCCAAAACGGAAGAGGCGACCTAGAAAAGGCATCACGATCAAAGGAGGCCAGTGCACATCCTGCCGCCAATATTGAAGTCTACTACAGTATCAAAATTGAAGGTAGGTCCACACCGTACAGCTGACACCCGATTGCAGCTAAAGAGGTTTTACCAGGGAAGAAAAAGAGAAAAAAAAAAAAAGAGCTAAAAAGGATCATGATAAATAGGTAATCAACAGTTGAGTTTATTTAATTTCAACTACCAAGAAATTTATGTTCTTCTTCAGATCCTTGCAATATATAAATAGATCTTATGCAATATCGTTAACGGTATACTACCAAATGGTTCCATACTCTTTATGTTCAAACAAATGACTCATGCCTGTTCATTGCTACATAAACATATTTGAAGAAGGGCATGTGAACACAACCATAGTCAATATTAGACGAGATAGGACCTTGGCAAGTTTGCATGCCTAGTTTTAAGTATTACATGAATTTTCAGTTACAAAGTTACTTCAGATAATTTTAGAAATTTTGTGAAGGAAGTAAACAATAGACTTTGGAAGCAATGTAAAAGAGAACGATACCTGAAATGGGTAAGTGAGTATCCTATGTAGAAAACCTTTGATTGGCATCAATATTTTTGTCAATCCATCTAGCACAAGTCGTCAAAGCCCTCGTATATGCATCCAGAACCTTAGTCTTGCGTATCACATGGTTAGTATTCTATTAAGTTGCTCTTTGGTACTACACCCAATCTTTACCGGTAAACATGGATGAGGTATCAATTTGGGCCGCCCAATCAGGCCAAACATTTTTTGGATCAGACTGGGCTGAAAGAGGTGTATCCTAGCATTTTGCTAACCTAACTTAGTCTAATGTGGGCTACGGGCTCATCAGATTAGCCCAATGACTTTTTTATTTGTATTTTCATGATGAAGTTATTTTTTTTATACTATTTTAAAAAATAATTAAAATTATATTATGTACTCTTAAATTAATTTTATTTTATTTTTTATAAAGAATCTAATTATATTATTATACAATATAAATATCATATTAATATATAATATAAAATTATAAAATAAATTAGTAATTAATGACAGTAAAAAATAATTATTATATATTTATATATAAAATTAATTATACTATCTTCAAAATTATTAAATTAGTTAATAATTATCACTTAAAAAACATTTCTTTTATTGTAAAAAAATTTAAAACTGCATTTGAGTTATCGAGTCAACCCACTTCGAACTTGGTTAAAGTTACAAAAAAATATATATTTTTTCAACACAGCCTGTCACACTATTGTAGCCGGCTCATCGTACTCAAACCATTTTAACCTCCTAGATTTGCATTGGATCTAACAGCAACAGTGGCAATCCAGCAGTAACTACAAAATGCAAGGGTATTTGGGTAAAATGCTGTGAGCTGTTGGCCTCGGTGCTGAGTCCAATAAATAGTAGAGGCTACAGAAACAAAAATGTTCCTGTTCATTAGAACGAACGAAGCACATGATTTATATAATTTTTATTTTATCTTAATGATGAAAATGAGACACTTTTTTTGGGTATATAAAATGAGACACATTTGCTGAAGCACGAGATCAACTTTGTCTTGTGAGACCTTCGACTACCATTATTCTATTGGCTGATCCATTTTATGTCTTTTTTTTATGTAACATTATATCTTTTTTTTACGTACTAGGTCATACACTATTTTACAAGTACAAAGTCATATTTTTAATTAATAATATGATAATTTTAAAATAATTTAATTTTATACATAACCTTATAAGTATATGAAAAATTACTAAAATATGTAGTAATTTGGTTCGAAAATATTATATTAAGTTGACATGAGAAAAAAGATTCAAATCATCTATTATTTTTTATGTTCTCAATTCTGTTTTTTTATTTAAGTATTGACATATCAATACAAAAAAGGAATAGAAGATTTAAATTCAAATTTATTAAGTAACATTAGTGTGAGTAAATTAAGTTTCAAAATCACCCAAGTTTATTATAGAAGAAATAAGAAAAGCCTTAACTAGGAAAAAGATAATAACGTATAACATATATTAAGAAATAAAGTCAATAAACTAGCAAGAATGTCAATAAAACTAGTAAAATTGGGATCCTCTTTATAAGCTTTGCTCTTTGAAACGGAAGTGTATATTGCGTGTACCTTCAATCTTGGTAGCATCAAGTTGCACTTGGATGGACCGTGCGTCATGTCATTTCCAAGATTTTTCCTACTTGTTCTGCAAAATCACGTTAGCTCCAGCTCACTTCCCACTTATCTGTCTCGTCTTTCTCGTCTTGTCTGCATAATCACGTAAGAGACGATGAACCATAGCATGAATTGGACACTATTTTTCCTACTTCGGCAAAATATACCTGCGGCTTTCGATGCCCATTTGGGAAATTTGTTCATGAAAACTTCATCGAATCTAAGTCTTTGTTTGGCATGTATTTTTTGGATGGAAAAGAAAGGAAAAGATCTACGGATTGAGCATCATCCCTTTTTTTGTATCAATTTAAGAGTGAAAAGAAAGAAATTTAAAGTGATTAATTTTATATGAGTCTCACATTTTTTCATTCCTCTCTTATCATCGTATGGGTATGTCACATTTTATGAAGAGAATTATACTATTATCACGTCTGATCTGAAGAAATTAATTAGGCCTATAAAGAGATTTAAAATGAGCCTAATCCTATAAAAATATTCTTAATTCACACAAAAAATAAGTTTCTGTTAGATGCTTATAATTGATGGATATTGAAATCTAACTACCAATGCTGATTGTACCCGTGATGAACATCTTATGAAAACCATACTAAAGTATGAAATAATAGTAAACAATGCTTACTCAAAAATTTTCCACAAAAAATATAGTCTTACTACAATTGCATTAATCCCATCTCTGATGTTGATCAGGAAAGCCTGTCCAATGACTGCAAAGCGTAGACCCTTGATTTTGTGCGCAAATATTAGCAACGTTGATACTATCATGAATTTTTGTTGCCTGCATTGTACTGCAGAGACAAATCTATGAATTGGATGAAGACTTGGTTTGTGTAATGCAAATCTTAAAACACATTTATTAATCAGATAGTATTAGTACTCCATTCATTTATTTTTATTTATTGTGTAAGAGTATTTTTTTTTTCTAACAATATCTGTCATTTAATAATATTAAAGAAGTATTAATTAATTTTTTTTAAACTTTATCTTTATCTTTTAATAAAAAAAGAATTAGTAAAGTAAATAAAATTTAAAAAAAATATTAATAATGTGAGAGAAAGGATAATTTAGTCATTTTAAACTATATTTTTCTACAATTAAGATTATTTAATAACTTTTATATAGTTTGTTTGGATTAGTAATATGAGATAAAAAGGAGTGGAATGGAATAGAATGATAAGATATACCATTATCTGAATTTTTAAAAATAAGATGGAACGGAATGGAATTGGGTAGACTCCATTTTATTTCATTCTATTCCATACATTTATTTTTGTTCCTTCCCAAATTAGAAGACAAGGAATTGAATGAATTAATAAATCTTTCCACTCCATTCATATTTATTCTTTTCCATTAGAGTTTTCAAAAAATAAAATGAAAACTTTTCTTCGTTCAATTGTTAAATATCTAAACAGTGGTAAGAGAACTTTATTCCATCACATTTCATTTCATCATATCCCATTCTATTCCATTCCTTTTTACCCACCATAAATATCCAAACAAAACTTTAATCTTTATGTAAAAACTTTAAACGACACGTAAAAATAAACAGATGAAGTATTATGTAACATTAAATTGCCAATTAGGCAATGCCCGGGGACAAATGCCATGGTTTTTTATAACGGTTGAAGCAAACTTGTAATTTTTCCAACAATACATATGACCTTACTGTTGATGATAGCATCGAAGTAACCATCATAAGTATTTTAACCAACAAACTTTTGTTCTATTAAGCCTTGGATGAACAATTGAATATGTTTAGGGATTTATATTTGATGCTTTGTGAATATATAAATTTAATAATGTACCCACACATAATTGAAAGATAGTGCCAATCAAAATTCAACTCTATGTTTGGAACAAGTTTAGTTTATTTCCCCTGCTTACCAAAAATGAAAATGTTATTTCCCTGGCAATATACACGGATGAATTAGTCATACTATTCTAATAAATAAAAGATAGTAAGAGACTATTTTCCGAGTCATAAATCGTATAGTAAGAGGAGACAAATAAATAACCTAAAAACACAGTATAAAAGATGTATATAGATATATCATGAATAAAATACTTTCTTAATTTTTACTCATTTAAAAATTTGTAAGGTATCATATGATTCCTCCACTGATTTGTCAACGCAAGTCTAATAGGATTCCAAATCAACCTCTGATTTGCATCGCTGCAGATATGTATCATATCAAATCATACCATTTCCAAGCTTATGAATCACGATATGCATCTTTTTCCATATCCATAAACCATCTCCACCATTGAACCTTTCTCAAATATAAAATGGAGATGTTTACTGTACCTAATTTATAATATAAGTATCGATACTCTTACGATGTGATATAATATTATTAATTTATTTTTTATTTAATTTTTTTAATAATAAAAAAAAAGTAAAAAACTAAATTTTTTTGTCATTATTTATAATTTTACACACAAACTCTTTTATTTAAAAAAATCTCTAAGTGAATAACTCTTTAAACAAAAATCAGTATTCCGAAAAACTTCAAAAACAATCCAAAAACTAAAACCCATTAAAAAATTGTAAATAAAAAAAATTCAATATTATTTTATCTCATCTAAAACTAAATTACATGAATTTGAACTCGATATAATTTTTGAAAGTGTAAATTGACATTTTCTGATCTCTAACATTCGACAACTTTATCTAACATTCTCTTTAACTTTCAGTAATTCTTTTTTATAAAAAAGCATTTTGAAATTTAAAGTGTTTATCATAAAATATTTAATAAAATATTTTTCTTTTTAACAATAACTGATAGATTTGAGATTTGAACTATTTTATAAATAAAATAAATTTAAAATATGAAATAAGAAATATTAATAAATAAATATTATTTACTGGATAAATTAGTAAATCAGTAATAATTAAAAAAAATTATTAACTAACTTGTCATATTTTGACACATAAAAAGGATAGTGATACTCTTATAAAGATGGAGTAATCAAGTAATGTATAAAAATAATAATAAATCAACTAATAGTATAATGACATATAAAAAAGGTACCAGTACCTTTATAAAAAGAAAAGGTACCGGAGAAACCCCAATATAAAATATATACCCTAGAAACTACGATTCAGATGTTTGTCTTCAATCTGGATTAGACTCTAACAACATCTTGATGATGCTCTAGAAGTAGTTGTTCTAGCAACTCATCATATCCTTCATCCTCCTCCGATCCTGTTTGCTTATAAAATGCTTGTTTCTGGACAAGCCAATCATCAGCAATCTTCTCCATAGCATCTCCTATCAGTTCATTATCTTCTGATATGTGCTTTATGTTCTGAACATCTAAAATATTGCTTGCTTCTTTAGGAAAAAAACAAGAAAGCAAGGCACACACATAGAAATTAGATAATTGACAAAATTAATGTATTACAAGTTAAGACAACCTGCAAAACCATATAGAACATAAAAAAACACGCTAGAAAAAAGCTAATATAAAGTTAAGAGTTCCAGAACTAAGAGGACAAGATACTATCATTCTTTAAAAAAAAAAAAAATTGCAGCAAATTCAATTTGGAGAACTTGAACCCTGACGACATTAATTTTGTCTTCTTAAAAACTTTCAGATATGTTTAAAATGTGCATTCCATCACTAACATTAGAAGGACAAGATATTTGTAGTCCATTATTGTACAAGTTCATATTAGTTTTGTACAAATTTGAGCTTCTTTTCCTTATTAAAAACAATTCAGAAAAATTAACAGTAGTTTTGGCCTAAAGAAATTAAGAACAACATTTGTCTGTAGTGAACGTCTAACAGGAACTGACAGCTCGTTACATAAACCAGTTTCTGAGGGACAAGACAAAAATAACTAATCGTAAGTGTATCTTCACGGTTGACTGCATTGACCTTTCAAGATGCCAGGCAAAAACAAACACTTGGCTTCATAACAAGCAATCACTTCAAAACACAGAAATTGTTTATATATCCAACCACCTTATGAAGTACTATAGGAAAGGGATAAATACCTTTAATGGCTATATTCTTAGCCTCAGCATATTCAGATGACATTTTCTTCAGTAAATTGAGGTCAACTTCCATGCCCTAGTATGTGGAACGGAGAAAGGACGTTAAATGCAATTAAATCACAAATTGACATAACGACAAGCCTAGAGCAAATCCATAGTATGAGATTACATGAAACACATCTCTCAATAGACTTTGATTAGTTTATGAAAGTTAACCATCAAACTATACCCAGAACCAGATAAAAGCAAGGATTGAGTGGCAGTTGTCTTGCACAAGTGCGTTCACCAACTTTTTATCAAAATTACCTCAGCTTTGTGCTCACGGATATATTAAGACTGTGTTCTTCCACACCAGGAATAGAGGTGTGGCAGAATTAGCTAAATTATTATCAAATATATGCAACAGAAAACCAAATATCTTCGCAGAAGTCATATGGATCTTTGACCATTCCTTCAAATTTCAAATAGGCCTATGCTAATATAATGTTTCTAAAACCCACCAAATGCATTTGTGAAAAGTAGTTAGAAGCTAAAGATAACACCCCCCCTCCAAAAAAAATAAAGAGGATAAGACAGGTAGAAAAAGTTCAAGCCGATAGTTGGTTCAAAAGGCTTGTTATAATTTATTTACATAACAACATTTGTTGTTAGATCAGATGAGCATCTAATTTTTCGTAAGCAACCTGAACCCAAGCCAATTTTGACAATTGTCTAATAGAAAAAAGATAACAAAAGAATATTAAACTAGCAATACATTTAATCAGTGATAGCCCCACTGCTTTTGCCCCAGAGCCCCAAAATTAAGAGGACTGTACAATAATCTCATCCCTTATAGATGCCCCCAATTCATATGACCCACTAATTGAAGAAGATTAATAATCAAGTTTCACCTAAACTTATTGCAATGGAATCTGATGGTAATCCAATGTCATTAAAAATACATCATTTTGCATGTCACAAAGCACTGGGCTAGTAACCAGGTCCATGTGGACGTAGTGCTCAATTGGAGTACTATCAAATAACCTGTCATCCACAGAGAAACAGGAAAACAATAAGTTGTTGGGATAACTACACTATCGTGACTAACATGACAAGAAAAGAAGAATATTGAATACAAGTCTAATGTGGAGGTTTACTTTTCATATGCAACTTGAATACGAGTATTCTGTAATTGTTGTAGTTGGTTCACTGTCTCTGTGACAGAACCTTCCATTAAGTCGACAGAGCAGAAAAGAAACATGTTTCTTTCCAGCATTCTTTTTACCAAAGCAGGTACCACTTTAATACTTTTGCTTTTGCATCAGCAACAAGAATTCTAAGTTTCTTCAACTCTTCTGTAAGCAGACAAAGGAGCATGATGAAAACAAGAGTAGTGCCAGAAATTGAACACCTTATTTCTTCATGCAGTTTGCAATTCAGCCAATTAGTCATTTTTTATACATGAATGTTGAAGTAAACATAATGCAATCAGAGGGTAATGTAGATTACCCAACAAATAATTTGGCCCGACACAGCTCACTGTTCTAATTCTAAATACAAAATATCACCGGAATCTTAAGTAGAGAAGACAAATAAGAATAATATAGTCTGCACAGCTGTTGGCTTTGCATTACTCAGACACCTAATTCCAAACAAACTATTAGTGGAATCTTGTTAGGGAATATATGTTAGGCAATTATATGTTGGTATATGTTATTGGACTGGGCTTATCTCTCTGGTCCTGATCCTTATTTGTTATATAAATATAGAGACAGGGAGACTGACAATGCTATGTTAGTCATTCCTATTTTTCACAATTTCTTCTTCCTCTCTAACAAATCTCAAGTATAAACACCTACTTTAGGTTTTTCATGTCAACCATGAGTAAATTTTGACAAGTAACAAACAAAATGAAGCATCAAAAGTTGGTCATTAAGATAAATAATTACATTGAAAGACTTATGATCTACAAAATAAAAAAGGAATGTTTCAGTAATGGACCACCCTGCTGACACTATGACCCCCATCAATTATGGACACTGCACAATATATTAAGCAAGATAAAGTTTTCTTCTGTCATGCATCGTAGCAGGTCAGAAGCTATAATCTAAAAAGTCAATATTTGCCCCAACATATGCATGTGAGGTGTCAAACACTAACAATAACAATGAAACGATTGACCAATATATACCTTCATCCCTTCAAACACCCATGTGAGAAAGCAATAGCACACATCAAACAAGTCTTTGCCTCTCTTGCTAAACCATTACACAGTTGAGGTATGAATGCTCTAGATTAGAATGACTAAATTCTGCAAGATGCATAATATAGCCCTTTTGAGGAGGTGAACAAGATGAAAGAGCAAATGCATAGGTGTATCCTGTTCTACCATCCTAACTTTAAAAAGCAGATTAAATATATTAAAAGCAGACTTATGTTCATCATAGGCACGTTATGATTCCGAGTATTGAAACACAAATTATTGATCCTATGAAGCCACACACAGAAAGATGTAGGTTTGGGTCTATCACACCCAATTGAGTCAATACAAAAAAGTCAAGTAATTATGGATAAATCAAATAATCTCAATCACTCCAAACATATTGTCACGGACTCACTGATTGTAAAAGTAAAAACAGGTTTAATATTTTTAATGATCTGTCAGGGAAGTGTATCATTAAACTCTGGTTTGTAAATTCATTAAGTCTGACAATACAAAATTTATCAAATAAATAGAATATATAAGTCATAGTCAATTTTAAAGTGAAAAATTGTCATACCAAGGGATAGGTAGACCTTAAAAGGAGGTTTAAATGGTTAAGCCTCGTAAAGACAGTAGAGGCAATGGAGCCCACCTAATCTGTGTGATAAAGAAGCAGTACCAACCATGTAACCTGCATAGGAACATAAAAGAGTTGCTATACTGGAAAAAAGATAAAGGCTAAAAAAAGTAAAACTTCTATACTTGAAATGACATAATTATTAGATAATGGTCAATTTTCAGAGATATTATGAACTTTACTTTTGTTTGCTTCATTGCCTTTTAGACCCAAGACTTTCGTTTTTGGAAATATCTTTCAGCACATAATAAAACCATACAACATCCAAATTACCATCAAAGTTGGCCAGAAAAATTCTAAACTTAGGTGAATAGCTTGCATTTACTGCTTATAAATATAAAATAGGTAACAATAATCACTGAATATACCAGCTAAACAAGTACCTATACAATGAGCATACAGAGATTGCATAAAGAGGGCCAGGTTAGTAGAAGGACGAGCTTCATAAATGTAGGAGAACTTTTTAAAAAGCCATACTCTCTTCATATCAGCCAAAGTTGTTGACTCATCCTTTCACTCACACAGTAAACATTGATTATTAATAATAGGAAACAAGCTCCCAAATTTTCAGACAAACCAAAGCAATCAAGAAAAACACTAGTCATAGAACTTAATAATACCTGAGTGAATTCATATATAAGTTCATCAATGTCCTCCCTGAAAGAATCAATGTTCATATTTAAGATTCTTAATTGTGCCTGAGAAACCTACGCCTGCTAGTTGTCAAAAAAGATCAAATTTGTATTGCTTCGTCGAAAGTGACAAATGGCATATAAAAACCCCAAAAAACAAGAACAATGTGAACATGAAATTTTAACATGGATAATTCAAAGATCCTCAAACAAGTTTGGAAACAAATGAGAACAGTGGAGAACATCAAATCACAAGTTTTCATGGCTACACTATTTACTAAAATAATTTTTGTATGGTTTGTATCGCAACGTCCCTCTGAACAGCATAATGAGGAACGGCAAAACCCCATGAAAAATATAGTTTTGCTTGCATGATCATGTGGTTGTACATGTTAAAGATATGAATCCAATGCAAATGAAAGCAAGAGAAATTCAACCCCAGAAGCCAAACCCAAACAGAGAATTACCCACAGGTCACAGCCAAAGAGAAATTAATTTGAATCATTTAAAGCATTACTTCATACAAAAAGAAGATAAGTAATCTGCAGAAGTAGAGAGAGAACTTGAGGAATAGTGGAGTCGTGGCTGATTGTAGCTAGGATTGTTCATTGTTCGTAACCGTTTTGTTTTACAAGGAAAAAAAAAACCAAACCGCATAAACCGATTGTTTGGTTCAGTTAACTCATTTTTTGGTTTGGTGAACCGGATAACTGATTTTATATGACCAAACCGATTAACCAGTTCAAAAACCATAAAAAAATTGTTTTGCACAGAGTATCCAGAGAACAATCGCTTCAGTAGTTTTTGTCAGAATGGAAATCAAAAACAGAATTAACAGTCTCCTTCATTTTATCCAGTACTTCAATCAAAAACATGATTCTCCTTCTCATATTGCATATCAAAGCTCAATTAATTGGTAAGAACCACAGATTTATCAATTTCAAGGTAGCTTGCAAGATGTGTTTTGACACCTGCAAAGTGGGCCACAATCATCCCTAAGAGGCCACAAGAAATTAAGACACACATTATGCATTTCAACAACTATTCAAACACTCATTGTTATTTACAACCCTAAAATTATTTTAATAGTGAAAGATATTTCTTGATAGACATGATAAAGAAGCTTGGAGGGTTGACACATACAAGATTAGCTTGGAGGGTTGACGCATACAAGATTAGATACTAAAACAGTAATAGAGTAGAAACAAATTAACAGCTAAGTATTGCAGGAAGCAAATATAAGAACCATTTAAAAAAAATGTTTATCCATCATAAGTAAGGTTTCTTGCTCCTAAAACTAGAAGCTACAGTTTATCCTAAATTTGTGGTTCTTACCCAATTAATTGAGCTTTATATGCTGTATGAAAAGGAGAATCATGTTTTGATTGAAGTACTAGATAAACTGAAAGAGGCTGTTAATTCTGTTGTGATTTCCAATCTAACAAAAACTAGTGAAGCAGCTGTTCTTTGATTTCCAATCAAACAATATCCATCCATAAACATCTTGCTATTTGGTTAAACCAATCATGAAGTGCCAACATCACCATGAATAGCATCTCCATTTATTGATAAAGGAAAAGAACTAGCTTCCGGAGCCATCCAAAAAAGAATAAATAAATGATAATTCACTTAATACACATACCAAATCACATAACATATAACAAAATTAAAGGTAAAAAAAGAGTTCAGATCAAAACCCATACACCCATTCAAGATTTCAACAAAAAAAGAGTTCAGATTCAAAACACATACACCCATTCAGCACTAATTGAATTGACTTTCCCACAAAATAATAATATTTAATTTTGGCATGAGCTGCATGGGTTTTTGAAAGTTCTTTATTGATTTTAATAGCTAAGCACCGAAGCCACCCATATGCACTTTCTAAAACTCAAATGGTGCCAAGTGGGAATTGTATAAAAATGGCTTGTTTATAGTATTACGAATATATAGATAAAACTCTGGATAGAAATCTAAATCAGATATATAATGAATCAAATAGAAACCTAAATCTACGAATATGGGTGGCTTGTTTACAGCACCGAAGCAACCCACTGCACGAATATATGGCTTGTTTACTGATAATATATGGCTTGTTTACAGCACCGAAGCCACCCACCAAAGCCATAATGATAAATTTTGCTGAATCTAAATTTAGTATTGCTTTTTTAGTGGACTATATTGTAGTAACTTCTTTCGATATAATAAACTATGGTGTATCTAGATCTAACATTTCTTGTTTTAAAAGTTCAGTTCGTAGCAATCTCTAGTTTTTCCTAGATAAAAAATCTTGATCATTCTACTACTGGTTTCCATTTTCATTTCTTTGAGCCATCCACTATCTTCTACTCTCCCAACTGGTATTTCAATATTCCTGTGTGAGAGGAATGACAAGAAGAATTTATAACCAATTTTACATATTCTTCTTCTATCTTGTGAAATAGAAATTGCTTTTCGCTTATTCTGGTGCTTCTTATCTAATGTTCGCAATTCTCCTAGGCCCAGTAAAATTTTCTCCTCCCAGTGAGTTCCTAACAGAATTCAGATACCAGTCAACGAATGACACTCACTGAAGACAACACAATCTAATAAAAAATTGTCATTTCCTTTTTTGCTTTTCTAATTTCCTCTTTCCGTTCTAATTGTCATTTCCACGCAGAAGGAAAATTTTTCTTGCATGATATATATATAGAACCCACACAGATCAGATCACACCAAAAAAAAAAAAAAAATGAAATTCAAGGACCAAGACGAGAGCCATCAGTACCGTGGAGGTGGCCGCCGCCTCTGCGCCGGGGAGCTGTGCTCCGCTTGTGCTGCCGGGGAGCTGTGCCGCTGCTACCGTGAAGGAGAGGGGAGCCGTGCCCTGTGCGGCTGCTCGTGAAGGAGAGGGGAGGGGAGCCAACCCAGTGTGAATGAAGGAGAGGGAGTAATTAGAAAATTGAAATAGATAAAATGGGTAGGATTTCAAAGTACTTTTCTTCAATAGTGAAATATACTCTTAAAATTTATTATTATATTAAATTATTCTTAAAAAAAAATTTATTAAATTTCTATAAACTTTGGTCTAATTTAACTTGAAAAATTAACTTTTTTATTAAATGAAATCAAATTTCAAACGATTTAGTGAAAAAAAAATTTAAAAAGATAATTAATATTAAGATAAACTCTAAAACATAAATTGTATTTTTTATTCTTTTTTTAATCTTTTTCTCTGTCTGAATGGATTTTTTTTTTATATTTGGATTTGGGACTTCATTAATTTTTAATAAGACTTCTTTGCTTTATATGAATAACAATTTTAAAAAATAATATTGTTATTATCAAAATAACATTAATAATATTATAAAAAAATAACATTAAAAAAATTAAATTTATATAATTAAGTTAATTTTATTGTATATTATTGGTATTTATAATAAACTAAAAAAATCAATAATAATTTATTGTAACATCTCATAAAGTATTTTTTTGTTATATTATTAATAAGATTCTACTATTCTATCTTAAGTTAATTAATTATATTTTAATAGGTATTTATATTTATACTATTTAAATTTTTTTAATAATTTAAGTATTTTCTTAACAAATCATTTATAGCATCTTATTAGTAAATTGATTAAAACGAATTATTTTGTGAGATACATTTATATTTGTATCATTTATATTTCTTAATAATAAAAATATTTTCTTATTAAATCATTATTAGGATTATATTATTCTATCTTAAGTTAATTAAGTTATATTCTTGTAAAATATATTTATATTTGTACTATTTAAATTTTTTAATTAATCAAATAATTTCTATATTAAATCATTAATATATTATATATACTTATAATACACTTCTTAAATTAATTGAAGATGATCTTTCATGTTTTTAACATAATTACAAAAATAATTCATATACATTGTATTAAAGTTTTAATAAAATTGGATAAAGATAATTTCATATTATATTTCTTAGTAATCAAAGCATTTTTTTATTAAATCATTAATAAGTATTATTATTCTACCATAAGTTAACTAAATTATATACTAATAAGCACTTATTAATAACTCTATTACAAATTAATTGAGTAAAATGAATTACTATATGATTTTGTGACATACATTTATATTTGTATCATTCTTGTAAAATTATTATTACGATTCTACTATTTTACCTTACATTAATTGAGTTGAATTTTATATATATATGTTATCTATATGGGGCGAGTTTAGGGCAAACACAGGACGAAACATATGTGTCCTGTCCCCGCCCCAAACTTAAAACTGTGTATTCAAATAATACCCAAACTTGTTCTACTATTCGATTAACTGTTGCATTACTCATTTCAAATGAGACAGAATAGGACAGGTTAGTGCAAGTCGAACTAAAATTACCATTCCTAATTATGCGCCGTAGGTACGATGGATTCATCCGGAAGTTTTGTTGCTTTCTACAATATTATTTTTACATTTTTTGCGAAATTGTTAAAAAAATATCTCATTTCTCAATTTCATCAGTTGAAATATTCTAAGAAATTTGTGCTGAATTTGTAATGCCTTTATTTTGACGTACAGACCTAAACCCACACGCAACCAGTAAAGGATGGTTTGAGACTATAATTCATTTGTTAATTAGCTCAACCCAACTATTATAACAAGTATTAAAATTTAAGAGGAATATTTTAATATTTTAATCAAGATAGTTACCTCATCCACATGAACAAGAGCATATAATGTCTCTTGAACCAAATAATGTTACAAAGATATAAAACCAATTAATCCTGAAAGATTTTAGATTTCTTATTAAACCTTAATACCTAAGATAACTAAAAGATATCCATTCAAATTTTAAAAACTGAAATGCATTTAAATATTAGATTAGGTAAATTATTGTGAAAACTAAAAAGTGCAACAAGGGTTTTCTTTCCATATGTTCATAGTTAGCAGCTAGTGAGTACAATTTTCTAACATTTGATTCAAAAATTTTCTGAACTAAATCAACATTACTACCAAGTGGGTACTTATAGATGACTTGCCTTTTTACTTTTTACAGATGAAATCAAGCATTCATAGCTATTGACACCAATAACATACAATCTCATTTTTAACCATTTAAAACTACACCTTTTAAACAGGGATGAGGAAGCTATAGTGGAAAACCAAGATGCTTGTCACCTAGGGCCAGAAAGCTCCATAGCTTCTACTATGAGTGAAGATTCTTCTATAAAATCTGAATATCTTTGAGGAGGGTTTTCACAGGACCGGAACCTCGGCGTCTCAATCTTCTGTGAGGCCTCCCACCTCTCGGCTAGGCCGTCACCTTCCAACATCTTTAAAACTTCAGACATCTTGGGGCGGTGGGAAGGATTAAATTGTGTGCACAAGAGTGCAACCTGAACCATTTCTTCCAATTCAACCAAGTCAAAGTTGCCCTTGAGATCTTTATCCACCATTTGACATAATCTTCCATCCTGGTGGAGCTTCTTAACCTGAGTTAGTCGTTTCACATTAGACACAAGGATGGTTGATTGATGAAAAAGTGTCAAATGGAAAGAAAACTTATCAAAGACCCAATTACTAGGGGGGAGAAAATAATTTGCAGTCAAAGTGGATTCTTTGTTTAAAACATCAGCTCCTATTAAGAAGAGAGACTACTCAGTTCTCTACCTGCTAAAATTTCAAGGAAGACAGGCCATGTCATATAAGAGGAAAATTGTTCAGAAAGCCAACAAATCATTCATTATAAGTTGTGGAAATAAATTTTCTTCTAGAATTTACAACAGTTCTATGCTCTAACTAGACGGGGAAAGAGAGAAATAGAGAGGAGTGAAAATCTGGAGAAAGAGAGTACCCAATCAAGCATGACACCTTTCTGGTTAGCTGCTCGCCCGAAATCTAGAGCCTTGTGACCTGTGATCAGCTCAAGCAGCAAGATTCCAAACCCAAACACATCTGTCTTTTCTGATGACTGACCTGTAGATAAGTACTCTGGAGCAATGTGACCAACAGTGCCACGCACAGCTGTTGTCACGTGGGAATCTCTGTGATCCAGAAGCTTAGCCAAACCGAAATCACCAACTACTGCTTCAAAGTCTTCATCTAGCAATATGTTGGCAGCTTTGACATCACGGTGAATAATTTTAGGGTCACATTGCTCATGCAAATAAACCAACCCTCTGGCTGTACCTATAGCTATTCTCTTCCGCCTCATCCAATCTAAAGCAGGCCGACCATGAATATGATCTGATATGAAGTCCAAAACCAAAGCCAGGGTTAGTTAAAAACAAAATGTCGATGAGTTAGTACTTAGTAGCATAATTTTCAATATCATTCATAAGCAGCTAAAAAAATAATGTGTAGCCTAAAAAAGAAAACAGAAAAGACAACAGTGAGAAGCGAGAACACTGCTACAGAAGACTGGCAATGTGGTCTGTGGCTGAATAATAGACAACAACAAACTGAGCCTTCTCCACTAGGAGGGGTCAGCTACATGGATCAAATAACACCATTGGGCTCTACCAAAAACGAAATTTTCAAAAGATCAATTTAGAATAAGGTCTTTAAATCTGAACCAACCAAATAAGAACTCAAGAAAAACAGGTGTCCCTCAAGGAAGCCTGTGACAGTAATTATTTACATCTGTATAAACACATGAATATAATTTGAGAGAATTTTTCCATGCCAGTAAGAATCATGTAAGAAAATTAAGTACGTAGGAAGTATGAAAGTGACAATTTTGCTAAATGCATTAGACTCACGTTTCTACACATGGTAGTACTAGAGCAGGATTACTGGTCATCCCAGGATACTGCCTGGCTAACAACTACAAGGAAAAAGTGTCAAGCAGGCCATGCATGAAGCATGCATCCTAATTCGGTGGACATAGTGCAGCGAATAGTGTTGATGCGGCCAATTAACACCAAACATAAATGGTTAACTGGCTATGGTGATTACCGACACGACAATTGTAAAATTGGAATGGTCATTATTATATAACAGGTAGTCATCAAGTTGTAAAAATGGTGTGGACATAGCAAATATAGCTGCAGGTTACCTAAACAACATAGTATAATGAGCAGGGGTAACATGAGTATAATTAACAGAAGCAACATTAAGATAAAACACACCACTTATAATCAAAAGTCCAAAGTGCTAACCTTTTAATCTAGAGGCTACACTACCATTGGACATATATGGATAAATAAGAAGCCTTTCATTCTGAGTACTGCAAAATCCACTGAGCCTCAGAAGATTACGGTGGACAGCCAAACTTATCGTCTCAACTTCTGTTTGAAATTGGATCTCACCACCAGCAGCATTATAGTCCTTCAACCTTTTAACTGCCACAACAGACCCATCATTCAAACACCCCTTGTAGACTATTCCAAAGCCACCCCTTCCTAGAATATTCTTTGAATTGAAATGGTCTGTTGCAACTCGAAGCTCTTTGAATGAATACCTCTTTAAATGACCAAGGCGCACTTCTGGGTCATATTGCTCTGCCAAGCAACAAAGAAAATGTGCAGAATATAGAGGAACCAAAGAAAACAATATAAAGTTATTCACATGTATCAAAATGAGTTTATACTAAATATCAAAGAAAAAGGATGAGGAGATGAGGACTCTAAAATGCATGTTATGGGAACCCATTAGTAGCATGTAGCCATGTAGGGAGTGGATTCAAAATCAAATGCTGTGTTCAACTATAAAAAGCATGTTATGCCAATGCAAACTGCTCAACCTCCCTTTAAAGAAGATGTGCTTTTCTCATTTACTGATTATAAGAATTACTGATACCAAAAGCAGCAATGCTACTTCTCACATTCAAGTACTCAACCCTCAATAATACTAACTACATCTTCCTCCAAATTAAATTTCAGAACTAGGACTTCCAACAATTTTAATTGCTTCGTGTTGCAAAGAGTAATAGTTGGGCAAAAAATTTCAAAGTCATACATCATTACATGCATTATAAGTCTTACTGTTTCTTTAATAAGCTTAAATCAGTTGGTAAATAGTCAAAACAATCAAGGAATAATGAAACGAGCTGCAAGGGGCAGAAACAGACATAAATCCATTGGAAAGGACAGTGATAGGTTAATTTTGAACAGGTTAATTAACTACTAGTTATGGCATTACAAACAAAAACTTTGACTGTGTGACAACCATGAAATGAAGCAAGCATGTGAAGATGTGAATTCCTTGAAAATAATTCCTGAATCATTGTGCCTTTAACATGACAATGATGATCATCAAATTATTTTCAACGTCTACCAATATTTACTAATGATGTGTAAGAGTTATAAGGAAATACAAGTACAAAATGAAGGAGGCGGGATCTCAAGCAAAGACTAACCATTAACATCAAAGAATATCTGCTGGTTGTGCCTACACCGCCACCAAATGAGAAACCCAACAATACTCACAATGACAAAAGCAGAACCAAAACTTGCACCAAAAGCAATTGCCACACGATGGCTTTTTGTACCAGAGTCTGATTGAGCTAGACAACCAAAATGCCCACATCCAAACATGTCATGGAATTGTTAGAAATAAGTAATTTGAAAGTAAAGTACCAAAAAAATGCCAATAATACCTATTAGAGCATCTGGTGGGAAGGAGAGTGGCTCTGGCAAAACATTAGAACAGTTATTTGCTTTTGGACCACAAATTAATGGGTTACCCACAATCCTGCAAGTAAAATATTGTGCAAGAGATTAACTCACTTTATTGTAAACTTGTATCTAGAGCTAAAGACTACAAGAAAAGTAAAATAGGCTTACTTGAAGGTTCTTGCTGAAATTCTTGGCAGGGAACCACTCAGATTGTTATAAGAAAGGTCCCTGTATAGATTTTCAACTAAATAGTTACTATACCATTTTTATTGGATAAATATTATGCCCTTGGGATTTGATGATAGAACAGAAAAAAATGGGGCAGGGCAATAAGGTAACAGAGACCTACACAAGGGTTAGACCTTCAATGTTGCTAAGAGACTGAGGGCAGCGTCCTGTAAGGCTGTTATTATTCAACCGTCTAGCATGCAAAAATACAATTTAAATGGTGTGAGAAGCAGAGTTTCATAAGTCAGCATCTAAGCAAGTATCAAATTCACAATCTCTGTATCAGGTTAACATCTGTAAGATACAAACACTCTTGTAACTTACAAATAATTCAGGTTCGTGAGGCCTCCCAAAGAACTGGGTATCTCACCACTAAATGCATTATTGGAGAGGTCGAGTGTCTGAAGCTTTTCCAGCTTTCCTATTGCAGCAGGAATTGGACCAGAAATTGCATTGTTCTGAAGCAACCTGCACATGTGCACAATTATTTCAGCATCAATATAACTGCCTTCACTTTGTTAGCTTTTAACTTTTTTCGTAAGCATCCACGAGTCAAAAGAGCATAAGTTTGAAAATGATGGAGGCAACTAAGAAGAATCACGGCACTGATGTCAAACCCAAGCAACATCCAAAGCAAAACTCAGATATGAAAAGCCCTTATAAGTTAGCATTGACTTACACAGATTGCAAGTTAGTAAGGTTTCGAATCCCAGGTGATAGTGTACCAGACAAGTTCTGACTAGGCAATCCCCTGAAAAGAAAAAAGCATCATTCTTAAGCGAAACCCATACTAGCAAAAGTTAGTCGGTTCATTTTCTCTTATCAAAATCTCATGGAACATGTTTGCCACATTGAAAAATACTTAAAATCTAAAACACTTACAATGCAGAAACGGAGCCATCTGGAGAACAAGTAATCATCCTCCAGCTACAAGGATCAACAGAATTAATATCCCAGTTCTCCAGGACATTGTGGGGATCAATCAAGGCACTCTTTATGGATATCAGAGCTACAACTGTTCAAGAAACAAAAAATAAAGAGTTAAGAGATTTCATCTGAAAATTCTCACTTTTTCAGCACACATAAAAGAAGAAAACTGGCGAAAAAGAAAAAGGGACCAAAGCCTTGCGGAACACACACAATTAAAACCCGTCCAAGACCCAGACGCAGACCCCAACCCCTAGGAGGCTAGTAAAGATAGCCGGGGGAAGGAATGGGTGGGTAAGACTAAGAGGAATCATATTAAGGTCTCTGCTGCTATGTTATAACTTGTAGGTACTTAGGTTGTACTTAAATTCTCCAGGAAAACGAAAAAGAAAAGAACAAGTCACAAAATAGCATCAAACTATAATCTTCCCGCTACGGTGCCCAGTAATTTCCAGCATAATTAAATGGGCCAATATGCTCAATTTTTTGCCTTCAAATATTAATTTAAAATCTACCTTCATAAAATGAAAAAAAATAAAAGAATTCCCGAGAAAAATTAACCTTCATAATTTATCCCAGAAGGAGAAAGAGCAGCTGAAGACATCTCCATCAACGTCAGAAGAAGCAAACCCTGTAGCCATAAGACTGAACTACCAAATCCCATTCTCTATTCTCAGTTCAGTAACTCTGTCTCCTTTACGCAACCAGTAGCCACTGCTCAAAGCCACCATAATTAACAATTGCACTCGCCATCCTCACAAAGAAGTTAAGTCTATATCAGCTTATCCAATAAACAAAAAAATGCCACTCCCGGAATCAGATTCTCGTAAAGCAAGCCCATTCTTACCAAAACAGCAACTTTCCGTAAAGAGCCAATGAGGCAACCATTAATACAACAGACCCAGATGCCAAAATTGCTTTTTCACCACAGAGCCAGCTTGAAAATGGAGAATTTGAATCGAACCGAGACGAATGAGCAGTGTATGAGCTCAAACGAACAAGCAGCAAAATGTGCAAAACTTTCTTCAGAATAAAACGAACTTCAAGCTTGAAATTCTAAGATCCTTGAGATCTGGGAATGCCGGGTTTGATTCCTATAAGTTTTGGACAATCCCCACAAATTCCATGTGAGTTTGTCCTTGGTTTCTAGCCGTGCTGCGCTAGTTCCCGGTGATTCCACCACCATTATCTTCATTCTTGTGCAGTCCCGGAATAAAAAGGAGCATGAAACTCACACCGAAAGAACCAAACACACAAAAGCCAAAAGAAAATGCCAAAGTCGACACAAATGCAGATGCAGAACCAGCAACGAAAATTTCCTTAAAAATCAAAACCAGTTCAAAACTTCAGATAATAATTATATTAAAAAAAAAAAACAAGGCCGGTTTTTTATTTTCTCTTAAAATATAGTGATTGGACTGAAGGGATGTGTGGGATTGATCAGATAAAACAATGGGATGTCTAACGCAAAAGAAAATTGCAGGTAAAGTTTTTGACAGGTCACGTGGTTGGATTGTCTCGGCCTTTGTTTGCTTTTGGCTTGAAAACATAACTTTTCAGAAAAATCACATTATGCAGGAGATGGCTGAACATGCTAAAATGCGCCGCATGCTTGTTTGAGAAATTGCTTTGCAGAATTATTATTATTACTAGTTGCTTTCGAAGTTAATTTTTTGACCAGCCATTTATCACTTCCTCTCATTCTTGAACAAATTATGACATTTGGTAAACAAATTTTATGGAACTTAGGTTATAGTCATTTGACTTGCTAGAGCAATAATGATACTTTAGTGTAAGATATTTATATTACAAATTTATATTTATGTTATTATAAAAAATTAATTTTTATTTTTAAGTATTGTCTTAATTATATATATATAATGTAATTAAATATATTATGAAAAATTCAATTTTAAACCAATTTTTTAATCATATTGAGGAGGTGAATTTTAGTAGATAAATTAAAAAACGAACTGGTGTAAGCATACATAAGCTGAAAAATGGAGACTAATATATCAACTGTAAGTCACAACTTAATTTGTTGCAAGTCATATCTCTTATTTATTAATTATAAAAATAAATTATTTGACAGATATAATTGTATTGAATTAATATAATAATATAGTTCCTCATAATTAGTGACTAACATTTTTTGAATTTGAGTAATGAGAAATTCAACCTTATAAACAATACAGAGTTATGGACATATTCAACAAACTTGCTTATCGAATTAGTAATTTCTTGAGATCTTTTCCTTGTTACTTGATTATTTATTTCTTTTGTTGATTTGAATGCAAAATGATTGAATTGAGTTCCCTCCAATATAGAGAAAGGGGAGAGGTAAATTGGTTGATGTTCTTCATGAGTGTATGTACATACAATTTTGGAAATTCAGTATTACTGCTTGCATTGTCAAGTTTTTTCATGAGCCTCCTTATTATAAAATGAGAAAAGTCCAAAAAATTTCTTTCAACTTTATTTTATAAGCACTTTGGTTTTTAAACTTTAAAAATATGCATACATTTTTAAATTTTTTAAAAGTGTACACTTTAATTCAAAAATATAACATCAATTTAAATCTGAACATACGTTATAATTTTATATTAAAGTGTACATTTTTTAAATTTAAAGATCAAAGTGCATATAAAAAAAATTGAAAGAACCTTTTTGAACTTTTTTCTTATAAAAATTCTATAGCAATAAGTAACAATTGTTCAAAAATGTATAAACTATAAACCAACAAAAAAAAAAGGCTCAAAACTGTACAAATAGAAACGGTTCTGACTATAATAATTTACATGAACTGCATTACTCCCCAGTTTTTTTCAGAGACAAACTACATTAGTCCTTGCATTTTCAGAAGGCAATAGCAGGGCATCTATGGTACATACACATCATAAGGACGAAGCAATGGGCTTCATTATTTGTCCCTTGGTTTTTCATTTTCCCTTTTTTTTTATTAATAGGACAAAAAACTAATATAATATTTCTATTAAGTATTAACATTAGGTTAAATAAATAAAATAATTTATTGATAAAAAAAGTTATGCTCAAATTAAGGGTTAGATTGAGTGTATATTTACACTACTGAATAGACTTTTAGAAATTTAAATAAATTTTTATTTATTTTTTTATTTTATTTATTTTAATATTTATATTATTTTTTAAATATAATTTTGATTTTAAAACTTACTTGATTTAAAATAATTATTTTTTATTTTTATGTATATTATTTTTTAAAATATAAATTATTTTATTTAAATTTACTTTTAATTAAAATTAAAATTTTAAAATTAAATTTATCTAAAATTAAATTTATAAAATTTAATCTAAAATTAGAAATTAACTTTATTAATAAAATCAAACTACATCAACACAAAAGATTTTAAATTTAATTTTTATTAAGCATTTTGTAACTGTAGTCTTGTGAAATAATCAATCCAACTTCTAATTTTTTATGAAAAAAAAAGAAAATTTTGTTAAAAAAAGGAGAGCTAGAATACGCCGGGGTGGAGGTGCGTGCAGCTGCAGCAACTGCAAACCATCGTTATTCTTTGTTGGATACCGTGAAGAGGGAATCTCTAAAATGCGCCTCAAGCCCATGTTTGGAATAACGTTGTTTTCTGCTTTTCTTCACTACTCACCAAATCAATTCAATTTATCTCATTTTTGTTAAAAAATAAATATTTGTTACACATTGCTTTTCATGTCATAAAGTTTGTATAATGATTAATTTCTATGCCATGCTTACCAATTCCTGTATAAAAATTAAATTAGTGTGAAAATAAGTAAAAAAAATTAACTTGCAAAAGTTAAGATTTTTTTTTTGTTTATAACAAGAAGTATAATACGAACTAAATATGTAAAGAAAAAACAATTGAAAAATGAGGGAGAACAATAGATCTTTATTCTTTGATGATGAGTGAAATTCTCGTAAAGAAGAATAAGTAAAAACAGAAAATATGAGTTTTATTGCTTAAAATATGATTTATTTTCTTAATTATATTTATTATTATGTCTTATATTAAATAAAATTAAAAAATTAATATAATATTTAAATTATAAAATACTTCTATTTAATAAATTAATTTATAAATAATCTTTTTTTATAACTCAACAACTATATTAAGTCTTCAAATCTTATTCAATATAAAGTGTAACATTTATAATTTAAAACTTATGTCAGCATTTAAAAGCTAATTTTCTTAAATGTACTAAACTAATTACTAGTCTCGTGACAATTCAACGTCGCAACCATCATCCAAGGTCGCAATACAAGTCACTCAAATGCTATAAAAAGAAAAAATTGCTTTAAAAAAATAATATGAACAAATTAAATATTGTTGCATATGTTAATAAACACGCGCAAGTGACGAATGATTTACTTAGTTTAAGTGTATGTGTAGATAAGTTTATTTTATGTGTATAAAATAATTTATAATTAAAATTTTATTAAAAAAAATTTTGAAAAAAATTCCAAAAAATAAAATTGAACCAAATATGTACTAAGAACAAAATGGCCCCTTTATCAATTTTAAAAAGTTTAAGGACTTCTTACCTAAATTCAAAAGTACATAATGCTTACTTTAAAATAAGGTAAAATTTAAGAGTGTTTGAGTATTTTTTTTCTAAATAAAAAGACATTATTTTTCTAATGAGTCAACTGAAGTACATCTAAGTGAGATTACAGTTGTTATGAATTGAGATCAAACATTCAACAATTTTTCACAGTTCTTTTGTTGCAATTTATCAATTAGAAAAATAGACATAAAACAATATAACTTACTAGGAATTGTGACTCTGAAATTCTGGATATATCTAATTAATTCTTCACGTATATATATCATTCTGCAATAATTAGCACGTGAACCCTAATACTTTTTTTGTTTTTTGGGTGGAAACCAGAACCTTAATACTTAGTGGAAAACTTTCGGACTCTCAAAAATATTACGTAATTATATTTTTTTATTAAAATTTTTAATATAATAATTTAATATTTTTTTATTTTTAAATTAATAAATAATTTCTACTACTTAATTTCATCTAATAATTATTTTTTATTTTATTTAAATTTTATCTAAAATTCTAATTATTTTTTTTTGTATGTATAATATTACTCTTTTGATTCTTTCCATTTTAAGACAAGATTCTCGCATTAAATTAACATTTTCCCTTTCTTTTTGACAACCCTTTCTTCTAAATTGAAATCATCATGGTTATTTTAAGAAAATTAACCTGTGAATAAAAACTATTTTCAGTTTTACTTTTACACAAAAGAATATAACATTTTTACAGTTTTTTTTTTGTTTTGATTTGTTGTATTTGTTTAGTTACACGTGCAGTACACAGCCTTGTTTTTGCCATGAAATGATAAGACCCACAATATGGGTAGAACAGCTACTCCTAGACGGTACAGGCACAGCTGTATATTAGCTGTGGTAGTTCAATAATTTTTTTTCTTTAAAAAAAAGTGTTGAGATTAATTTTTATGTAACATAACGATAATGGTTGAAATGCGCAATAGTTTATAAACCCAACTCCAAGGGTATTTTTGTCGCATTGGGAAAGCTGAATATTCCCTACCCTCTTAAACAATTCCTCCTAAGGTGGACTAGAGTTTCGATGCCTGTGAACGACCAATCTGAGTAAGTGTTCATTCGTCGCTTTGGAAATTGAAATGTGAAAATTTCGTTGCTTAACTTTCAAGCAATGTTCATAAAATCATATAGGAAAGTGAATCGGTAAGAATCTTAATGTAACTTTAATTAATTTAATTATTTAAATTAATTAATTGAATTGATGAAAATATTTATAAAATATTAAAAATTATTAATTTTTTAAATAATAAATAATAATAATTAACTTATTAAATTAATTAAATCAATCAATTCAAACAGTTTTAATTAATTTTGACAGTTTTAACTTGTTCAATATGATTTGGTCGTAAATTTAATTATAAGACCCAATCATAATCGATTAAGTATCTAGTTTACGATTAAATTAGTCAGACTAATTGATTTAATCCAATTCTAATAATATTACTTTCATGTTTCAACTACTGTTGCTTAAAAATCTGTTAAAAAATATATATTATGCTTTAAAATCATTATGCATGTATATGTATGTAACCAAAATTAATTAATTAAATAAAACATTTAATCTCATATGTTAGATAAAGTTTACAAACATATATATAATATACGCAAAACTAAGTAGTAAGAGAGACAGTAAAATTGATAGTAAATTACTTCCATAACCATGATTTCCAATTTCAGTTGTCAAAGCCTAATTGAATTTCGCTTGGAACCCACTGAAATGCATGTGCTGTACTGTACAAATTTGGTCATTATTGAATATGTATAAAAAAAATTATACGATATTTAATTGTGCATTAAAAATAATATGGACTAGCAATATATCAAGTGAAAATATTTTTATCAAAAAAAATGAAGAAGATAAATCTTAAGCATTCAATCATATATTAATTATTATGATTATATTTTGTTTAAAAGTTACATGATTACTTTAAAAAGTTATATAATTTTATGTATTAATCTTAACTGTTTATGTAAAATTTAATGATCAAAATTTATTTTTTTTTACTCTCATAGTAAATTACTCTTTTCACTTGATGTATCTCTATCTCATATATATATATGTGTGTGTGTGTGTGTGAGAGAGTGAGAGAGAGAGAGAGAGAGAGAGAGAGAAATGTTGTTTATTTTGAGAGTTAAAAAAATAAATTTTGATCATTCATATAAAATTTAATAGTTTAATATTTTTTATCACAATAAATTATTTCTCTCATTTGATATGCCTTAACACACACACATAGAGAAATTCTAACCAAAAAAAATAAAAGTACATATGAGAAATTCTTAGACAAATTAAGAATCTCTTATATACAAATAATGGCTTAAAGAAGAAATTCACATGTCTGGACTGGACTAAAACAAAGCTGGGACTGTTTTCTAGAATGATATTTTTCTTATGATTGTATAATTGATATGGGATTAAAAATTAAGATTAAATTTTTATAAATGAATTTTGTATATATTTTAAAATTTATCTCTTATTTTTTCTTTATACTAAACATATACTAAAAGAAAAAACAACGGGAAGCTCCATCTACTACTTAATTACAAAAAAAAGGTCAGATTCGGATTCATTTTTCCATGGCATGATGTTGCTGCTAAATGTGATTTATTGAAACTTATATGTATGAGATATGTCAATATATAGTATGTATTTCTTTTCTGCATGAATGTATGCTTTTCTTTCAAGTGTTATTTTCATATTCACCCGAAAAATATTAAAAAAAAGAAAAATTTACCTGCTAGCTGAATAATTAGTGTATTTTCCCTCTGTCCCACAAACTCTCCCAAGTCCCACCCATGACCCACCCACTATATGCGAAGTATCTACCATTTAAATATGCAAACAAAATTTGAATTCTTTCAAGGTGGCTTGGTTTAGGGTTTAGAGTCAAATTGTGCATTTTTATTCAATGGGAAAAAAAGAAAGAAGAAAAAGATAAAAAGGGGTGGCGACAGGAGAGGACATTGCCTTTGGTTTTGGGTTATCCCTTCATGATTAGAGGTCAAAAAGTTGCACTACTTTTGCTTGCGCAAGCTTTGGCGGTAAAAAGGACAGACACTGGCACTGCACCCCCCCTTTGTCGCCCATGGTTTCTTGCTGGTTCTGGCCGAGACCCGTCCATGGGTTGTGTCAAGTTACCACCATAGAACAGAGGGTAGCATCCGCTGACACTTTGTTAATTTTTTTTTTATTTGGTGTATTAAAATTTAGGTGAAAAGGCAGACTTATCTTAATTCAAAACTTAAGACATGTTACTAAATTCATTAAATATTTATAAAATTTTAATAAATAATGTACTAACAGAAAAATCAAAGAATTAAATTTAAATTAAGATGAAGCATAAGCGGATCATAAGCTAACCCCGTTGGTGACAATTTGTAAATTTAAATTCTATAGAATTGCTATTCGACAGAGAGTTTAGATCAAATGAGCACAGACACTGTATCAGAGAGTGCAGATGGGTGTTGACAGTGATACCCCAGTTTGATTCCTCACACTGATAAAGTGATACGGGTTAAGTGGAATTTAGATGGTAAAGTAAAGTGCACTTATTAATAAAAAAATTAAGATGTTTAAAATAAGTAATTAACTCATTTCGTTTGATTTAATCTAGATTTGATGTTTATAATTTTTTTTATATTAATCACTATAATTTTATTTATTTAAATTTAAATTTTTATTATTAATGTATTATTTTTTATATTTTTTATTTATTTAACTTTGAGATTTTATAATTTTTATTTATTAAGATATTAATTTTTATTTTATAAAAAATTAATTCGTATAATTTTTGATTATTAAGATATTAATATCTTAACAATTAAAATTTAAATAAATAAATATAAAAATTAATATATAATATCTAAAAAAATAAAATTATAAAAATTTAAATTTAAATTAAATAAAATTATAAAAAATAATTATTTATTTTAACCTATTAACAAAGCAAAGTTGTAAAAGAATTTTTGATGAATTATCATGTATGTTTTCTTTTTTTAATTCACTCTTGCTCTTTGTCTTGAGCTGATGATTTCTTGCTTTCATCCTTGTTTTCCCACACAGACACAATGAGTGGTTGACATTCATTGAAAAAGAATATATGTGTCTCTGAGACTGGGATGTGGCCAACGCTGATTGAAGACCTGCTCCATCGCTTTGGAGATGTTCATGTGGTAACTTTTTTCACCACTTCATGGCATAGCTGGGAGGCAGGAAAGTTGGCTACAACAAAGTTTTTCCAGCCCTCTGCTTGGACGATGTGAGAAAATGGAGAGAGAGAGAGAGAGAGAGAAAAAAAAAGGAAAGAAAGTAAACGAGGAAAAGAGAAAATAAAAAACTATTTTTTTCTTCTATTATTTGAACAAAGAAACAAAGAGAAAAAGAAAATATTTTATTATTATTTGGTTGTATATAAAAATAAAAAAAGAAAATATAATTATATAAAATGATTTATATAATTTTATTATGATATTAAAAAATATATCTTTTATTTTAGATAAGATTATAATTTTAAAATTATTCTTTTTTTCTCTTTCACTTTTTCTCTTGCAAGCGAGAAGAAAAAATTTTTGGTGTGTCCCACACTAATTTTTTTTTTCTTTCTTCACCCTTTTCTTCCCACGTTCAAGTAAGAGAAACTCCTAAAATTTAACTATTTTATCTTCACTTATTTTCTTTCTTTCTAAATTCTCTTCAACCAAACAAAGTTACGACTCAACACAACTCGAGAGTGATGAGCACTTGGGGGTTCAAACTTGAAAATTATTGAGAGTAAAAAGAACAAAGAGATCCAAGGTTTGGAAAATGATTCACTAATTAATAATATATGATTAGTGTAAAAATAATTTATACATATAAAAATTTATATTTAATATTATATTTTAAAATATAAGTTTAGCACAAAAACTTGAGAAAATTTTAAGGGAAACTATAAAATGAATTTTTAAATAATTTTATTAAAACATAAATTAATTTTGATAGACTTAGCTAGCTCGATCAGCATCAATCGTTTTATATAATGGAATCTTTTAAATAGAATAAGACTGAACTGCTGTTATTGAAAGAATTATCTGTGAGAAAAACAGAATTATGAGAGGTTCGGGGTTGAAAAACAAGGAGCATCTCTTGATTGGTAACAGGTTAGTCATACTATTGGTGATGAAATTCCTTTGGTTACTTACAAAACATCATATTTTTTTGCCGCATATCACATTTGAGTATAGTAACTATATCAACTTTATAAGTTATTATTTTATATTTAAATTAAAATTATTTAAAGATAATAATAATTTATAAAATTCATATAGTTATTATTAAATAGTATGAAATAAGAGAAATATTTTTTTTTTTAAGTACATAAAATTTTTTCGAGGATAGAGTGGTAGGCCCTGGGATGAAGTCATGAAAGTCAAAAGGACGAGAGACGACCAACACTTTGGCATTGTTTGCCATTCCATCATGTATCATTCAAAGAATTCAAAGATCTTCTTTCTTTCTTTCAATTAATTCATCCTTTCTTATCCGATTCTTCCAACTAAACTCCATGACTGTCTCTCTCTCTCTGTGCTTAATTTTTGACACACCCACCTTTGATCGCGATGCTCCCCCAATCATGTGTTTGACCTTCCTTCTCATTTTATTTCTTCATGCCCTCAAGCCCACGCCACACCCACCAAACTGTTCCACTGCCACTCAACACACTTACCTTTCTTTATTTTTTTTTTCCGGGTTTTGTTTCACATGTTGTTCCTACCTCTCTTCGTTTTGAAGCACTTTGTTCAATTTCTCATGACTTTTTCAACATTGTCATCATTCATTTGTTCCACCAACAGTGTGGATAAGTTCGTGTGTTTCCTCCATTACCTAATTTGTATAAAAGAAACGTTGTGCGAAGTGAATGATATCAATGATGTTTTCGTCACTAATAATGAGTTTAGGGTTCTTTCTTAATCAGTGTAGCCCACGGCTACTAGTATTCATCTCTAGACAAAATTGGTTATTTTTAGAGAGAACTATGCAACTCTTAGCAATGATCCACTAGCTAGTTCTCTAAGAAAGTTTGTGAAATTTGAAGAAACACCTCAATAGTTAAGTGTGGGTTATTTGTAACGTAGCTAACAAAAAAAAAAAGAAAGTAGACTGTTTGTAATTTAGTGTTTTATAAAATTATGACAACAATTGACGTATATTATATTGTAGAGTGAAATCATTTTTTTCCTTTTTTTTTTTTAAAGACGCAACTCAAAGTCAACAAGTGTTATGTAGCCTGTGGTCAGGGCCAAGTAGGGCTTTCAAATTTATCAAAAGTTTATACATATATATATATATATATCAAAAGAGAGAGTTCCTATTTTAAGTTATATTGAACTTTAACTTAATTATAAAGAATATGAATTGTAAATATTAAACTCTTAAATTATTTGATCATAAAAGTTCTAATATAATATTATAGATTAACTACTCTAAAAACTTAAAGATATTAGATGAAATCATATAAATACTTTTATATATCTAACATTACATATCAAACACTTACATTAAAAAAAAATTATAAGTTTTTTTTTTTGTTAAAACGGACAAATGCAATTTATATGTGGTCTAGGAAGGCCGCAAGCATGGATTGAGTGGGCCTTGGGCATCCAAACTCAGCCCCTGGTCCCTCAGAACTCGGAAGACAGAAAGATTAAGCGACAAAGGCAGGCTTGGGCTTAACCCTTTGTATGGGTATAGCTGTGGTCGTGTGTGCAATCTGGCATCTGTTCCATGCAGTTCCTTTTATGGGTTTACAACAGGTATCTGGGCTTCCCTCTCATAAGCCACTATGGCCCTTGGCTTTGACCACAAGAGCTTCAGAACTGCCCTTCCCCTCTGAAACCTGGAGCCTAACCACACATGTTGATCTATACCAAAAAGATTTAAAAAAGAAAAACAAGAATAAAAACAATTAAACTTTATTTCATTAAATAAATTTATTAAGTTTAAAAAAATAGTGGGCTTTGCTAAACGGATAAGAGGGCCCTCTTGCATAGTGGATGATGATGGACAGTGACTGCTAAACAGACAACAAATATGATAAAATGGCAGCGTGATGAATCCTTATCCAAACACAGAGGAGGCATTAAAATTGAAACAAAATACGAGGTCCTGAAGTTTTTCAGTACTTTGATATTTATGCACGTAAACTTTATCTGCATTTTTTCATTCTTTAATGTAATACGTTGGAAGGACCCCTCTTGACCCTGACTTCTCTCCAAAAATAAAATTGTGTGAACCCATTATGTTGGAAGAGTAAGAGGAGAAGAGAATTCTTACGCAAAGAACAAAAGAGAAATAGCTAGAGGGGATTAATTCACCTAATCAATTTTCGTTTAAGATAATTGCATGACTTAGGATTTTTTGTGTGGGACAGTCCTTAATCATTGTTTGGTATGTATTTTGGGTAAAAAAAAACAGAAAAGAGTTAATAATTTAACTCATTTCTTATTTGATATTAATTTAACAATGAAAAAAAAAATACTTAGAGTTATGAACTTTTCATGTTATAGATTGTGAAAGATAATAAAGTAATTTGATATTTATTTATAAATATTTTTATTCTTTTTTCAAATGAAACTAGATAAAAGAAAGAAGACGTTCCTTCAATTGTCCTTTTCTTTTCTTTTCTTTTCTATTGTATCCATACGGTTCATTTTCCCACCATGTTAATATCAAACAAAACATTAGACTCCTCTTCAATGATGGGGCCTCTCCCCTAAGCGTGAGTTTAGGTACCAAAAAAAATGTAAAAATTATTAAAGTTTTTTTAAAAAATAAAAGTTACAAAATTTGGATTCTTGTAGCCCAAATTTATTCATGACACAGGTGGGACAGGTCTCACCTCACAAATAGAGTGCGACCAACTCAAAACACTACCATTTCTGTAAGAGTACGTTTGTAACCACACATTTTAAGAATTAATTTAATTTATAAATAAAATATTTTATTTGAAAAGTTATAAAATAGAATTAATTTAATTTTATAATAATTTTTAAGTATGAAAAATAATTTTTAAATAAAATTAAATCATTTTAACTTAAATCAAATCAAATTAATTCTATTTTTTAATAATTCAAAACATAGGTTAACATACGTTAGTGATGTAATTCCATTATCACCACAAGCCATGAGTTTTCTGTAATATTAAACCACTCTCGAATTAAAACAATATCAATTTTATGCCAAGAGAGGATAAAGATAATATTTTTTTTTTATAAAATGGCAATATATAATAATGAGAAGATGAATAAAAATGTAGCTTTACATGCTGATTATTCAATAATGAGTTACAGATCAAGCTTTCAAGATCAACTTTAATGACAACTTGATGAGCTGCAAACAACAGACATATCTGCTTCATTCATCTCACAATCTCACCTATACCAACAACATTCTTCATGACACATCCACCTCCACCACCCACTTCTTTTTCTTTTTCTTTCCTGTCTTTTTAATTGGGGATTCTTTGTTATCCTTAAAGTCATTTCTTTATTAAAAAATATTATATATTTGTTTAACATTTTTTATATCATTATATGAATTCAAAAAGTAATATGTTTACTTGAGGGCATAATACCCTATTACCCTTTATGGGTAGGATAATGTGACCCTTTTAATTTTACACACTTGACACTTCCTCTTCCTTTTCCAATTTCCTTGAAATTTGAAATATACATTTCGCATTGCTGCTCTTTTCTCACTTTCTATCTTCTGTTTTAACATCTAAACTTGAGTCTAAAATAATTGTATGTTCTTAATTAATGTTATTAACTGTGATTTTATCTTCTAAGTTATTCTACCGTAATTATATAGAACATAAATTTAAATTAAACATAAATAAATATAAGTTATCTAATATGATAGAGGCAATATTCATAAAAATATCACAAAAAATTTATATTATCATCATTTTCTTTATATTATCACCATTTTTTATAAATATAAATTATTGATTAAATACCAAAAGTCTTTATTTTTTTATGAAATTTTTAATTTTTTGGTAATAATAAAATTTTAAATTTGTGTAGAAAAATCATATCATCAACTAATATTATGTGTTATTAAATAACTTACAAGAATTTTTGAAAAAAAATCATACCCACACATAATATTATGTAGTATTATATAATTTAAAAAAACTTATTTTTAAAAAGATCACGTTAACACCAAACACTAACTCATTGTTTGGATAGAGAGAAAAAAATAAAGAAAAAAAATTTTAAAAAACTTTTTTTGTTTGAATCAAGAAAAAATATAAAAAAAAGAAAATGATAAAAAATAAAATTTTAAATTTTTTTTTTTCATCTTATCCAAACAAAGAGTAAGTGACATTGATGATTGACGGAGACTGCTAAAAGTAACAAGGCAATAAATATGGCAAAATGGGACGGTGAACTTATCCAAATCCAAGGACGCATTGGAATTGAAACGGAATACGAGGTCCTGAGGTTTTTCAGTACTTTGATATTTATTCACATGAATAATGTGATATTTTCTTAAAACATCATTTTAATAATTTTTTAATATTTAATAAAATAAAAAAATAAAATATTTAATATCATACAAATATAAAAATATTTAATATTTATTTTATTTAATAATTAAAAAATTATTAACATAATATATTAAGATTATATAAAATCATTTTTATGCACGTATTACATCTACATTTTATCATTTTTTTAATATGTGAGAGGTTGAAAGGACCCCTCCTGACCTTTACTTCTCTCCAAAATTAAAATTTTGTGAACACATTATGTTGGAGGATTAGGAGGAGAATAAGATTCTTAAGTAGAGAACTAAAGAGAAATAATAATTTTTTAGAAAATAATTTTAAATTTTTTTAAAAAATTACATTTGTATAAACAAAACACTCAAAAAATTTGACGCACTGTAACTCCTCTAATTATACTCCTTCCCCTTGTCTGTTACATAAATTGAATCTTAATTAGCCATAGTGCAAGTCAAATATACATATGTCAAAATTTCTTCGTCTAATCTCTAACCTTTCTAATTAAGTTTTAGAAAAGTATAATATAATATTTAATTTTTTATCTTAGTGACTACTTTGTGAATCAGTTTAAACCTTCGAATACATGTTAAGGTTAATTGGTTAGTGATAGTCTATCTAATTAAGTTGAAGAATCAAGACCTCACAATTTTGTTAGGTAAGCATTACTTCTAGTCTAATCCACCTTCACAAAATTGGATGTCACGTAGGGCTGCACATGAGTTGAGTTGGGTTGTAAGTAAAAATAAGTTTAAATTAATTTTTTAAGTTTTGGTTGGGTTATTGAGTTTGTAAAAAAATTTCATTTGACCCGACCCAAACCAAACAAACAAAAAATGGGTTAGTTCGGTTCAAATCATCGAGTTATATATTTTATTTTTTTTTCTTTTTAATATGTATAAAAAAAAATTTAAAAATAAAAGAAATAATTTCTATTATTTTACAATAATGCTTAAAGATGCATACTTAAAAATTATTTTTATCATAAAATTAAATTCAAAAGGATAGGTAATATCATTTTAATGACTAAAAGATATGTAAAATAGTAAAATTTAATACAAAAATGATTATCAGGTTAAGTAGTTGAATTACAAAAGACCAAGCCCATTACATGAATAGATTATATCAGGATTATACAATTTCTATTCGACCCAGCTTGACTACTTGATCTAACTCGAAAATATTCAATTGAATCGAGTCAGATTAATCTAATCCACATATTAACCCAGACCAAAGATCACCCCAACTGTCACGTAATGTTATAATGTGAGTTTGGCAACCTCTGGCCAAGAAGCAATTTTCTTACCCAATACTACCAAAATCATGTCAAACGTTTGTTTTCCTAGTTCCTACAAGGATTTTTTTTTTTTTAAGATCAATGGGTTACCACTTACACTTTATTATCTAAAATATAATATGTATTTTAGAACATCTAAATATTTTTTTCTCACCTACAAAAGCATAGCTCAATGATAAACAAGAATTTTAGTAAAATAAGTTTATATTGTAATTAGGGGTGAAAATGGGTTTGGTGGCCTATCAGGCCTATAACCTAGTTTATTTTAAGTCTTATTAGGTTTGAGCTTATTTATTATATAAGTCAGATTTAAATTTTTATAAAAACTTATTTAGTTAAATATGTCAGATTTAAGTTATTAAAAATATCTATTTAACTTAATAAACCGACCTATTTATCTATTATATATATATAATTAAAAAATTATAATATTTATATTATTTATCATTATATAGATTATTTAAAATTTTTAAAGTATAAACTTATTAATCTAATTTAAAATTTTCATGTAATGTAAGCCTTTAAAAAGGCTTGCAAAATAGGTCAGGCTTTTCTATTTTCATACAAAGACCAGACTGAGTCTAGAAAAAAGCCTATCTCAAATAATATGATAGACTCAAGTTTAGTATTTTACAAAACAGGTTAGGTCTATTTAAAGAAAATCTAACCTAATCTATTTTCACGTAAAAAACTTGATCATGTAAAAGAATATTTTGAAAAAAAGAATAGTCTTATTACCCAAAGTAAAAATTAGTTTCACAATCAAAAATTTTAAAAATACCTTATAAAAATCAAAATAAAATTTTACTTTAATCTTTAAAGCACAATGTGTGTTCCTTGCACTTTAAAAAATAAAAGCATAAATTATAATCATTGATATAAAAAAAAGTGAGTAAATTTTAATAAACACATAATTTTTATTCATGTACTTATATTTTATGAAAATTTAAACCATTTATTTTTTTAAAAAATATTTATCAACATTATGCTTTGTTTATATTGTTCTCTTAAATGAAAAATCCCAAAATTATTAGTTTTATTAAGAAAAAAAAAAGTTACAAAATTTGAATTCTTGTAGCCGGAATAGTTTCTCTTTTTTTTTTGTTTTTTTTTAATAAAAGACACATATGTGGGGTAGTTCTCACCTGGCTGACGGACAGATTGTGACTCACTCCTCCTATATAGCTTGTCCATGGGCTCCAAGTTCTTGCAAATATCCCGTCACATAATTTTGATTTTTTTATATTAATTTCCCTTTCTTAAAACAGTATTTTTTTTTTCAGGATTAAAGCATGTTATTAGTTCATTAAAAGTTTATAAAAATATTTATAAATAATTTATTAATAAAAAAATTTAATAATTAAATCTAAATTATAACAAAATACAACTGAAAAGTCAACCTTTTTCTAAAACAGTACCTTTTTCTTAACTGGTTAAAAAGAACTGCATGTTTGTGATGTAATTTCATTACCCCGCAATGTATACTTCATGTTTGGATAACAAAATTTTGGTGACGTAAATAAATTTTTGTTATTTTTTATTTTATTTATTTTAGAGTTTATATAATTTTTAAAATATAATTTTAACTTTAAAAGTTTAAGTAATTACTTTTTATTTTTACATTGAACATAATTTTTTTAAATACAAATTACTTTTCTCACAGTTATTTTTAATTAAAAATAAATTTATAAAATTAAGTTTATTTAAAATTAGATTTATAAAATTTAATTCAAATAAATAGATAATAATGAAAAGAAAAATAAACAATAATTTTATATCATCTTAATTTATCCTTTTAATAATTTTTTGAATTACTAAAAAAGTAAATATTTATTATTTTTTTATATTTTTAAGATATTAAGTATTTTATTTTTTCATTTAATACTTATATATAAAGTATTAAAAAAATTATTAAAAGAAAATTTTAAGAAGAGATATCATTATTTAAAATAAAAATGTAGAAGTACATGGTGATTATTCATTAATGAGGAGTCATAGGTAAGTTGAGAAACTATTACATACTCTTATAACATAATTAAATGCATACTTTAAGAAATAACTTTATTATTAATTTAAATTATTGACACAAAATAAAATTTATATAATTTTTTTTAAAATTAATAATAAATATGTTTTTTAAAATATATATTTATTATATTCTAAGAGTATATAATAATTTCTTGATCAAGTTTAAAGACCTGCGCATTTTTGTACAAATTTCAAGTAAAATTTAATAAATAATATTAAAAAATAAAGTTTTAAAAATTGAATCAGTCATTAAATTAGTAAAGAAACTGATTTATGATTTAATAGTTCAACCGTGATTGAATCGTGATCAAATCAGTATATAATTAAATATATATTTATATTTTAAAATATAATATTTATACTAATTTAAAATTATATACATATTTTAAATATGATAATGTACCATATGTTATAAACATTACACTAGAACAGTGACAATATTTTTTTTATCTGGCCTTTGATTCCAAGTTTGAACCAAGGACTTTTTTTTAGAAATTATAACTATATCCCTACTTCATATTAAATATATAATAAAACACCTAATATAATGAAAGTTCACTTGATTTAATAGCAGAGTAATTTACCTCATGCGCCCACGACTCAAGTTGGAATCTAACTGGAAAAATTTTTGTTCAATTTGAAGTTAATTACTAAACCAGCAGGCAATCAAATCGTAAGCGGTTTGGACATTTAATATTCAATTCGACGATTTTGTAATCAATTTTCAGCATATCGATAATAGAGACTTGACCGGACTGGCCAATAGTTTAATTTTCGATTGAACTGGTCCAATCGACCGATCCATTTTGATTTTTAGAACTAATACATATTATTTTTTAAAATTAACAATACATATCAATTATTAAATAAAATATTTAAAATAAGTAATACCTTTTTAAAAAATTTTCACCGAAAACAAAAGGCATCATTTTCATATGACGAATCTCAACAGTACCAAAAACATTCTGCGTCACGCCACAAGCCACCAGAGCACTTCTTTTTCTTTTTGGCACTTCCTCTTTTCTTTTTTACACTCCCTCTTTTATGCATTCCCTTGAAACTTAAAATACACCCTCCACTTTGCTTCACTGCCCATTTCTCACTTTCTCACTTCACCTTCGTCACCTTCGCTTTTAAGCAATTCACATTTCTCATGTAATTGAAAAAAAAAATTTCACATTTCTTTTACGGCGAATCTTCCATTTTCAGAAACCACCCTCTGCAAATCATCCATGCTCACATCGCCGCCGCTGAATACCATTCTCTGCATCCGAGTCCCGTCCTTCGCCACCGCGTTCCGCACGCTCCCCCATTCGCACCGCCCCCCATGCGCAACCTCGCACACCACCATCTCCCCTGGCTCCGACGTGTTGTGCAGGTACACAAAATCCCCCGTCGAAGTCATCCCAATCGACGCCATCGCTGAACCGCTCTCACCCTTCAGCTTCTCCACCATCTCCTTCGGCACCTCGTCCATCTCCTCACACGAATACTCCAAACCCGATCCCAATTCGCCCCTCACTTCCCACAACTTCACGCCTCTGACATTCTCCGCGTCTCCCACCAGCCCCGCCACCACCAACCGTTCGCGGACGGTTCCGGTGACGCAGTGGGAAACGCTCTGATCGGGCCGCAGATCGTACGGACCGTGCCAGGCCTTGTCGTTGGGATCGAAGGAATACGTCACGCCGGAGTTCTTCTCCGTCACGTGCATCCTGTGTCCGTCGACGGCTACCGACAGCCACGTGGACGCCGTGGAGTCCTTCAAGATCGCCGGCATGGACTGGCACGCCACCCAGGCGCGGGCCTCCGGGTCGTACATCTCCACCGCGAGGGGGTTGTCCTCGAACTCGCACGCGCCGCCGGCTACCACGATGCTGCGGCCAACAAGCGCGACGATGGGGTCGGTGCGCCACACGCGCGGAGCGTCCGCGTGGTGCCACGTCGAGGTGGAGCGGGTCGAAGGAGAAGGCGAACCTGGTGGGGGACAGCGTGTAGAGCAGCGTGGAGTGCGACGATCGGACGGCGGAGGCGTGCTTGATCGACGGCTTGTGTATCTCCAGCCACACGTGCGAGCGAGGGTCGTAGGCATGTGCGGTTGTCACGTGCGGGGCGCGGCGGCTCTGGGTGTGCACCATGAGCCACGGCTTGATGGGGTTGAGGTGGCGGAGGGAGGAGGACACCGCGCGCTTCCAGGCCTTTGACACGCGACAGGCAGGCACCAAGTCGACGAGTGGCACGTGCGAGAATACGGCCTCTAAGATATCTCCATGGATAGGAGCTTCTCTTTCTTCTTGAAGCTTCTCTGCAGCCATTGTTATAGCAGCTTTGTCTCTGTGTTAGTGTTTCAGTGGTTTTTCTCTTTTCAGGGTAGAACGGGAGGGAAAGAGTGCATTTGAGGCCTTTATATAGAGAGTGGGAAAAGAATCGAAAATGAGAGGCTGAATTTTGCCAATACGTGGATGCCACGTGTATTATTATATTATCATTGTTGGTATTACAATTATGAAAATGAAAACAATTATATAAAACTAGCCGGAAAAATTATATTTCATTTTCTAGATTAATATTTTTAAGATTTTTTTAAGGATTTAGATTTAAATTTAATTTTACTATTTAAAATTATAATAGTGTTATGTGTTGTATATTTACTAAGTTTAGTATATTATTTTAAAAATATACAATAATCTCTTGTTGTAATGGTGCACTAGACTAATATTTTAAATAATTTATTAAATATTTATTAATTATTCTTTTTTATAATAATGTATATCTATAAAATAAAATTACAAAATCATGAAATTAGTCTTCAAAATAATATACTAATTTAACGTTAATTCTTAAGAAATTTTAATTTCATAATGGTTATTAAAAAATTATTTTATCATTTAAATTAATTTTTATTTAAAAATTAATATGATTGACTTTTAAATTTTTTTAAAAACTAATTTGAGTGATAGAGTAATCTATTAGAGATTACAAATGCGATTAAAATTTTTTAAAAATTAATGTGAATTTGATAAATTCTTTTAAGAGTCAAGTCGGTAAAGTCTGTAAAATTTTTTTAAGAATTAATAAATATTTGATAAATTTGACAAAATATTGGTATTATGAAAGATGAGTATCCAAATAATGGCTAAGATACAAGTATCCTATGGACAACAACGTTGGAAATGCATTTTATATTTTTCCATTTTGTAAGAGAATGATTGTTTTGTTTTGTTCACAGAACTTAGTTCATAGTTAGTAACCCCAATTCCAATTGTTACACAAAGGTATTTGGCTTCCAAAGTGGGAACTTGTCCCATTGTGGACAATTGGTCACTCCGAAACCAACCAAATATTCTTTTTACAAAAGAAGTCCATATTCGGTTACATTTACTTGTGTAATTGATATATGATTTTCAAATTAACTTTAAAATATCATAATCATTAGGCATTAAGATTCATTGCACACATTTCGCTAATTATTTTTTTAGCACATTATGGAGTCTCAATCTTAATTTCGATTAATGAGAAAACTAACATAATAATACTCTTATATACCATAAAAAAAATTACTTGAAGTTTCTTAGGTTCCAATATTTTCTTTTTTGGTAAAAAAAAAATTATACAATAACTGCTTATATAATTTTATATCAGGAGTAGTATAAGTAAAACCTTTCCAAAGTAGTGATTCTAATATTTTCTTTTTTAAACTTTGATAAAGCCAACAACTATATAAAGTAAGAGTTATGTTGATTTATACTTGTATAGCATATAATTCTTATTTGAGTTAGTGAACCAAGGAACTAAACCACTTCTAGTAAATGCAATAAGAATGTGTCGCAAGAGAGAAAGATGGACCGTGCATTTAGTTCTGTTGTTGAAGTGCAAAGTTCTACTAAATTATTAGTAACACGCATTAAACACATAATATATATAATTAATGGCCCTAACTTTATTTGTATTTTAAATTGATGTAGCATTACTTATTTGATCTATTCTTAGGACTTAAAATTGAAATATTTCAGCCCACTAAACTAAAAAAAAGACAAAGGGCACTGCACGTTCTGTGTGCGCGTGTGAAATCAGCTTGGTGTTGATTTTCAAATGGAAGTTGAGTGAAAGTTTGGTAAATCAATGAAGAAAACAACAAAGGATTAGAAAGCATTATATTATTTGTCAACCATTTTTGTTTCTGTTGTGCCAATAGTTCAAAATGAAGTGATTCAAATTCTTTGGCAGATTATTGTTAGGCATACCCCAATTTTACTGTGCACAGTCAACGTGGGGACCCCATTTGATTTATATATTGGGTTTGAGACTTTTACTCTTTATGATTTTGAAGCTACTTACCTAAACATGCTTTGCGTAAAATGTAGTTTTAAGCAAGCCTTTCTCATGAAATCTCTTTCACCTACATTTTGTTTGGATATGTTTTTCATTAATCAAAAGAAACGAAATGGAACAAGTAGAGATGGATCGGAAAGGGAAAAGAAGAAATGTAATAAAGTTATATTTTTTTCTTATTTAAAAGATTAATAAAAGAACGAAATATAATTCTATTACTTTTATTTAGGAGTTCAATTATAAAAAAATAAAAATAAAATAATTATAATTTTTAACTTTTTTAATAGTCTTTTTAATTTAGTAAAAAATAAATGAAGATATTTAATATGAGAGGTAAAGTTATAAAATATTTACTTTTAACTTATAAAAATTTTTAATTACTCCCATTCTACCCTAATTTTGAGAAAAAAAATTGAGTCTTTGACAGGAAAAGAGAAAAAATAGTTTCATTTGAATTCATTTCCCTTCTTATCTATTTTTAAATTCTCAAACCAAAAAACTTATTTCTCTTTCCTTCGTTACTTGTCATTCAAACATAATGTTAAAGAAAATTCAAATGATGTACCTACAAATTTTTACAAGCAAAAAAGAAAGAAAAAAAATTTATTGTCACAAATATATTAGAGGCTAGGTACGTATTTAGTGACGGATAGTTTATGTTACTTTATGTCATAAAACTCATCCCTAACTTCAGTGACAGAATATGCAACCGAATTCAATTTGTTTTTTCACCCAAAAAAAATTGTTGTTAAGTTGAAATTCTATCCAGATTCTGTTGCTAAATTTAAAATTTCATCCCTAAAATCTAAATTCCATTGCCAATCCATTTTTAGATTGATCAAAATTCTTCGTTACTAAATGTAATTGTTTTTTATAGTGTGAGCAATGGTTTAGGTTAATGTTTTGCATATAAGGTTCATATATATAAGAAAATGTAAAATATAATAATAGTATAAGCAAACATGCCATTAAGACATAATCACTCACAGATTACCTACCGACAAAAGATGTTTCACATTGCAAGGATCAATTTTTAAGTTTATAATTCCCTGCCTTGTGCTAATATTAATGATTTGATTTTCACCGACTTTCCAGAAGATATGTGGGAACTGGAAAAAGTGGTTTGACTTCTACAAAAAGTAAATAATATACCAACTACATCAGATTCTTAAGTTTTATTACTTTTTTTTTTCTTAATTTTTCTTTTCAAAGTCTTAAATTTTACTTGTTTTATTTTTTTTAATGATTTTCATTTTATATATTAACTTCTCATAAATTATTTTCCAACGTGAGTTCAAATCCCTTATTAAAGCTTGTTTAACTGAAATTTAATTTAGTTATCATTGAACTACACTTTCGTAAATTAGCAAAATTATATTTTTTGATATAAATTAAGAATATCAACTACATCATATTCTTAAGTTTTATTACTTTTGTTTTTTCCTAATGTTTCTTTTTAAAGTCCTCATCAATTTCATATTTTTTTAATGATTTTCATCTTATATATCAACTTCTCATAAATTATTTTCCAGCGCGGGCTCGAACCCCTTAATAAAGCTTGTTTAATTGAAAATTTAATTTAGTTATCATTGAACTACACTTTCTTAAATTAGAAAAATTATATTTTTTATATGAATTAAGAATATCTTATAAAGTTCAGCCTATTTGAATTATTTTATAAGCTTAAAATTTTTAAATTAAAAGTGATAATAATATGATACTCTTTTTAAAATGTACCTCTATGAATGGAAAGGTAGTTCTCATACTTAAGAGTGTAACTCACTTTCACTATACCAATACCTCATAGATTTAACAAAACTATATTTGAACACAAAAAATGTACTCAAATATATTTTTTAAACAAACTTTTAATTGATAAAATTGTAATATTAAAATATATAAATAAATCATAAATTATTCATTCACATGTACCTCGCATGCCTAAAATTAAATTTAAGTTAACATGTGTGATCACTTAATTAGATTTTAATAATAAACTTTGCATTCACATATATATGTATTAATTTTTCAGAGTAACGTTTGAATTGTGGAACAAATATAATAAGGAGGTACATGTCAAAAGGGAAAAGAAAGACGGCTACGGCTTCAGGCATGTGGATGATCGTGATTATATTATGCAAGGAGCTTCAATACAAAATTTAGAATCGAATTATTATTATTATATATTTTGAGTTTAAATTTAATTTTTTCTCAATATAAAACATTTTATACTATTATCTAATTAAGTATTACTAATAATTTGACTTTTTATATAATTATGATAATAATTAATATGTTTTAATGACGTATCAACACATAATTTAATAATAATGTAAAAAAATTTACATTAATAATACATTAAAATTAAATCTATATAAAATTTAAATTTAATCTACTATCATTATAAAACTTTTTATATTATCAATTAATCAAGTATCAACAATAGTTTAAATCCATATATTTTTTAGTTTAATTTTAATTCACTGTCAGTGTAAAATTTTTTATGAATTATCATCTAATTATATATTATTAAATTATTAAAATAATTTAATTAAAATAATAATTATTTAAAAAATCAAATATATAACAATATATGATTAAATGAGAATACAAAAAATTTTATACTAATAATAAATCAAAATTAAATCTGTATTTTTCCTATTCGTATTAGAATTCCCAATAAGAATAGAGATATCCCTATATCAATTGATTATAACGTGATTAACAGAACGGTTAAATATATAATCTCCTTTTGTGCCCACTTTTTACGCATGCATTCGCTCAAAATAATTTCTGAGTGAGCACTGTGTTTATACCGAGGCACATTTATAATAGAGTATTGCTACAGCAAAAAAAAAAAAGAGGTCAAAATTTAGTTATATTTAAAGGTTGTTGTTTGATAGATAAAAATAATAGGGATCACTTGTTTATGTAAAAATAAACAAACATATCAAATTATTTTGTCAAAAATAATTTTAAATCTATGAAAATATTGATAAAATATTAAAAAATATTAAATTTTTTTTTAAAAAAAAACTAGCTGGTTGAACTGGTTAAACTGGTCAGCTCAAGTAATTTTGATTGATTTTATGTAGTTTTGAATTATTTAAAGTGATCTAATCATAAATTCAATTATAAAGCTAAACTATAACTGATTAAGTATTTAGTTCATAATTGAATCGGTGACATATATATATATATATATATATATATATATATATATAACTTATTAAGTGAGAGAAATGATTAATTGTAAGAGTAATAAGAGCAAATTTTGATCATTATATCTTATATGAATAGTCAAGATTAATCATAAAGTTATGTGACTTTTTTAAATGGTCATGTAATTTTAAATAAGATCTAATTTTAACAATTCATGTATTATTTAATAGTTAGGATTTACTTTTCTAACATTTCATAATAAAAAATACTCTCATTTGATATACCCTTATATATATATTGATTTAGTTAATATTAGTGACTTATGGATAAATAGTGTGAAAAATGTGTAAATTCACTCTTAAGAGTGAATTAAATCATTACTTCGCATGAAATATGAATATATCATTAATATAAGTTTATTGGATTGTAAAATTTTAAACTAGTATGAATGCATATTGGTGAAAAAAGAGAATAGAGAAAATTTCGAGAAGAGAAATCAAGATAATAAGAATTAAATAATAATTTTTATTCTCTATGTTTGAATGTTTAATATAGAAGTTTATCTAAAGCATTCCATTTTAAACACATCCCTAAAAGTTTGAGTAAAAATCATTGCGTGAAGTAAAAGGAAATTAGTGAGGCATCACATGAAAACAGCAGAGCCTAAAACTGACGTCTAATCCGGGGTGTTGATCTGCAGTAAAAGATGAGTGTTCACCAAAATATAAGTGAGTTATATTTATAAATATAATAATTATAATTTAATTTGTGAGAGTCATATTTTATACGAAAATTATATTATTATTATTTTTAATTAGCATAATATTTGTGTGATGTATGAAAAAATTTTAAAAGAACAAATAAAATTAAAAATAATGATATATTATTTAAAAATATAATATAATATTTAATTAAAAATTTTATAATAATTTTAAAAGAGGTGTTTAATATATATATATATATATTTTTAATTTTACATAATTTAAAATTATATATTCATTTTCATTTTAAATTTATTTTAATATTTATTAGTATTTTTAATATTTAGTATTTTTATTTTAAAAAATTTAATAATAATTATTGATTAATCAATACTTGTAAAAAAATTAAAATTTAATTCATAAAAAATTTAAAAGTGAGAGAAAATATTATTAAATAAAAGATGAAATAAAATAATAATAAAAAAAAATTTTAAAATATTTGACTCGTAAATTTTTTCTTTTTGTAATTTAAAAACATAATTTATTAACTATTACAATTAATATATTATAACATTTAAGATTTACATCCTCTATAAATATTATTTATTAGAATTAAATATTAAAATAATAATGATAATAACATGATCAAAATAATACATATTAAAATTAAATTATTTAATTTTTTTATATATAACATAAATTTAAAAAAATTAAATTTAAAAAATTATTTAAATAGATCAAATTATGTGGTTGTGAAAACACTCCTCCACACCAATATACCAATAAAAAAAAAAGGATTACCAAAGAAGTCAATTCAGTATTACACACTCAACTTGTTCTTTGGGTCTCATTATTATATTTATTTATTTAAACATTATTGTGTTTATTTATTTGTTTCGTGCAAACAAACAAAAAATGGACAGCAATAGTATTTGATACACTCAGCGGACAGTAAACAATTACAAGTAATTGACTTTTTCATTCAAATTATTTAAATATTTAATTTATTAAATTTCTTTGACAATATATATATATATATATATATATATATATATAAAATTAACTAACTATTTAATTACTGATGAAACAGTGGTTGTTAACTAACTAAACCCCTATACAATTCCTATAGAAAAAAAAGGTGCAACAAAACTGTAGCAAAAGAAAACAAAATTGAAGTTGGGTGAATATTGACAAGTTAAGTAAAATTTGAACTCGTTTAGAATACATCTTAGCTATAGATTTAATAATTTAAAAAAATCATAAAGAGTGTGTTAAAAACATTATTATATAAAAAATATTAAATTTTTTACTAAACTCTCAGTTCTCTAAAAATTACGCTGACATTATTTTAGTTCTTTAAATAATGTTAATATTAATTTAGTCTTTAAATTATAAAAAATGACATTATTTTGATGTTTAAAAAAAATTAACATTAATTTAATTCTTTAATCATAAAAAATAATATCAATTTAGTCATTCAATTATATAAAATTAACATTAGTTTAGTCTTTCAATTATAAAAATTATATCTATTTAGTCTCTATCAATATATAAAAAGATAATTTTGATGTTATCTTTTATAAATTAAAAACTAAATTAATGTCGATATTATTTAAAAGAATAAAGTGATATTAATATAATATTTAAAGGAATAAAATAAAAATTTATTTTAATTTTTTTTATTTAAAGTGTAATCTCTGTCGAAGTGTAAAAATTGTTTCTCTCTATAAAATTTATAAAAAATATTTAATTTAGTGATGCTTACTCGAGCTTACGAGTGAAAATAAGTTAAGTTAGATTAATCTTTTTTTAAATAGGTATAATTTATTTTGTAAAGCACTAGACCTACGTCTGGCCCATTACTTGACGTAAGATTTTTTTTTTAGAGTTAGCATGACATTTTTATAAAAATATAAAAGTCTGACCTATCCTATAAACTTATTTAAAGGTTTACGTTACATGAAAACTTTAAATTGACTAATAAGTTTATACTTTAAAAATATCAAATATCTCGTATCTTGAATTAAAATTATTAAATTATATTTAAAATTAATACATTATACAAATATATAATAATAAATTATATAAATATTATAATTTTTTAATTATATATATATAATATATAAATTTGTTAAGTTAAATAAATATTTTTAATAATTTAAATCTAACTTATTCAATCAAATATATTTTTATAAAAATTTAAACTTAACTTATATAATAAATAAATTTAGACCTATTAAAATAAAAAATAAACTAAGTTATAAACTATAATTCGTAGCCTAACCAATTATCATCCTTCCTCGAGCTTCTAGATAAATAGCTAAAATTAGAGGGGCATCAAGTTTCGTTCCGCATGGTCTCCGTGAAGATAATGACGCAAAACCAAACGTCAACGGCTTCCAGTAAACGCAATAACGATGAATTAAGAATAATTAGAAAAACAGTGATTGACTCATGTGAATGATTGATTTAATCGATGAAAAATCTAGAAACTCATATGAATGATTGACTCTTCTTAATTAAACCAAAGGCTGCTCCCACTGGCTAAAGCAATGTCTTCTTTATTTTAATTGGAAAAAATTTAATTTTTTTCTATAAATTAATTTATTAATCTTTTGTGTATAAAAAACTATTTCCTACTTTTTAAGCTTTCAAAATATTAAATAATTTTAACTTGTCATTTAATATTTTTTATTTTAAATAATTAAGATTATGTTAAATAAAGTATACAGATTTGAGATTTTTTTTTTATTAGAGAAAAACGACGGTAAGAAATGAGAAATATTTAAGTTTAAAGTAAAATGTTATTTTAATTACTAAAAAATTTAGCTTGCTTGTAATTTAATTTTTAATTTAAATTAAATGTATAATTTAATATTTAAATTTATTTTAAATTAGTCAAAGTGATTAATTAGAAATAATAAAAGATATAAAGTGAAACGAATTTGAATAAGTTAAAAAGTTAAAATGTCTTCTATATTTTAATTGGAGAATTTAATTTTTTTCAATAAATTAATTTAATAATCTTTTGAGTATAAAAAAGTTTAACTATTTTTTAAAATTTCAAAATATCAAATATTTTAACTTGTCATTTAATATTTTTTATTTTAAATAATTAATATTACGTTAAATAAAGTATACAGATTTGAGATATATTTTTTTTTTCTAGAGAAAAACGACGGTAAGAAATGAAAAATGTTTAAGTTTAAAGTAAAATGTTATTTTAATTACTAAAAATTTAGCTTGCTTGTAATTTAATTCTTAATTTAAATTAAATGTATAATTTAATATTTAAGTTAGTCAAAGTGATTAATTAAAAATAATAAAAGAAATAAAGTGAAACGAATTTGAATAAGTTAAAAAATTAAAAATGTCTTCTATATTTTAATTGGAGAATTTAATTTTTTCAATAAATTAATTTAATAATCTTTTGAGCATAAAAAAACTTAACTATTTTTTAAAATTTCAAAATATTAAATATTTTAACTTATCATTTAATATTTTTTTATTTTAAATATTAAGATTATGTTAAATAAAGTATACATATTTGAGATTCATTTTTACTAGAGAAAAACGATGGTAAGAAATGAAGAATGTTTAAATTTAGAGTAAAATGTATTTTAATTTTTGAAAATGTAGTTTGTTTGTAATTTAATTTCTAATTTAAATAAAGTGTAACAATTTAATATATAAATTATTTAAACTTGTTTTAAGTTAGTCTTTTAACTAAAAATAACAAAAAGAATAGAGTGAATCGAGTTTGAATAAGATAAAGATTGAGTCAAAAATTTATTTAAATCATGAATTAAATTGTGAGTCATAGATATTTTCAAAAATGTAAATGCAAAATGCAAATGCTCTTTACTTCTTAAGTTTAACTCACTTATAAATACAAAATTAGTAAAATATAACAGTAACTTATAAGTTCAAATAAAAAGTAACAATTATAGTAAAATAAAAAATATTCATATCACATGTACCAAAAAAATATGTTATTCATATCACAGCTGTTTTTTAAGATAGAATCCGTGTGGGGTACCTTTCTTCCCCATGTGTTTGAAAATTCTTACCTCAAAGATTTACCATGACTTTGCATGAGAGTTGCAGGTCACCTAAAAGCAAATGCTCCTCAACATGGGTTTTCGAACTTTGAATTTGCTACTGATCAATGACTTGGTAAGAAGCTTCTCAACTAATGTTAGAAAATGTCACCCCAATTTTTTTGTTTTTTTTAAAGGAACAAATCTGAGGGTCATAACAATGCATTAAGCCCTCGAGGCATAATCTATATGGCAGTTGGAAGGAAGCATCAATATTTTATTCTGTTTGCCTTCCTTCCCCTTAAATTTTTTATTAGGAAAAAGAAAGGAGCAATACCATTTACAAAGAAGTAATAAATAAAAAATCTAGCCATTAGCAAAAGAAGAAATTTTTATATATTTTTACGTGACGTTTCGTACACAAAAATAATCATAAATTAAAATAAAATAGAGAATTTTTATATTTATTGACAAAAAAAGTATGAAATCAATTCCACAAAACCATGAATGGAGTATGAAATCTATTACCTTTCAAAGTTGAAATTAAAATTAGGATTTCATACTTTATAAAATAAATATTAATTTTTTTCGTCTAACTTACCTTTATTAATTTCACAAAATAATATTTATTTTCCTTCTTATATTTAACTTATATAATATGACTCTCTAGCAAACCTAAAGTTTTTTTTTTTTGTAATTCATAAGATTAAGGAGAGAAAAAACTATTTCATTCCAAGATTAAAACATATTACATGTCTTAATAAAGGTTTATAGTGATACTTACAAAAGACTTATTAATAAAAAATTTCAACAGAATTTGAATTTAAGATATTTTGGAATGTGAAATTCTATCCAATCAGTTGTGCTAGCTGTCTTTGCAAAGATTTGAGATAAGAGACATTTAAAATATCACAAAAATAACATTTAAACTTTTTACGTAAGAGTATTTATATTATTTATATCAATTTTGATTTAATTTTATATTAATTTTATGCACTAAATAATAGAATAACGTGAAAAGACATTTGATTCTAAAATATACTAAACTATAAATTAAGAATAATCATTCTATTATATTAAGAATAGATTTTTTAAGAAAAAATTATTTTTTTAAAAACTTTTTTTGTAAAATTTTAATTATAAACTATTTTAATCATAAAATAAATTAATTTAAATATATACTAAAATTATAACATATAAATAATATAATCATACATACTATTAGATTAAAAATAAAATATTATATAATAAAATTTAAATCAAGTCCTACGTAGAACTCTGAAAGTATGTAAAGAATTTGTTTAACGGAAGACTTGGTGATCCACTCACAAATAGCAGTTGACGTATAACCTACCGCCATGACATGCCATGGATTTCTCCCTTTTAACTCTTCGGTTTCATATCAATGCCACTTGTTAGGAAAAAGCTACACGTATAAGGTTTTTTTTTTTTTTCTTTTCAAAAATATCTCTTTAAAATAAAAGATTAATTTTTTAAAATACAAACAATTAATTAAAACAGAAGCCTTTCTAAAGATATTTGTTTAACGCCAAATTATGCCTCTAAACCTTTCAAACCACACGTATAAGTTGTGGCTATAGCAAATACAATTATTTATTTATTTAATTTTGCTATGAGATTATAAAACCTGTAGGATGAAAAAATAAAAATTAAATGCGAATATTAAAATTACTAAAAGTCAAATTTAATATTAAATACATTTTTATGCAACAACAAAACCGTTAGCAAATAAAAAAATTGTTAAGATGATTGTAATTTGAATAAGCTTAAATTATATTGAATTTTGACTGAATATATTCAGTGAAATAAATTATAATTGATTTTTAAAAAAATAGTGAAAAGTCAAATTAAATCAATAAATCATATAATTTTCTGTGGGGCTTTCTTGAAGGCATGCACCAAACCGTTTTGGCATCAAGCGAAGGAAAACGGCAACATTGGCTACGACGCTGACTCACTTGACGTGAGGGATCGCACTGATCGTTGATTTGTTGAGGCATGAAGTAAACGACGGAACAAAACACCTACTAGAAAACGGGTATGAAAGCAGAAATTGATAACTTATAAAGACTTTTTCTTATTTAGTTTAGAAAATAATTTTATTTTAATTTAACCCTTCACTAATATATTTATTATTAATTTTGTGTCTTGTAAATTAGTTTATTCTTATGTAGTGAATGTTTATAGTTACGTAACTTTCTCATTCCAAAATAAAAAAAATTTAATAAATAAATCATTTTAAAAATAATTTAGGTATCAAAAAAATACTTTTTTATATTAATATTTTTTATATTTTTTTTTTACTTTATAAAAAGTGTGTTAGACATGTATAGAATGGAAATAACAAATATTTACATTTCATTACTTTATAAGGACATATAAGTCATTTGATATAATTATATTTTCTTTTTTATCATTTTTGTACACAATCAAAACAAAAAAAATATTATTTCTCATTTTCTTTTTCTTTATTTTTCTTCTTTCCATTTTTATATTTTCATTTTCTCTTCCCATTCAAATAAAGACTTAGAGTAACAATGATCCAGATCTTATAAAATTATATATATATATATATATATATATATATATATATATATAATATATATATATATATATATATATATATTATTATAAATTTAAGTTGATGGCATGTATTTTTATATTGTGACATATGTTATGCTTTTACTAATTTAGTCAAAATAATTTATAATTAAAATTTTAATAAAAAAAACTTAATTTTTTTTTAAATTTAATCCATTCCCATACATTAATATTAATGTAGTACTCTCAAAATAATAAGAATTTCTCATTAATAAGGCAGTATGTCACATTGTTTAGTAATAAAAAATGATATAGAATGCCACCTCATATGAGAGTTACATAAGCTATTACATCATCTACATTCTAGATACTTGGTGGATAAGGTTTGTCAAAAAAAAAAAAAAAGAGGCAATGGAGGCAGAAAATATCGCGATTTTCTTGTCTGTTGAATCATGAGACTTGAATTTATCGTAGTTGTCCGAGTTCGAAAAATACTACATGAAGAGTGTAGACATTATGTACCAAAAGAAAACTTAAATATTGTTAATTTTAGAAAAGTAAATTGTTTATAACTAGTTTGTTTAAATTTAAACTTACATTTTAATTTTCTTTGATTTTCAAAACTTATAAACACACTCCTTAATTTAAATTTTAACATAACAAATAACTCTTTATTAAAATTAGACACATTTACTCTATCAAATAACTTTTTATAAATAAATTTTTTTATAAATCTAATCATTAGATTAAGATTAGATTGACTCGTGAGGTAAATTTAACTCATAAAATTCCATTGAATAAAAATTAATTGGCAGTTTATTCAATTATTTTATTTCAACATATAATTATATGTTTTCAATACGTAAGTAAACCCTAAATGTTGAATTAAATAATTGTAAATATTTAATTTATTTTATATTTAGTATATATAATTACCACAATAATATCATAAGATATAAGGATTGAAGACTATTTCTTGAGATATGCACTTCGAAATATAAATTATCAAACTAATGTATAAGATGAAAGAAAATAAAAACAACTGTCTTTCAAAATGTGCAACCAAATTATTATTAGGGTTTTTTTTTTCTCTTAGGTGAAATCAAGAATAAAAATTGCTGATATCTGACATATTCTTAAGATAAAGATACACAAACAAGTCCATCATTAATTCACTGTGGACCCGCATAGAGACTTGTGAGTTGTGAGCCTTTGAAGAATCATAAAAAGGAGAATATTTGGTGGAAAAAAAACGTATATTTTTTATTACGTGACGTTTTAAAAATATACAATAATTTTTCGGTGGTGTTGAGAGTAGCAGCCGCAGGAACTGTTAAGTTTAATTAAAAACGTAATTTATTACTGGCTATTAGTTAGCGTTAGGGCCTCCAATGATGGCTTGTTCTAAGAAGAGAAAGAAGCAGGGCTACTCGAACAATGGGCCCATGGCACGTGCAGTTCAAGAAGAAGAAAGCATGGCGGATATTGGTGGGGACCCTACCATCTAAAGACTCTATTTGCGTCACGAAATCAAGATTTGAAGTTTTGAACTTTGCGATTGAGACACATAAAAATGTGGTGAAAATGGTCACACTGCCCCACTCTATGGTTCGAAAATGGTCACAGCAGCAAAATGACATGAAAATTTGCACCTTGAGTCGTGAAAACGTTATCTTTAAGTTTTGGCGTCAAAGTTGCGTGTCCAATTGTCCAATAACTTTTGCTGTTATTCCCCTGGTAAGCTCTGATTTTGTTGCCCCTCATCATTCACTCTTTTCTTGGGATGAACTTCTAGAACAGGATTGATTGGTAACCACGTTTGAGTGCTTGTTTGTTTTGGCGGTGGAAGTTATAAAAGCCGGCTTGAAATTTATAGAATCCAGTTTGAAGTGATAATTTTATGTGTGATAAAACTTACTTCTTATTCCTACAACCTTAATTTTTTACTTTAAACTAATATTTTGATTAAAGTAAGATTTGGTTGTTTTTCTGTTGTAAGAAAAGTTAATTAAATTTTTTTTTATATTTTTAACTTTGATATTTTTTTTTACTGTCTTTATTTTATCTTCTTTTACTTCATCTTAATTCATATTCTTTTTAGTAATTATATATTTAAAAGTAATTTTAATTAATACTATCTAAATAATATTTATTTTTTTAAATTAATTCTCAAATAAAATTTTTTAAATATAAATCACTTCATTCAAAATTTATTTTTAATTAAAATTAAATTTATAAAATTAAATTTATTTAAAATTAAATTTGTAAAATTTAATCTAAACATACACTGAATCATATTGATCATGAGACAAAAAAAAAATCGTCTTGTTGATCAAACAAGACTCGTCTAGTGATGGAGGTATATGAATTCTTCAAATGGTTCTTACAGGAATTATTACTTTGCTTCTTCTTGCTGATCTTTTTTTTCTTTTGGTCAACCTTCTTCTTGCTTATCAATGTAGGTTACTTTACCCGTTTTTGTTTTCTGGGCTTAGCTCCGCTTTCCTACTTTAAAAAACATTGTCTTGTTCCGTTATAAAAACAAGGTTTTGTTTTTGAGGATGTCTTGCCGGTTTTCGTTTTCTGGGCATAGCTCCATATTTTCCTACTTTAAAAATCATTGTCTTGTTTTGTTATAAAACAAATTTTTGTTTTGTTTTGTTTTTTATTTTTCGTTTCCTACGATAGAGAAGGCCATCAAAGCCCCACCAAGAAGAGAATTATGGGACAACAACCTTTAATAGGTTCGGTGGCCTAGAGCAATTTTTGGGTCTTAACTCGTAACACATATAAGGCACAAAGGCTCCAAACCAGTAGGCTATAGCAGAGTACTCCTAGAAGCCCAATTCATAAAGTCCTAACAAGCATTTAAGGCCCAAAGCTTTGAGAAGGAGACTCTGTGACAAAATGGGCTACCTTGTATGCCTCCCTTCTATGGTTGTACCCCAATTTTGAGTCATAGGGTTTGTGTAACATATGTTGCCATCATGGAGACTTGAAAAACCAATGGCCTCATGGCAAAGAGATCAATGGGCTTCCTAGCACAAAAAACACCCCATGGAATACTTTCGAAGCCTCTTCTGAAGCCATTAAACCAATCTTTTTTGGGGTCGCTTGGGATAAAAAATAGAATAGAACTTATTTTGGTCCAGACATATTATTTATTAATTTAATCTTTTACAAATTAATTTTATTAATTAAAATTTTAAATTTTAAATTCATAATAATTTAATTTTTTTAAAAAAGTAAATTAATAAAATTAAAAGAAATAAAAAAATAAAATTTACAAAATAACTTAAAACTTAAAAAATTAAATCAATAAAATTAATTTTTAAAAGAAAAAAGTAATAAATAATATAACTTTCAGATAATAAAGATAAGTTTTCTTTTTAGAAAATAAAACAAAAAGGCTAACAACCTTGAAAATTCTTGCCAAAAATGAAAGTTTCAACTTTAAAATAATTTGAGAAAACTAAAAATAATTAAACAATACTTAGTGTGTGTTTGAATTAACATATTTTATGATCCAAATAGCTTATAATTAAAATCTTATTGAGAAATTTTTTTTTTTAAAAAGTGATTTTTTCCTTTTAAAAATTTTTTCCCAAACATGGGCTTATTTAGTACCTAATAGAAATAAATTCATTACTAAATTTATAATCACAAAATATTTTAGCACTGAACTTTTAGCATTAAGCCTCCCAGTCCCATCCGTTTCCTTTGTGTCAAGGGAAGCTTATTAAGACGAAGTTAAATGGGCTTTTGACTTGAATTAGCTATTCCTTCCCAGATGGCCGTGGCAGCCAAGGAAGTTGCTAGTTTCCGTTTCTGCAGCTTTAGCTGTTGTCCGGGGCCTTTTTTAATGGTTGCTTTTGCTTTTGTAAATATAGTCAGCAATCAGAAAAAGTGGCAGAAGAAAGCAGCTCGAAACGTAGGGAATCGCTATAAATGTCAAAACTCACCAAGAAACAATTATTAAGATTTTAGGAAAGGGGAATAAATAATTTGAAGGGAAAGAAATATAGCAAATTTGAGTCCAATGAAAAGTGAATAACACTATCTCTTTATTGAGTCAAGACAGTGCCATGAACATTCTACACAATGATACAAAACGTTCTTGGCCACTTTTTTGGATGGCTGGATTTGTGTAAACCTATGCTCTAACTTGCTAAATTTATGAATTCTGTGAATGGGAAATGGGATTAAGAAGCAACAATCACTTCAGACTTGCCAAATGCATGCAAAAGAAGGCATTGACCTAAGAGCGGATAATTAAGCAGCAGCAGTGATGTACTGGATTGCCTGTTTGCAGATTCCAGTCATTGTTGCTTCGGGTCCATAAACCTGTAAAGAGACCCCAAATGATCAGACAAGGTTCCTCAAAACTATTTTTTGATCAGCATCAAATGGTTGGTTAATACTATCAATAAAGGCATCAGTTATATAACCTCAAGAGGGATGCCAATCTCCTCTCCAAGTGCCCGCATTTTCGCTAGACCCCTCTGGTAGTTGGGACCACCTCTCCTCACGTAAATGTGCATCTTCGCTGCTTTTAGTTTCGACTCCTAGTTTATAATTGCTCAGCAATCAATTAACTCCACTTCAAGCAATTTATCATGATACAACTGAGTAAAGCTCTAGGATGATAGGCTCACCTTCTCCTTCAGTGCTCGAATTATGCCACTAAATGTAGCAGCAACATCAGTAAAGTTAGCTATTCCTCCTCCTATCACAAGGGCTCTCTTTTGGCCATCAGGATTTGCAGTTGCACACTGCAGAAAAAAAAAGACGAGATTATAGTAAAGATACAGAATTACTATGGTATCAAGTGCAAAAGTCAGCATGCATTTCATGAGCTATCTTCAGACACTCCAAACAAGGACTGGCTCATCAAGTAAAGCAACAATGTCAAGTCTCTAAATTGATAGGTAGACCAAAAATAAGGTAGGTAAGAATTCATTACATCTATGACAACTCTGGCATACTGCAAGACCTCATCTTCTTTGGGTGCACCACTATATTCAGCATAATTTCCAAGCTCAGATGCATAGCCAAGATCTCCTACCTGTTATAATATTATGGTATATAAGAAGTTGTGGCTTAATTCTACAAGAGAATGGACAATAGCTATGAATTCGGATTTAAAATAAGAGAAACACACTGTATCAGCATAGATGACACTAGCACCTCCCCCAGCTACCATTGTCCAAATTCGGCCCTCTGGGTTCAACACAGTGAATTTTAAAGAAGCACTTGTCTGCAAGCATTAAATAAGGGAACAAACACTGTTAGATTTTCACAGTAAAAATTTTATAAGACCATCATTACTAGAAGCAAAGGTATGGTTGACGACTGATGAGAGATTAGTCCAAAGAGTTTAAGTTTAGTTGACTGTGAAGATATGCAGACCAGGTGTTAACATTGTTTACTAAGAAACTCAAAGTATTAAGATCTGCGGCAATTTTCATTTCCCAAGACAAGATACTCTTTGGGTGGATTTCAGTATAAGTACTAGATCATTACTTGGAGCGAAAGAACAATAGCTCTAAACTCCTTGTAAGAAGTAAAACAAAAGCTCTTATGTGTGTGTGTATGTTTGTCTTCTTACAGACAGGTTATAATTTATAACTGAAAGAAATAAAATTTGTAGATACAGGTAAGAGTAATATTTGTGCACCTTTTCATCTAACCCATGAATGAAAGCCTCTGTGGGATTCATAACCCTTCCAAATGGCAGTGGAAATTCAATGTTTCCCCATCTGCAACGAATAAGACCACGCATGTTGATTAAAAAACATTGACTACAAAATATTGTTCAGTATTACTTAATGAATTAGAAATATAGTATCCATCCTTGAAAATAGCAGTTGAATTAAAGGGAAGGAACCTACTTCTTGAAGTTCTTGAAAGCAGCAGTGTCATCTAGCTCGCCTCTCATATCCAAAGGATAAGGCTTTCCGTTGATCAATGTGAAAGGATTCATCTCTAGGAAAGTAAAATCCAGGTCTAACAAGAAAAAAAAAAGAAAGGAAAATGATAAAACTTAGATGCAACTGTCAACAAAGTAGTCAGTACAAACAAGCCCAACTAGTGTTTTGTAAATATATATTGCGTAAAATACCTTGAAATAGAGTGAAAATCACCTTGAGAAATTCCTCAATTTCTCCCTTGATCTGTAAGCACAAAGGAAGTACTTATAAATCATTGAAACTTAGTGTCCACCAATAAAAAGTACTAGGTATCCAATCAAATGGTCCCATTGATTTACATGAAGAATCAAAGTAATAGGCAGAAACGCAAGGAAAAAGTAATAAACTTGACCAGTTCATAAAATAAAATATTAGTAAGTAAAGTGAATTTACCTCCAAGGGAAGGGTTGCAACAAGTGGGGCAATAATTTCTGATGTAAGAGAGACTCCTGTTGGAACAAATACAGTCTTAACCTGAGATATGAGATATGAACAAACCAGTTTGTAACTTATGGGTTACAAGGGAAGATTATATGAGCAGAACTTATATTGATTAATTAATATGTAATGTGAAAAATCCATATTGTATTACCTTATCCCAGTTCTCTTCAATTTCAATTCCTCCACATTCTGAAAAGCTTATGCTGTTCCCAAGTCTCTCTGAGACAATGTTAAGGTAAAACTCTTCATTGTGTGGGATGAAAGGTTCAACAATGAAAGTTTGTTATGGGTCCTTTGCATCCAGCCATCTCAACCTATATATAAGAGAAAGATATCACAAAACACTTCAAGGGTAGAAAGGAAAATACTAAGAATAATTGAAAACAAAAAATTAGAAAACCATGTAAATTGTGGAGGGACAAAGGAGGGAAAGCACCTCTCTGCCGAGACGCTCTTTCACAAAAGAAGCAACTTGTGCCAAATCCAAATTTAAGGCAACCAAACCGCTTTTTCCACGCTTTCCAAATAACATGTCAGGTTTTACAACCAATTTAGAAGATGAAAGCCAAGGCTCCTTGTCCACTAGTTCATTGAAATCAGTGGACTCTGTAACCTAAGGCATAAACACAGAAAAAATTCATTGTGTAAGTTTGATATGCATGTTACACTTACAATTGCGTAAGATGGTATAGATTATAGACTTATGAAAATGGGAAAATTTCCACTGTTATATCCATTACAGAGTAACATAGCTTAAAAGACCAATTAAAATTTCATATTGAAGTGAGACTATCTTGACTGGATTAACAAAGTTTAGTTGACAGAGGATCAGATCAGATCTTTTCACATACAAAATTATAGTCTTATATACATTATATGCACATCATACAATCACGCTCATACTTACATATCCAGGGAAACAAAGAAAATGCAATAACATGGTTTATAATAAGCTCATAAACCTAGGAAAACAAACCCAGCTGCAAGCCTTGAAGTTTGTTATCTGACTACAGCAATGAAGTGATTGATGGGCAAGCAAGACTTATTGGAGGTTCAATCCCTTGAAGCATGCACTAGATTTACTTGCTATCTTGATCTAAGACAAACTTAAATGGTGCTTAGCGATTATATTGGCCTCAAATAACTATGGCTTCCTACTGTGAAACAGAAACTAACAATCCCAAGCCTAATTTGAATGTTAGTACAGCTTAACCCAACAAAGTTGGAGCACTAGGTGCACAGCCAACTAACCAAGCAAGCACACAGATTTGAGATAGATGAAATCATTGATATGCGTGAAAGCGCAAGAACTACTTAAAAAAAAAAATTGAAGTAAACGACATCGCATGATAAGAGTACTTACTTGTGCAGACATGATCTGCAGCTCCTTGCCAGAGAGTGTCTTAAAGTGCTCCTTCAACAATCTCTTGGAGTCGTACTCTCTGATCTTCTTGCGCGCCATTTCTTCTCAATCTGTTTCTTCAACCGAAAAAAGAAAAAAAAACCCAATTAACAATAATTCATTATATCCGATCTAAACCACCAAAATGGCAGAAAAGAGCGAAAAACCAACCCAGTGTACAGTAACACAAACAAAATCCCATTCAACAATTCTACCCCATAGAAAAAAAAAAAACCCAATTAAAATTAGCTTCAGGGACAACCGGAGATTAAGATTCAGCAGATTGTATGATATGCGACAGATGAGAATAAACGTGAAAATGGAAGAGAGTGGAGATCGGGGAATGGCGGGGAGAGGCAGAGGAATGCAATTACCGTTAGATAGAGAAACGAACGAAGGGAGAAGAAGCTTAGGAGAGGTGGGTGAGCGGTTAGGTGGTAGATGCGATATGAGAGCGTGGTGGCTGGCTCTATTTATAGCTAAAAGCTTTGATTTTTTAGTTTTTGGAGAAGAAAATTTAAATAAAAAAATGAAGGGTAGGTTGGGTGGAAATCAGAATTGAAGTTTAGCGGGAATTTGGGGCATGCGGCACCTAGCCACCTTCCACCTACCCATTCCTCGGACTGTACCTCCACCATCGTTGGTTTCGTAGTTCAGCTTCTTTCTCTACTATTTTGGATTTTGCTTCAGAATCACTGTCTTGATTCTCCTGACTTCGAGGGTGTCCTCGGTTACGTTCGATTGGGTGAGTTTGGAATAGTTTTACAGTGGATTAGATTAGATTTTTTTTTTCCTATAATCCTAACTTAACATGAGTGGAGTTGAATTTTTGAATTCGACTTATATTAAAAATAATTTTAAGATTTTTGGTATATAATGAATAGTATAGTATAATTAATATTATTTAATTTAAATAAAATATTAAATAATAATTTATTTAATTAAAATAATTTTATTTAATTTTAATTATATAAAATAAAATAATTTTATTTTTATCTGTTATACTGTAAATATTTAATAAAATTATTTTAATTAAATATTATACTATCTAATATTAGTATTAATTATATTATATTATTTATTAATTATACAATGTACCAAATAGAGCCTTACTTACTAAAAGAAATGTCAAAATTAATATAAAATTAAAAATTCATTACACATCATAACAATTGTTAACAAAAACTAACATACTAATTCTTCAACAAATCTCAATAAATTAAAGACTTAAACATAATAAGTCTTATATATAATAAGTTTTAAATATACTTAAGTCCTAAAAGTCAAAAATCGATTTGCTTCCTTTATTCTTATCAAAACAACATTATTTTGTAAATTTTTAAAAAAATTGGGTTGGGTCTGGTTGTATGAGTTAAAAAAATTTTAACTCGTAACTCGACCCATCATTTATGAGAATTTTTAAACCTAATTCGACTCAACCTACGAATTTAATTCAATCTATAAATTGTGGATTAGGTTGGGTTAAAATCAATAGGTTTGTAAGTTGACCTAATTCAATAGACATCCCTACTTAGAGTAGATTATTTAATACTTTGACATATTATTATTTTAAATATAAATAGAATAAAAATAAAAGTTTAATTTTGATTTACTACTAATGTAAAAAGTTTTATATTATTATTTAAACATGTGTTGCCAAATTATTAAATGAATTTGACTAATATGACAATTACTTAAAAATTTAAATACTTTTAATGATATAGTAACATGTGTTTGAATGATAGTATAAAAATACTTTATACTGACAGTGAATTAAAATTAAATCCTATAAATAATAATATAAATTTATATAAATTTTTTGTGTTAAGTAATTTTTTACATTAAAAATAGTAATGTGATCATTTATTATTGAGTTAATTTATGCAAAATTTTTTACTAATTTAATTTTCTTTTGATTCCTTTCTTTTGTAGTGGCTCAAAAAATAAAAAAATTCAGCCAGTATATAAGTAATCTTATAGCATTAAAATTTTATAACATGATTTTCATCTATTAAGAGGAGAAGAAACTGTGTTATATTACACTATTTTTGGATGACAGGTAGAGATAAGAAAAAAAAAGGTCTTAGATATTTTGTTTTGAAGATTTTATGTTTAAATTTTATTACAAATAAGTACATGTTTGGTTCAGCTTAATTTTTAAGAAAAAATTACTTTTTGTCAAAAATTCTTTTAATAAGATTTTGATTATAAATTATTTTGAATACAAAATAAGTTAATCTAAATATACACCCAGTAAAGTAAATCAAGAATGAACTAGCATCCGTTCTGTAGTTCTTTTAATAGAACAAACAAAAAAAAAGGACAAAGATAAAAGATTATAATGGTTTAGATATTTAAAAAAAAAAATTTGGAAGGTGAGAATTTTTATTACATCACAAAAATGATAACGGAATAGTTATATATAGGTGTGGGTTAGTAGTGAGAGATTTAAGTAATTCGTAAGATGTCATAAATTTAAACTTTTGTACCGTTATTATAAAAAAGTGTGAAGGAGAAATAATTTTAAAATGCACTTATTCCAAAAAGGATTGACTCACAAGAGTGTCACTCACCGGTAAAGAAATCAGAGTTCTAGTAAGGTGAGTTTTACTTAGAATATTAAGAGTTTAAATTTTATAAGAGAATACTTTATGAGAAGAGATAACTTTAATACCCTAAGCCTTGGTTGGATGGGTAGAAAACAAAAAGGAAAGAAAGTGGGAGAGGAGAGAATAAGAGTGGGAAAATTTTCTCCTACTTGACAAGAGAGAAAAGATGTAAAGAAATAAAAATTATGAAGTGAGACCCACAAAAAAATTTCTCCTCAATCTTATAAAGAAAACTACGGCATGAGAGAATAAGGGCCATGGGACGAACTAAAAAATACCCATGGATATTAATTTAAGATGTTAGTATTATTTATATAAGGGTATATTTATTATTTTAAGTAAATATATTTTCTTTCTTCTCACTTTTTTACATAAGCAAATAAGAGAAATTTTTTTCCTATTTTTTTCTCTTCATCCAAGTAATAAAGAGAAAATAATATTTTTTTTTATCTATTTTCTCTTCTTTTTTTCTTTCTTATTTTCTCTCCAACATCTAAGCAAAGTGTAAATAAAATTATATATTGAAGAAAAATAATCTCAAAAGAAAGCATGTCTTCACTTGCAATAATAGCATTATTAACAATAGGTACAATTAAATGTAAAGAAATCCTAAATTTTCATGACAAGGCAGTTTAATAATTTTTTAAATTATTTAATAAAAATATTAAACAGTTTTCAAAATATGGAATAATTATATTTTTTATTTAATATTTTGTGTTTTAAGTAATTAAAAAATTGTTTAATAATTTTTTAAAAATATATAACATTAATTTAATTTTGTATAAAAAGAACATTTTGAAATTAAAAAAACCAATAATTCTAAGAATAATGATCATATAATCATAATAGAAAACATTATAAAGTTTAAAATGTTCTGTTGAAAAGTCATTTGAATAGACACAAGTGTGAAACACACCAATGAGCCCACTTTTAATTGTGAATTCCACTTATGTGTCTATCCCAAAGACTATTTGAAAAAACAGGCCTTAAACTCTATAGCAGAGCTCAATTTTAAACTACTTCTATATTATCTATATTTTGAATTTAATTTTAATTTATGTAATTTTTTTTATATTATCATTTAATTATATATTTAAAACTATCAAAAAATTTAATTTTTTAAATAATTATTATTATAACTAAATTTTTAAATAAGATTTTAATATATGATTAAAAAATAGTATGATAAAAAAATGGTATATCAAAATTAGACCCAGGAAAATTAAAACGACAGGCGTTTTACCCAGAAAAAAACAAAAAAAATTAAAAAGGCAGGCGTTGTTGGCGTTTGACACGTGATTTGAAAAGGCCCCAAGTCGGGGTGGTGGACACGCCAGATCTGTAGATCGGAAAGAAGCCATCGTTCCGTGTCGTCTGTCTCTCGCCGCCGCTTCTCTCACCGGACCGCCGTCGACAACTACCCGGTAAGGAAACACACCTTTCCTTCTCTCTCTCTGTGGTTCATTCTCTCTCCGCTTCTCACTCTCTGAACCTCCGTCACTGCTAAGCGCAACTTCGAAAACGCCGATATTCAAACCTGACCCTTAAATTAGGCTCTCTTCAACGTTTTTGATTTCACAGATTCCTTAGGGCCATACCAATGGAGGAATTGGAGCAGTGGAAGGAACAAGTCGGTCACTGGTGGCGTCTGGGTGTGGAGCATCTTCGTCAGGTTCCCCCAACTCAGCTCTACGCTGCTGCTGCTGTCCTGGTTTTCACTACCATACTGCTTCTGTCAAGTGAGCGCTTACCACATTGCTATGCTGTTCCCATATTCCTTGTATTTTATTATGACTTTTTTTTAAATTTTTTTTTATAATTTTATAATTTTTTTTTCGGGTAGACCATGTAATTTTGACTTTGTGTTATGGTTGAATTCACGCACTTTATTGCTAATTTTGATCAATTCTTATTGTTTATCGATGATTTTGTTTTTCTCTATGGTTGCAGTTCGCTTGTTCAAACGTGCAAAGTCTAACACCATTGTATTGACTGGGCTTAGTGGGGGCGGCAAAACCGTTCTCTTCTATCAAGTAAGTTCCCAATGACTCTTTTGGTTCATTGCTTCTGATGTTAATCCCTCAGTTCGTTTTTAGTTGGGGAATTGACAAGTTAGTGCATCTGCTTTATGTATTTCTTGACATTATATTTTTACTTCCACTTTTGTTTTATGGGTAGAGAGTTGTTTTGAGTTCACATTCGTTTTATGCATCTATCCCTGATTTCATGTTTGTTCATGAATGGTGTGCTAAATGGGGGTAATGCCTTTTACTGTTGCCTACATGAAGTGATGATATTCAGTTAATGGCCTATCTTGTTAGATGCGTCTTGCTGCCTTAGGTCTTTGGAACTCCTGTCGTTGAGCTAAGGCTAAGCTATTGGCAAGAGTGCTTGAATTGAAAGAAACACCCCCAGCTATTTTATGTTAAAACCCAAAATATGTCATAGCATCCTTTTGTTTGAAGGGGTTGTCAAAAGGCACTTTGGTCTGCAATGTTATGAAGATAGTAGGATAGTTTTGTGAACACCCTTTATTCTCTTTAATCTGAGAACAGGATATAGATTAATTTTTTGGTTTAACACTTGGAGAGGGTTGGCTCATTGCTTTTAAGTTTTTCAAATGCATAGCCTTTTGCATTTATTGTTAGTTGTAATTATGGTAATTCAGCACAGAAAATTTGTAATTAGTTAAGACCAAATGTTGCTTGCATCAGAGACAAAAGAATAGTCATGGTTAGGTGGTTAGTGAAAAACTTAAAGCATCTTAATATTACATTAGCAGGTGCCTGTAAATGGCTGGATTTAATCTGTCTTCTATGGAAGTATATGATTTCCGTCTATTCACTCTGTTGTCATCACCTCCTTCCAAGTTTTAGAGTTAATTGACTGCTTTGCATCTCTCATATATAGATGCAATTAAGTACATAGGACAAGGATCTGCATTTCCTGTGCTAAGATAATAATCTTGACATACTTCTTATGCGTGTGTCAGCTTAGGGATGGCTCTATCCATCAGGGCACTGTTACATCAATGGAACCTAATGAGGGCACTTTCATTCTTCATTCTGAAACAACAAAGGTAACATTTCAGCTTCTTGCACTCAAATACATTCATTAATAAACAAATTTAAGCATGTTTTCACATGCAAAAAAATTGTGATTCTCATTCCCTATTAAAATGGACAATTTCCTCTTCTTGGGTTGTCAAATTAATTGGAGTTATCTCTATCTTATTTTTCTTATGCTTGTTTGTTGATTGTGGAATCAGACTGACGCTAGAATAAATATTGTCTAATGTTTATTTGACAGAAGGGCAAGATAAAACCTGTCCATATTGTTGATGTTCCTGGGCATTCTCGACTTCGACCCAAACTGGATGAGTACTTGCCTCAAGCAGCTGCCATAGTTTTTGTGGTTGATGCTTTGGACTTCTTACCAAACTGCCGTGCTGCTTCAGAGTAATTCCTTCTGGCCCCAAAGTGTCATGCAACATTGTGTATATTGTTTTTCCCCATTTAGATGCTAGATTACCATTTCCGAATGAAGTAACCCTTTTTGTCAATATTAGTGTTGAGCCATTAGCAAGCAATAGCGATAAATAACTGACCATTTCCCTCTATTCCTGAGGAAGAAGGGAGGTAGTGCAGTACACACGTGGATTCTAACACTTCCTTAAGTTACTTTTTTTAACAGGTACCTATATGATATATTGACTAAGGGAAGTGTTGTGAGGAAGAAGATTCCACTGCTTATTCTCTGCAACAAAACAGACAAAGTCACTGCTCATACCAAGGAGTTTATCCGCAAACAGATGGAGAAGGAAATGTATGGCTCCAAGACTCAATCTCTTATCTCTGCTCATTTGATCATTCATCAATTACTTTATATTGCATATTATGTTCAGCAGTTGATGGATTGTGTGCTTTTTTCTTTTTTTTTTTTCCTCTTCTCTGTGTAATAGCTTTGGATACATCTACATTCATATGTCCATGCTATTACTGTTGCTTTGTTGTTTGGTTCACATTCAAGAAATACTTTCTAGTTTATATTATTACTCTAATCTTTGTAGCTTCTTCCACAAAATCATTTGTCTTTACACTCTGAATCAACTCTTTGGTTTATTTTGATCTTGAAAATGTAGATATTAATCAATCTATAACAGCCTTACTATTTTCATCTGTCAACTCTATTCTTGACTCTTATTATCCTTTAATAGTGACAAACTACGGGCATCAAGAAGTGCAATATCAGCAGCTGACATCGCAAATGAGTTCACCCTAGGGGTACCTGGAGAACCATTTTCTTTTACCCAGTGCTATAACAAAGTTACAACTGCAGATGCTTCTGGTTTAACTGGGGAGATATCTCAGCTGGAACAGTTTATCAGAGAATATGTAAAGCCATAGCTGGAGAACATGGCAGCCTGCATCAGGTTTTTATCGTATATTTTTTATTTTTATTTTTTTTTTGTCAAAAGGAACGAGAAGAGGGGGAAATGGGAGGCTGAAATTAGGAGGAAAAAGTAGGGATAACTATGTTGGGATCAATGAAGATCTAGATAATTGGAAGTCCTGGTGTATGATTGGACTATATTGATTCAACTAATTGCGTCAGGAGTTGGATTCTTCTCAAGCTTTTCCCCAGTGGTGATTTTGCCCCCTTTGTTGTCCTCAATTTTGCTTTTGATCTTTTTGGCATCTCTTTTGCTTTGTTCACTCCTATTTTTCCATTCGTGATTTAGGACCACTTTGGACATGATCAAGGAAAATTACAAGGCGTTTTTTTTTTTTTTTTCTGGTTTTACCAGCATGATGTAGCTTTGAAATATCCTTTGCCCAATGATGCAAGCTTCTTGCTGCTGCTGCCCATCATGTGATTGCTCGGTGCCTACCGCGTAATGCCTCACTGGTGGCCCCAACGTGGAAGGGTCTGGATAATGCCAGCATGCTGTAAGCCCAATCATGTTTAGTTAGTAATTAGGATAAATGTGGTTACTGCGTCATTGTGCCCTTTTATACTTATGAGAATTTTAGATGTTTGAACATGAGACTTTACTGTTTTATGAATTATTAGTATTATTCTTCACTTTTTTTTTTGGCAACATTCATTAATTTTTTTTTTATAAATACACTTGTCATTATCAATTTTATCGTCTCATTAATTTATAAATGATTTCAATAATTTTACTTGAAAATAATAAAGTTATTAGTAATAAAAATTTCAATTATTAAATGTTGTTATTAAAATAATTATAAAATATTTATTTTTATTATATTATTAAAAATTTATAAATTTTTTTAGTATAAATATAATTATCAATTAGTTATATATAAAAAAATAAAGAAATAATATTTTCGAAACATTCAAAGTTATATGTTTAATAGATGATCAATTCTGCATGAAGTAAATAGTTTTGGGAATGTCTTTATTTCGGTGTGTCTGATAATATCACAAGATATTAGTCTCTCATTTAGATACTCTAAGAAACTAAAAGAAAAAAAAACCTGCTACCAAAGACATCATACATACGTAGGCATCTCAAAAATCATGCCGAACATGATAATCCTACATGCCCACACATATTATATCCAAGCATCTTAAATACCCGTATACCAAATTCCTCATTTATATCAACCAAGCTAGTTAGAGTAACTGAATACATTATAAAACAAAAGGCTTTTATTTTTTTTTCATTTTACATTAATTTTACTTGGGATTAATTTAGTATCCCTTTGATAGAAGGGTGAACTGTTCCTCTTAAGGATACCAAACTTCGGATTAGAATAATGTAATTATTTCTCTCCCTTTGATATGGAAGACTTAGCTTGGATGCAAGGAATAAAGTCTGAATCCACGTATGTGTAATTTACTCTTCCAAAGGATACAAGATTGGGTGAAAAAAAAAATTACATAAATTTTAGACATCATAACCATTTACTTAAAAAATAATACACAAGACAAATTTTATGAATTGAATCTTACGTATAAACCTCCACACCCACGTTTGCCCCCATAAAAAAACAAAAAACAAATAAGACAATCCTCTAAACACTTCCTATTCTTTTTAGGGGAGGGGACGAATAGGTATAACAGCATGTATTATCTAAATCTAATCTTCAAAATGCTTCGGCTAGGATAAACTATTATATAAAGGTAGACCTGGTCCAATGATTAATATTGTGGAATGTGTTATCACCGTACAAACTGGGTGGACCCAGGAAACGATCTTGATAACCACAAGTGCTTCAACCTCACCATTAAAGCAAAGATTCCGTAACATGGAATATGCAGCACACCCACAGCTAAGTACCTGAAAGTCCACCAGGTAAGAGATACGTAACATCATTTGAATGAGTAGACTTGAGACAAAAAAAAAAAAAAAACAGTAGGCTTTATTTACTGAGATTAATTTGGTTAAAATAAACAATGGATTCTTATAGTTTCTTCTTAATTTAAATTTTGATTCCTATATTATTTTTTTTAGATATCAGTTTCTATAATTTTATTTATTTAGATTTTGATCCCTAAAGATTAATATTTTTATAATTAAAAATTATAAAAACCAATATTTTATAAAAAAAAATACAGATTAATATTTTAATAAATTAAAACTATAAGAACTAAAACTCAAATAAATAAAAAAATATAAAGACTGATACGTTAGCAGTAAAGACCAAAATTTAAATAAGTCAAACTATAGAGACTGATATCCAAAAAAATTTATAGGAATCAAAATCTAAATTGGGTAAAACTATAAGGATTAATTATTGATTTTAGCTGATTAATTTCATATCTAATTGCTGCATTCAGTAACAGATAAGATAAACATGCAATGTTACACTATAATCGCTTCTTGTTTGCAAGTTTATTTAAAGTTTGTCATAGTTGAAGACCTTGAACAAAATTTCAGAACCAAAAATTCCAGTTTCACTGGCTAATATAGTCTTACGATTCTTCAGTCTCTTGAAATATCAAGCCAATCTGTCAGCATCCCAAATAATTAACAATATTCTCACATGAGTGTATGACAGGACGACACATGTAAATCAGTGATAAAATTGATTTGCAGTTTTGTTGAGTTTATTTTATTAAAAGCTCATTTATCTGACTATGTTCAATCTTTTACCCTATGTTTGGATTGAGAGAAAGAAAAGACGAGAGAAAGAAAATTTTGAAAATTTGAAATTCTCTCGTTTGTTTGAAGAGAAAATGAAGAGAAAAGTAAAGAAAAAAAAAAACTCTAGAAACAAAAAATTCAAAATTGTCTCTTCAAATTTTCTTTTCATTTCAAATTTCAAAATTTTCTCTCTTCTCATTTTTTTTTTCTTTCTATCCAAACAAAAGGGGCAATACCATAAGAAGACAATCATTTGAGTGATGGTGACAAATAGAACTTAAGAACATACCATAAGGGAGCATATGGGGATGACAAGTCAAGGAAAGGATAAGGCCACCTGTAACAAAGGTTAGCAAATTATAAACGACAGCACAATCTTGTTTATTGAAAAGAAAAAATTAAAAGGGATACACGTTTTTACCAAATTGAAACACAAACATGGATGATCCACTGAAAAATCACAAATATGGCTGTCCACAAGACAAAATATGCAAACCGAAACATGGGAAATCTCTGCATGTGTTAAGAAGAAATGGTTGTAAATTTGAACTTGACAATTAAGGAAAAATCTAAACCACTAAAACCCAAACTCACCATGCAATTCAATGATGTGTCACCGAGGAGGAAAACAGCATTAATGGAGTGCATGCAAAAAACCAACTGCGAATTGAAAAGTTCAAATATTTTCAGATTAAAGAAAAGTATGATATGGGTAGGAGGGTAGCAAAAGACTCAACCTATTCATAAAGGGTCACTTTGGCATACCCTTAAAAATGGGGGTGAAAAATTAATACACGAGTTTTCATAGTAATTTTTCATATCAATCTCATTCTTGAATTTTTCACCCTTATTTTTAAAAGTATACCAAACTAAACATAAGAGTTAAAATTGAACAATATTTACGTCTATAAACCCATTGACCTTTCTTCAGCCTCATTTGCTTGATCATAATTAAGGTATTTCAAACAACAGGCATCCATTAATCACATATTTCTTGTGGTAGTTGATGTTTAGCACATACTGGAAAGCACGAAAAATATGCTTTCATGTTGCTTACATTGTCCAGATGAATAACATATAAATAAAAGGCAGAATTACTGAAAGCAAAATTTTAATTAAAAGAGAAAAGAGAAAAATTTGACTGCTGTTTTCTCAAATTTAATGACAATATGATATAGTTGCTTTCAAGGATATGAGTTTCAACATGGAGAACAGACCAATAGTTACATTGATATTCAATGCAAATCTCCAAATAGTTTTAATTTTTCTGAAAATATGAAACTAGAAGGAAAGGCCAAACACCCTTCACCTGAATATTGTTTGTATATTAACTATAACTTCCCAAAAGGATAAATGATGGACCAGGGACAATGTTGATCATACTTACAAAATCCAGACTGTAATCTTTGGATGTCAGAAATGGATAAATGATGAGCCAGAATACACAGTCAGTGAGCACCACAGCACCTGCGCAAGTCTATATATTTAAAGGAAATGAAAAAAAAAAAATCAGTAGATTGCCTCCTGTGTTTGATGAAAAATACCTGACACTTGTTAAAACGAGTTAATTGCACAATGAAGTGCATGTTTGGTTTTGATTCATTTTTAGGAGAAAATGTACTTTTTTTTTTCAAAAGCTTTTTCAGTAAAATTTTGATTATAAGCAGTTTTGAACACAAAATAAGCTAATCCAAATACACATGAAATCCAAAATGTATTACAGCATTTAATCAGTAATTGGAAGAGGTGCAAGATACATAAGAAGGCAACATCTTAAATACACATGACTGTAACATAGACCGTATCACAGCATTTTGCAAACTTCCGATGTTTGTGGAAACATTCATCAGTGAACCTCAATTTAAAATATAATAATAATAATATTTAGCAGTGAAATTGAACAAGCTCCTTATACAAATAATTAGCTGAGATTTTTCAAATAAGAAGGTAATAACTACTAAGATTTCTTGGTAAGGACAGCATAATTACTATTCCAATATAAGTATATAGCAGAAATGCATTAAGCTGAAAGAATTTGCCTTTTCAGCCATGATGGATCAAGGTTTTTTTATAGCAGAAACTTTCTTCCCTACTCTTAGGTAAAGACAATATAAATACAGGATTGTCACTACCTAAAATGTCTATACAGAATTTATCAAGTTAGTTTCTGACCCTCTTCAACCATATCCAATTTCTTTTACAAAACCAATGTTAAAATTATAAATCAGTTAGATGTCCTGACTAAACAAAAATTATGTTTAAAGGTGAATGTATAGTTGTTGCCAAAGATAAAAGAAAACTTGGACACTAGAGTGGTTAAAATAATAATGTCAACCAGAAACAGATCTACACCAGTAAAATCATTAAAAAGAATTACCTGAAAAATTATTTGAAAAATGTAACCCCACGCACCAGCAGTTTTCCGGGCACGAGGTTCCCGATGGACTTCTGAACTCTTGGGCAGGTTAGGCGTATCTAAAGCTCCATCGAGAGTAGGAGACACATAAGTTCTTTGTTCTGCATCTAACCAATCATGATTGACTGTGTTGCCCCCAAATTTATTTTGTTTAAGGAAACATCCATATAATGAGAAAGATGATCCAAGCTGAAAGTGAAATTGAGAGCACAAGTCACTTAGAGGAGATATGAACTGAAAACATTAAAAAGGAGAGTTGAAAGACAGGTTCCATTTGTTTTCTCTCAGGAGGGTATAAACCTGTAAGTTGTACTGAGTGTCTTATAATCTAAATAGACCAAACTCTCCCCTCCATTCCCCGCAGAAAAAAAAAAAAAAAGATAACAAAGAAATACAGTTATATTACAGTTTCATGCTAAGAATTTTTACTACAATATAACAAAAGTTAGAGATGTGAAGTGTTACCCCAAAGTAAATAGTGACCAAAGTAAACGTCCACCTGTTTAGCACAAGAAAAAACCACAATTATACAATCAGAATATTTATAACCATAAGAGCTGGTTATGAAATCAGAATTTTATTGTAACAATCAATCATTTGACCCTTTTCTCTCCTCTTATTCTATTTTGGTGCCGTGAGTATTGAATACCCCAATAAATGCAAGATATCATAATATGTGCTTCCACTTTTAACAAACTCTCTCCATTGTTGATATATGAGCCCTGTCTCAGTGTAGTATAAAGAAGCTATTCTTCAAAAATCCTAAAACTGGATCTAAAAATAATATAAAAAATATAAACAAAGTCTCTAGCTTGATAATTGAGGTGGCAATGAAACAAGAAGTGACAATTAAACATATAAAGCAATACAGAATATTTTTCTTATTTATTTTTCAAAAAGAAAGTAATTGCATAATAGTGTAGGAGCCTTGGGCAGTTTTGTTATTTCAAGCAAATTTGTCTATAAATTGTTCAATCCATCTTATCATTGAATAGATGTATACAAGACTATAATATACAGATATGTGTAATGTAGCTTACTGAGTGTAGAAGTAAAATATGCCACCTCCATCGGCAACCACATTGGCAATGAGCAAAGCCACAAGCACAATAAAAGAAATTATTCTATAAGTAAGCAGCCAAGTAGGATGAATTCCTCTAAGACATGTATTCCACGCTTCATCCTCGTATAGTGATCCAGCTGCTTCTCGCTGATTTTCTCCCCTCTCAGGTCTTGATTTATTGAATCCTTCATACTTCGATATTAAAAATGATGCCAGAGTCATAGAGGTTAAAATCCATAGTGCACAAAGGAAGAACCTCCAATTCAACCAATAACTTGAGGTAGTAGTATCTGAAGTCATGGTGGGTTGCCAAGTATGGCTCGAGGATCCTGTTAGTGGTAAGAAACTCATGGGTTACTTATACTTGCTTCAGTAATTCTATGTTCCTGGTGTATTTCTTAAAGCTCTATGCACTCAGCTAAACCCAGAAACCTCCCAAGTATGCATCAGATATGGGTGACAAAGTTTAGCAGGATTAGTCCCGTCGAAAAATTCTATGGCAGATATTATTCAGGTGAAGAATGGGGGGAAAGAAAGAAAGGCTATAGTAACAGCAAAAAGAAAATTGCCCCTCCCACCACCAAAAACATAAGAATTAATTTTGGTACCAGAGTACATTCGAATGACAAAGGAGAAAGTTGTAAACAGCCAACTAGTATTCCAAACAAATTTTTGATGAGTAATGAGAAACGGCATCTCCACTCATGAGGATAAGGCTGTGTACATCTTACCCTCCCCAGACCCCATCGTGGACTAGGCCACCTTTTAAATCAGAACTGGTCAAGACCATCTCAACTTCTCAATTCACCCAGTTCCAAAAACCACAGCAGGATAAAATAGAGACTTCAAATATTCTAAAGAGAAATCGCAAAGATCACCAAAATCCCAGAAGTATCAAGCACGGTATGAATTCTATGGTGAACAAAAAATTATGCACCCAGAAAATTCAAACTAAAAAAGCCCAGGATTGTATAAGGAAAGGCGTGACAACTAGCAGAAGCTAAAAATGGAATGCATTTTCAAACTCATTTCACCAATATTACAAATGCAGTCAAACATTAATAACTGAAACAGAGTTTTGATATGATTATTCTTCTTCAGAATATTGAAAATAAAGTACGGGATAAAAGAAGCGAAACTAAGAAGTCAGATATATAACAAGCTTGCTCATCAATCTATGAAGCCAACCAAACCCAGATTCCTTACTTGGACATGGGTTTCACCCAAAGTCCCAAAAGTTCAAAACTTGATCAAAATGAAGAAAAACAGAAAAAAAAAGAAAATTAAAGATTATTCCAAATGTAAAGACAGAAAGAAAGAAAGAAAGAAAGCAAGGTGTAGCACTCACTGTTGACAAGTAAAATTCAGAGGGTAGAAGAAGATGCTTTGCGTTTCCCTTTTATCATTATCAATTTATCATCTGGGTGTGAAGGAGAGAGAGAGAGAGAGAGAGAGAGAGAGGGAGGACACAGGCTGTGTGAACAGTGTAACCCCCAGCCTAAGGAAATTGCTCCTAGTAAAGGGCATATGCTTGTTGGCTTTGTTGGCTGATCCCAGTTATGCTACTGGGATCGCACGACAAGATTCATCGCATCATTACTCACTAAAAATTAGCTAGAGAAGAGAGAATACGCTTTTCCTACTGATCCCCATAATAATTATTTTTTATCATTATTTCGTACTTTTGTCAATTATTTTTTTAGCTATTTCAAGTTTGTATCTTTTTCTTTTTGCTCGATTGTCAATGTCATGTGTCAAATTCGTCCTTTTTTATTTATTTTATACGGGTTTAGTTAGGTACAAGAAATTCTTTTTTTTTTCTTTTAGACTGGTAAGTACAAGAAATTCTTAGGCAACTTCTAAAGCAATCCTTTTATATTTTATTTTTGAATCTCAGTCACTTTAGTCTTCTTTTATTCTTATTATGATATGAAATTTCATTTGAAATATTAAAATTATTTTCTCAAAAAGTAATCTCTTATAAAATTTGAGCCTTTATCGTTGTAAGTTGTAAAGCAGACACGACAAAACCTCGACCGTGTTAGTATTTATGGTGTGTTGGTGTTGGAAACGGGACAACACCGTCTAGTAATCGATCATCATCAAGTAGGTAAAAATGACCACCTGAAATAAATTAATAATCTATGACCAAGATTTTGTAATAGATTATTGGACCTCTTCAAAGTTTGATAATTAAATATTAGGTATAGGTAATTAATTACTAAACTCTCAAAAATAAAAAAATTTAAATTTTTAATACTAGTAATTGATTACCAAGTCAATATATGTTTCTATGTAATTTATATATTAATAATCTAAATATATGTATATATTGTATCATATCTTAAATATTTTAAATTTTGTCGTATTGCTATATCAGAAACGTATCGTACCAATATTGTATCTGGTGAGTGAACTTCATAGATTGTAAGAAAAAATTGTCTTATAAGATTTTAATTTATTTGTCATTGACTCAGATCCTTCCCAGCGTATATCATCATTTTAAGTTGTTATTCATACACAAATAAAAACATTAAAAATAATTAACAGTATTTCCAGGAATCTCTCCTTTCTACATAGAGCTCATTCATTGTCACGTGTTGGAAGTTGGACTGGCGAGGGTTGGACTTGGAGCACAGCACCCCATCCATCAAAGTTCTGGCAAGCCAGCCATCCACTTTGTGGGGACGAAGTTGAATTCGAGTGTTCTGTTGTTGCCTCAAGTTGAATAAAAAGGCCTTTAATAATTACAAGAACAGAAAAGCATGGTGTGATGTTATTGGCTCCTAGAATTACCCTATTCAGAAACCATGAAAATATTCTCTTTTAGCCAGAGTGTGGCCACCACATGGTATGTAACTGTAACGTGGTTATCGCACAATATTGCCTATGAAACCAAGTCATAAAATATTTGAGAAAATGACCTATTGGTTATTTACATCTCACTATTTTCTTTCAAAAAATTGTAATTTTACTTTTGATGCCTGCTATTTTGCTCAATACACAAGTTCTTCAAGTTGTCTTAGAAATATTAACAAAAGTTTTTACTTTTCTTGTCTTGGTTTGAACTTTTTGACAATCAAATCAACAGGTAATGATCTGGGTTGGGCTGATGAGTCCATCACATCATGCAAATCATCCTCATGATATCCATCATCATGGTAGTTATCATAATAATCGCCATCATCATCATCATCCTCAGTCAGTAAGCCATCACTAGAATAACTGTCTTCTGTACCATATTCAAAATCTGTAATTGAACCTCTAGCACCATCTTTGGCACCATCTTCAGCACCATCTTCACTTGACAAAATAAATGCCGGATAGGAGTGCTCTGTGGCCTGTGAAATACCCTCAAATTCCTCTACCTTCACCAAGAGAGCATCAGGACCAAGATTATACTCATCCAGAAACAAAGCTTTGCTTGACTCGATTGCACGCTTCCACAGAGACAACATTTTAGGGCTTGTGCTCACCATGCTGCCGTCATGCTTAGATTGATTATCATCAGTCTCACCTGATTAACAGTGTGAAAATATCATGTTGAAGCATAGCCTATGTTATCAATCAATGATAAATTTTACCATACAGTAGGGTAATGATATAAAACAAATGGACAAAAATAGGCAGACCATCATCCATAATCATCTATGCCACTAGAGTGAAAATATCAATCTTGGAGGCTAATATGGTAAACAGCAATCAAAGGTATATGCATATTAGAAAATTGTGATGTAGGAAATCCAGACCCCAGTTAAATAATTAACAAGTGGCCAAGAAAAGGCCACCAAATCATAAATATGTAATTAGTAAGGCTTTCCTAGGTAAATTAGTTTGTTAACTTGCAGTCATCATATATGTAACTTAGAGACAAACAAAAAAGGAAATTCATAGCAATGGACAAGCATCAGGGTAAATGAGCTGCCTTCTCATAAAAAGTCAACATAACGAAGCTTTTGTCAAAGAAATTTCAAGGAAACTGCAGCTGCTGCAGCACCCCATGTGGAACTAAACTTGTATTCATCTCAAAAATAAAATGCAACAGTAAGACTTCTTTTCCTTAATATTCCCCCAGTATTATGCCCCAACAATTGTATATATAATTAGCTTATCCAAAACATAAAATCTACTGAACTCGAGGCTAATTCAGCTATTCATCAAACTTTCAATGAAGTAAATAAAAGCCTCACAAAACCTCAATGCAATAATGCATTTATAGAATATATCTTTCTGTTCATGGTCATTCCTAAAATTCGTATCATGTACTCCACCACTGAAATCTATTGACAGAAAATTTGAGAACTTCTGATCTTTGTTATATTTGCTGGGGAATTGCATCAATCATGTCCAAAATCTCTTTTACGAACAGTCCATTTCTTGTCTAGACCTGGGTTTGCTTAAGATCACCTTACGGTAAGCATAAATATGAATGGATTGTATCTCTGAATTTTACTTTTTCTGCTTTCAGTTTTTTCTTTTCTCTTTTTCAACGATATGTTGGGAATTCTCATTCTTGTCTCTTCCTTCCTCTTCAATAAGAATATTTCGTACATATACATACACATATACATGTACGTATATTGTGCAAGAATTCACATCTATTTCTTTAAATTGGAACAGGACGTGCATATATAAAATAGTTCAACCAAATTTTCTTCTTTAACACATACCTGTATTATCCAAAATCCCAGCAATGCCAGCTTCCGCAGGACTAAAAAGTGGAGGAGCTTGTGGGTACATTGATTTCCAATCTTTCCCCCTCCACATCAATATCTGTTCATCATCAAAAGACAAGAGCACACAAGGAACCAATTCCTGCCGACACAATAAGAAGATCAATATACATGCAGCACAATACTCCTAATCAATGTGGCAATACTTAAGGAACACACATTACACTGCACATGGTCTATATTATATTATGAAACCAAGACTTTTCAAAGGCTTTCAAGGTCCAAAGCATATTATATTGCAGTAATAAATTGCAACAAGGCCCGCATTTTCTTCAGAGCTGCAACATAAAGAAGTCTGACAACAAAGTTAAGCATTGAGCTTTTTCACTTATATAGATGGGCAATGAACTATTTCAGTAGTGGAAAGCAGAAAATCCTATTGTGAAATAATCATTCCCTAGTTAACCATAAGGGCTTCTTAACTTCAAATTTCTAAGATATAACTGATGGTCACTTTTAGCATAGCATAGCCAGATGGACAAAATGTGAAAAATCAAACTGATGAACCCTCAATCATGCACTTCATGTCAACTTGGCTTTTGCCAAACAAAGAAACTTGAAAATATTCAACTGGAAAATGTGATAATCATTAATCAATTCTGATGTATTATCTCTCAGGTTTTGTGTTCCTCATCCAACCATGCAATTCTGAATTTCATTATTCTGAAATTGAAATTCCAATAGCTACTAAAATCCGATCATATGAATACATGCCAACTTCTTCTTCCCCCAAAATCATTTTAGTGAATCGCATTGCAAGCCAAACTATGCATACCTTTATAGAATTAAGGAAGAGGTTTATATAGGAACAAACACTTCAGATTAAATCGATTGTTTTCATTTCCATAAGCTTTTATATTTTTTCTCCTTTCCTTTGAATAATTTTGCTTCCTTTCTACACTTTGAATTAATTTATTAACTTAGAACCTAGCACAGATATCAAAATTGTATGTGTCATGCATAAACAGATCTATAAAAAAAAAGCTTATCTAGATACCTTCAGCTTGGCACCTAATTTCTTGTAATCACTGGGATCCAACCCCTTGCAGTCAATCTTTACCAAAGGACTTCCTTCAAAAGCATCTCTCACATCTTTCACAAGCGAGATGTAGACTCCATTTTTGGCTTCAACATGATAGAAGAAAATTAGAAGTTTAAATTTAGAAATAAGAACCCTAATTTGTGTCTTAAATGAATATCTGTAATTAGCCCCAAAGAAGAGTGTAATATCTGTATGACTTCACTGTTTGAACCTTCACGCCTCACTGTTTCATTTAGTTTCTATTCTATGCTAAGAAGGACATCTTATCCTGCTCTCTCATTGTAATTTCTCCTATTTTTTCTCTTATAAAATTTTCTTCTTTTATCCAAAAATAAAACGAAAAAAAGAAAAAGCAACAGCTTATCTTTCCATTTTACAAGCATGTGCATGTCACTGACATTGCACTCTACAGAAACCAACATCAGCTGCCTCTAATGAAGAAAGTACCACCCATGCCATAACATAAAAATTGTAATTTGAACATACATTAAATTTTTGAAGTAGTTGATAATACTTGAACCAAAATATAATTCAGAAATACTTAAACCTAAAGAGTTGGAGTTTAAGCAAAGTCTTGTCTTATGTTCTATGACTTCAGTTACTCTAGGCAAGACAAAAATAAAGACACGAGTGATGTCAAATTGTCAAATTTCTTCGTGCAATATGATCGTGTGTGCATTAGAAAGAAAGAGAAAGCCGATAGTCCAAGTGGATGGTTACCTAATTTACATATTGGCAACAGGCTTTTCCCTTTCTTACGTAAATTATCAGCTTCAGCTTTTGTTAATCCTTCTGGAGCATCTTGTATAAGTTTTGGGTAAACTGGAGCAGCTGGCTTCCATAGCATCACTGGATATTGTGGACGAGTACTATAGTTGTAATTTCTCCCACGGAAAAGATAAACTACACCACCAACTCGATGAATTATTTTCCCCCCTGTTTTTTCCTGTCATAACATAAGAGATTTGACTTCAAAGCAAACAAAGAATTTTATGCAACAATCAACTTTCATGCATGGTCCTTAAATAATCTATTGCCTTTGTCAACATTGAGCTATAATTGATTGGAGGGAAGAGGAAATAAGAAATGTGAAATCATCAAATCAATATCTCAATCTGAGTATACATTGGAGACTTTTACCTTCAAAATTGAAGCCAGAAAACCAGTGCCTCAACTAAAAAGACAGAAGACTTCGAAACACTTCAACTGAATATTTTTATATTCTTATTTATTTTAATAAAAAAAAATAATGGTGTCAAAAGAGAAGAAAGGCTACAAAGGCCCTTCAAAACCAGTCTCCCTCATAAAAGTCACAACTGTATGCATCAAAATATATTGAAATCTCCCAAATTATCAGCATTCCATGCCTTGAGATCACCCAGCAAGAGCATCAGTCATCACCATGTACATTCTCCAACGAGAACTCCCCGAGGTTGAAAGTAACATTTGATTCCCTACTTGGTTAAGGTATGGCCAAATCACATGTGGGAAAGTGCTGAAAAATATTAAATGTGATAGATGATTTTGAAACTCTATCTAAGTTTACAAATTTACAACTTAAAAATACACTAAAAAAAAGTTTCAGGTCAAACTTTTCTAATTAAAATACTTTGCAAATTTCCAGGTTATGATCTGTTTCGAGCAATAGCCCAGGAATGCTATTGTGCAGGTGCTGGTATCAATATGCCCACTGATTGAATGAAAACATATTTCCAGGTAAGACATCTACACTCACGAACTACAAAAGATTAATAATCTATGTTGAAGAAATGAAAATGGATACCTCAATATGGTGGCAAACATTATACATATCTACAGTTGGAACACCTTTGCAACGAACTTTACAGACACGCCTACGCTTCCAATGCGAATGTATCAACTCCAACATGTTATGCGTTAATCCATCCCTTCCTAGACCGTCAAGAATTAAACATCACTAACACAGTCCTCAACTCACAATAATCAATTCATTATGTCATCAAAAAAGCCATACAGGCAATAGATAGTTCAAATAACACTCAACTAATGATCAAAATTACTCATAATCATAAACAACAGCAAGAAGAAAATCACACTCGAAGGAGCTACACAAGTAATTGACAATTCAAAAAAATCAATGGCAGTAAAAAGTCACAGAAATGGCAAATACCCAATTGCAGCCAGAACTCACCGAGATTAACCTGGCGATTATCAGACAACATAGGCTTAACAAGCATTCGTATCTCCCACCTCTTCAGAGGCTCCCCGAGTATCTCCTCCCTGGTCTTCCCCTCCTTAGGATACTTTCCAAGCTGAAAGGGCCCTGGCATTTCCACTCGCTTCACTCCCTTCATGCCCGGCGGGGGAGGATTGAACGAATCAAAGAGCGGAATCTTCTTCCTCGAGCTCTTCAACGGGGCTTTCCCGGTCCACGGCCTCGGCATCGTGGGCGGCGCGAACGGCAAGAAAGCCGGCTCCCGAATCGCCAGCGGCTTGACCTTGGGCGTCTCGGAATAGCTGTACTGGAACTCGAATGGAGCACCGGGGAGGAGGTATGACACGCCGGAATCGCCGATGACGATGGAGCGGTCGCCGTCGGAGGCAATGACGCCGTCTTGGACGGGTTTGTAGTACTTGGAGTGGCGATGGTACTTGAGGCCAGGAATGGATGCGGGTTTTGGAGGTGCAGGAGGGTGTTGTTGGGGATTGTGGGATTTGGCGGGGAGGTGGGTATTGGGGGATTGGAATCGGCGGCGAAGGGGCAGCGGAGGCGGGGTCGTGGGGTGGTGGCGCTGAAGGAAAGGAGGAGAAGAGGTTTCTCCCAGGGTGAGGGAGCGATGATGCTACTATTACCATGGAAGTTGGAAGGAATGTTCTGAAACTCAAACTGTGTTTGGATGAACAAACAAACACACAAAAAGGTGAAAGTCGAAACCTGAAATGAAAGGGAGGGCTGGTTCAGGGAAGGAAGATAGAGTTCGAGTGTAGCGAGTCACAGTGTCTGGTTTTTCGGTTTCAGCTGCTCCGTTCCCGAATCCCAACATTACAATACCACCCACCTGATTTTTTTTTCTCAGTCCCTCTCCCACGTGGAAGGGATGAAGGTTGGCTTTTTTTTAAAAAACAAAAGATAAATAATGTTTTTATTTTTTTTATTTTTCATTTTATACTATTTTCAAATTAATTACTAAAATATCTTAATTTTTGTAATGACAGAAAGTTGTCTAAGTCTGGGTGAATTTTTAATTACTTTTTAAACAAAATTTTAAAATATAAGTGAGAAGTTGTTTTTAGTTAAGATACTTTCACACTTAACTTCAAACTTTAATTTATGTTGAGAAGTCATCATAAGTGAATTTTTATTTTTTTTATTAAGTTGAAAAATCATCTTAATTTAAGACAATTTTTTAATTTGAATTTTTAAATTTTGATTTTAAAAATTAGTTGAGAAGTCCAATTTAATTTTTGATAAAGATTTACAAATTGAAAGTGAAAAATCGTCTTAACTTATGATAACTTCTCACCTTTACAAAATTAAGCACATTTTAATGTATAATTTTAAAAGAGCACATATTGATAAATAAAATAATGCAAGCATTAATTATATAAAAAAATTAAGAGTAATGTTATATCCTTCTAAATAATTTTTTTAATAATTTCTTAATACTTAATAAATTAAATATTAAATACAATAATAAAAACATTTAACCTCTTAAAAATGTGCATTCAATATTTTTTTTTATTTAGTAATTAAAAAAATTATTAAGCTAATAGGTTAGGAGGATATAAAATTATTTAAAAGTTAATAAAAGCTATTATTTCAAAAAAAAAGTAATAATTTTCATATTTTCCTTATTTTAAAAGAAATATTTTCTTCTACGATTTTATTAAAAAAATTTAACAATATGTTCTTTATATGATGTGGTCAAATTAATTTCAAGATTATAAATGATATGAATCTCTCAAAAGTCAAATCACTCCCGCCGCACCGAAGATGTTATTGTGAGTTCCAATTCCCTCTCTCGTAATTAGCTTACACTATTCCAAGACAGCATTATAATTTTGTATTATGCAAATAACCTATAAGTTGTGGTAAACCTTCTTAACCATTACCCTTTACACCATGAATGATGTCACTTGCCCTATGTGGATTGAGAGAAAGAAAAGAGGAGAGAAAGAAAATTTTAAAAATTTGAATTTTTTTTATTTGGTTGAAAAGAAAATAAAATAAAAAGAAGAAAAAAAACTTTAAAAACAAAAAATTTATAATTTTTTCTCAAAATTTTCTTTTCATTTTAAATTTCAAATTTTTGTCATCTCTATTCTTTTTCTTTTTGTCCAAACAAAGGGCTAAAAGTTGTGTTAGAATGGTTGAGTTGGCCCATTTTACCAAACTTTTGGAGCGGGTTGGATTCACGCTTTAATTGCTAGTTTAAAGCAAGTTAAATAATTCGTCTCGTTTGAATTGCAAATAAATCAAGTTCGAAATGAATCAACATGAATAATTACAAAAATTAATATAAAATCAAATATTTTTCTTTTTTTTTTTCTTATGAAATGGCCAGGCAACCCTAGGTCAAATTGTAATTTTCACAAACCCTGATGTTCTCATGTTAACCCTAAATTCACGTTGTAAATCTCGAACTCAAACTGTGAGAGTTGGGTAAGGAAGCCTTCGCCTAATTCCCCATTCGTCATTGATGGGATGAAGACTAACAGGCTTTGCCTAGTTCTTTGTTCACCCTTCTGTGGATGTGGCCTTCACCTAGTCACTCTTGCTCATGTGGTCTTACTTTTGTGTTTATTGTCACCAAGACAAATTGAGACTCGTTAGCCTTGGTTCTATCCTCTCCTTCTCTTTTTTTTTTATATTTTATTTTATATATTATGAATATTTTTATAAGATTCAATTTATTTGAATTGTTTTATAAATTTAATATTTCCGAACTAGAAATAATAATGATATGACCCTCATCGTGAAATAAAACTCTCAAGAATTGAACTGCAGTGTGCTAACACCTCATAGGTTCCTTCCCTTCTCTTTTATCATCCATGTTTCTAAGTTATTCAATGATATTATCTTTGTATTTTTTAATTTCGATGAATAAACTCATTTAATTAATAACTTATAACGATCGAGGAGTCTTTTCAATCTGTAAACTAAACCAATAAGTCTGCCATGATACATTTAATGAGAGATTCAAATTAGAGTTGGGTAAACGAGTTGCAGTATGTGGGTCAACCTGTTAGGATAAGGATTACTCATATTACAAGTTTCGTTTAAATGTGAATAGTAAAACTTAATTCATTTAACCTATGAGTTAAGTGGATTGGATCGGATCAATCCACGACCCGTTTATTTTATATTTTTTTTTAAAATTTTTTTCTTAATTATGTTGTTTAATTTCTTTCATATCTACTTATTTTGAGGATTTGGTGAAAAAATGAATCAAATTATATAATTTGAGATAAGATATATCATTAGAAATATTTAAAAAAATATAAAAAAAAGCAAAACTAGCGGGCTAACCAGTCGACCCGTTAGCTTGCAAATTAAGATAATTGGGTTAGAATCACATAAAATGTTGGTCCTTTTAATAAATGAGCCAACCTAATGTAGTCTGTTTAAAACATGCCTATCACAGGGCAGGTCAGGTTGACCCATTACACACCTCTAGTTCAAATTGGATGGAAAGCAATGAGCTTGATAGCTCTAATACCATTGAGTGCAAGAGAGATTTGTAGGAACATTCAATGTGAAGATAAAGCTCTTACACTTCATCACTCAATTAATTACATTTTATTTCAATTATGTGGCTATTAATGTCTCTTATAATGGAAAAAATTCTTATATACTCATAAAATACTATATTCAATCCATTAAAATTATAACACATAAATAACATAATTATACATATTGTTAGATTAAATATACAATATTATATAATAAAATTTAAATCAAGTTTCAACTGTTAGGTGTAATATTATCAAAATACTTAAGAAATTTTTCTCATATTGGGAAATAATAATAACTCACATAGCTTATGCAACACACAATAATATAGTGTGTGAGTTGTCTTACACGAATTTAGCTCCTCTAAAAGATAAAGTGATAATTTATAATCAATAATAAAAAATTTAATAATTAAAATTATAATAAAATACATATATATAAAATAAAAAATAAAATTATTAAAATTTATTTTTTTAATTTTTTTATTAATAATTAATATTTTTGAGTTTAGTATTTGAAATAAACGCTTTAGGAGTCAAATTCGTTTTAAACTAAGTATACGTACGAATTTCTCCCAGCATAATCCCAGCTCATCTCCCCTAATCAAGTACACCACGAGCCGCAACCACATCTCTCCTCATGAACCCGCGCAACACCAAATAATCCATATGTTAACCCTAACATCCCATTCAGTTCAGTACGTGCTCCCTATAAGCCTCCATTAACATAGCCTCGAAGCTCTAGCGCCCAAAATCCCGAGTCGGCGTGACCCCAAAGCTCCCTGCAACTGCAACGATGCAGATCTTCGTGAAAACCCTAACAGGGAAGACCATAACCCTCGAGGTTGAGTCTTCCGACACCATCGACAACGTCAAGGCCAAGATCCAGGACAAGGAGGGCATCCCGCCGGACCAGCAGGCCTCATCTTCGCCGGCAAGCAGCTCGAGGACGGCGCACCCTCGCCGACTACAACATCCAGAAGGAGTCCACCCTCCACCTCGTCCTCCGTCTCCGCGGCGGCGCCAAGAAGCGCAAGAAGAAGACCTACACCAAACCCAAGAAGATCAAGCACAAGAAGAAGAAGGTCAAGCTCGCCGTCCTCCAATTCTACAAGGTAGACGACTCCGGGAAGGTCCAGAGGCTCAGGAAGGAGTGCCCCAACGCCGAGTGTGGAGCCGGGACTTTCATGGCCAACCACTTCGATCGCCATTACTGCGGCAAGTGTGGTTTGACTTATGTCTACCAGAAGGCCGGTGGTGATTAGGTTTTGCATTTTCTCTCAGAAATTTGCTACCTTTTTTTGTACTTCTTAATTTCTGACGTTTTCGTTTTAAAATGACTACATTAAAGTTTGGATTTTTTTAGCTTAATTTTGAGAATTTTCTATGGATATCCGTTTATGGTTCAGTTCTATCTATTACTTGTTAGCCACATAGTTGTTAATGGCGTGCTATGGCACTGTTGCGCGCTCTGCACCAACTTGGGTAACAAAATCGCTGTCGCCTGGCAGTGTTCATGTTATGCGCGCCACAACGTGCAACGTGCGCTATTTCCCATTGCTCATGGCGCGCGCAACGCGCACAATATGTAAAACTCATTAAATTTTCGGGCTGGGTGGCTTAAAACACAAGGCCAGCCTCTGTTTCGCACCTCCCAAACCTGATCCCTGTGTTTTCTTTCTCTTTCTTTGCCGGTAGCTCCTTCTGCTCCTCATTTTCGGCATTCTCTCCTCTGTCTCGGCCAAAACCAGCAAGCCAGCCCCCGATCCACGCCCCAGCTCTCTGTTTTGGCAGCAACCCAGGCCCTAGCTCTCTGTTTTGCACCAACCCAGGTCATTCCTCGCTCTCTTTTGTTTCAGTACACTCAACCAGTAACCCAGCCACCTGTTTTGTGTTCTATAGGTTCCTAAATGAGTTATAGTAAGTCTAGGAGTGCAGACCCAAATTGAAAGTATTGTGTTTGTTCAAATCCTAGTGATAGGAATCAAGTGATTTGTAATTTTTGCCAGAAAGTAATGTCTGATTGTATATTATTGGATTTATGTTTACATTAAATATATTAAGTATATTTAATATAATGTGCGCCGCACTTCAATGTTGCCCTGTGCATCGCAGTAGGCAACAGTGCCATGAGCCCTTGTTGCAGCGGTGCGCCGCACGTCATAAATAACTATGGTTAGCCAAAGCACGCATCTTTTTCATTTCATGGGATTGATTTGCATTTGTAGTGTTCTCGTGTTGATTTGTCAGACTATGAAATGAAGCCTGTCCAACCGAACTAAAAACTAGATTGAAATACAAATTCAGGTAGGGGTATAGTCATGGCTGCATCAAGAGACCCTGAAAAATATGATTTCTTAATGTCAGTTTGGATGCACCCCAAAGGTGCTGAACTTGAATTTAGCATTCGTTTCATTTGCTGGGTGCTTGTGATTCTTGTGCCTTTGTTTTGTTGGACATTGCATTTTTAAATATGATGCTATTTGTGCTAGAGATGCTCGATTTGAACCTGAATACTTGACACCCTCGATTGTTCGTGCAGGCATATAAATGTGCTGTATTTCTCCATTTGGGAGAGAGATTAAATACATAATGAATATAAAATTGGAATAAAAAATATTTCTTCAAAAAATTTAAAAAAAAATTTCCTCTTATATTATTTGTAGCGTTGGTGGATCATCTACCCATATAAGTACTCAATAAATTTAAAAACATACCCTAATCTTAAATTGAGAAGAGTTTTTTCTCAACTTAAATTTGTTGAATAAAAAAATATGAATGTATATACTTATTAGCAATATTCAAGTTTGATTACAAAGAAGGGCAGGCCCCTAAACTATACTAGGGGAAAAGAAACCCCATCCAAATCATCATTAAGAGACCAGGAACATGAAAGTGGAACGTCATAAACGTGGAGAAAAAAGTCGACAACAAAAAATGTTGCTAAAGAAAATTAAGAGAACAAACACTAAAGTATTTGAAAGAAGAAAAAGAGGGTACATTTCATGTTAGGAAGACATCTGATAAATTTGATAATATGGGCAATAGTTGTTTATTTTGTATGATTTAACGAAGACATATTTAGAAAAGAAAAATTAAATCTCAGTTTATAAAACATTATGTATGGATATCCGTTTATGCACATAATCAAACTGGTTCGGTATGAACAAAGTTCCAAAGAGAACGAAAGTTTCAGAAATGACCTTCATTTAAATGTTCTCTCTATGGTATTTTCTTATCTATGCTGCCATAGAAATTTAAATTACTTGTGTCTTAGCATCAGAACAGCAACACAAGTTTCAGCCCCTTGGACCAATAATTAAGTGAATAATACTAGCTTTCTACACTAATGTACCGATATACAAATCTAATGCACATGATCAGACTGCACCCACTAGGTTGAGAGAGTTCACAAAAGTAGTAGGAATGAACTTAATCTAGAGAGTAAAAAACATTAAACCCACAAGAGTGTGTTTTGTTTGTTTTTATTTTCGGTTGAGGTATTTTTTATAATAATTACAAAAATATCACTTTATTTTTATTTTTCGTTTCAAAATTTTGATAAGAAAATAATAAAATCGAAGATTTCCCGTTTCATCGTTTAAACATTTTTATAATTTTAACTAAAAAATATCTATTGGAAATAAACCTATAAAACAAACTAAACATTCCCTAAGTTGTCAAGGCCTACATATTTACTCCCCCTAGTTATAAATTGCACAATCACGTCTCATTTAATTTTCATGTAACCTGTAATTCTTTTTGTTACTTCATTGTTTGAAATTTAACAGAATAATGAGATAAGTAAACGAGTTAAAAATATATGTTAAAATTATCCTTTAATGCAATTTTACTTTAAGAAAACAAACTGCTTGTGAGTAAAACCCTTTCAAAATTCAACTGGTTGAGGCCCTGCCTCCATCGTTAGTTCTCAACATCTCGCACAAACTGCCCAGAAAGAGAATAAATTAAATCATCAATTAGCTCTCAAAAATTTTAACTATTTTTATATTAATTCTTAAAAAAAGTTTAATTTTTTTTTATTTATAACAGGTCATTTTATTATTCAAATTAATTCTTGTTTAAGAATTAATATAATTAGAATCTATTAAAATTAATATAAAATCAATAAAATCTTTTAAAAATTAATTTAGTGATTTAGTCAAGCGGATATCAGCAATAACACCTATGCGTTTAATTTATTCTTTTTCCCAAGACTCTGACCCGCCCCAAAACACTACATACCCCCAACTGCATTCCAACGTCAAGACCAAAACCGAGACTCTAGAACCTATCAATGTTTATTTTTTTGTATTTTTTTTTTTTTTGGGTTCTACCCTATCAATGTTTTTAACTCCAATCTGAATGTTGTCTCTATAGTCTATTATAAAGTTTTATACAGCAGAAAATTGAAATGACTGCATGTTATCACAGTATGGGACAACAAATGTTTCTGTCAATAACTAAATGCGAATCATGCTAGTTTTCTGCTCTAATGCAAGGATAATCAATCTATCAAACATGATCAGCTGAATTAGTATAACGAAAGTTCCAAAGAAAAACAGTACGTAAGAAATTAACTTGATCTAAATGTTCTCATTAAAGTACATCCTTACAACCCAATATTCTACTCATCCTACATGAAACACACAGGAACAGAAATGACACTCTGATCTCACTAGATGCAGGCAAACACGAGTCAAGTACATCCAAAATA